>CM042544.1:22136755-22259255 GCA_023630585.1 Cranoglanis bouderius
CATTTTGCAAATATTAAAGCTCACCAACTTTTTTTTTTTTTTTGCTCTATGTAGGACATTCAGCTGGTACAGTATGTACAGCTCAGACAGTAAGTCCTGTCATTATAATATTAGTGTATTATGGAGCACATTCAGGTTACAACAGAAACGGTACTGCGCAGAATCTAGCATAATGAAAATCATCAAGGAGGTTTAGCTCTTAATTAGTGAAGAGTCATATCAGGACTCGTGTCTGTGTTCCTGCAGTAGCGGTAAGCAAGTGCAGGTGTCTTGTACACTCAGTTATTGCACACGGTCCGTGGTCCGTGCGTCTCAAACATCTTGCTTTGCCAGTCATTGTTCATGCCTGAAGGAAGGGACTGGTAATTAGTGAGACGGATGCAATGGATTGCTAACTTACTGCCTTTTGGCTTGTCTGAGCAAGAGGTCTGTGACGGAGAGCAGATTGCAGCTAATCTCTAATCTTTCAGCTAACCTCTCCAGTCTGGATGATGTAGTTTCAGCTTCTGTTTCGTGGTGGTTAGGCTAAAGCAAACAGGTAATAGTGATGGGAGGACAAGGCAGAGTAGAATGTGTGGTATCCTGTGTAAGAAGTCTGACAAATATCACCTCAGACAGCTGTTTGAAAACCTGAAGGTGTGAATATTAAATTCTAATCCATAGTCTAGTACGGTATCTCATATCATTGCACTGTCAAGGTACCGAATTAATAATAACAGTAAGATCATACAAATTTAAACCACTGCTACTAGTTAACCTACTGATAAATATACTGTATGCTTATTCCCTGGATGCAATATGAGCACATTATTATGTATCATTATGGGAGGATAGTGTTTAGTGTAACTATTATGATGTGAGAGCCTGGCTGTTATCTAGACAGTTGCTTTAAAACCTCATCTAAAAAAAAAAGTCATTTTTAAATTGTTTTAAATTTGGGAACACCTGTCAGATGAAATTGCTGAAATATTAGACTTTAAGAAGTAATCCCACACCCTCTATACTAGCAACCAGTGATGCTAATGTCACTGTGGTGTAACCCTACGTCCACACGAGTGAGCAACAAAGCCACCACTGACCACAAAGCGGAACACAACATTTTGGAGCATGCAGCACTGAAGCAACAAAGCAGCACCACGACAAGCAATATTTGACATGAGATTTTCTCAGCTCTATGCAAAATCGGTGTGATGCAGTAAAGCAACAAATCCAAACAATTGGCTCGAATAATTCCTCGGACCAATCCTATAGCGTGCATAGTCAGACTTTTTTTTTTTTTTTTTAGTCTTATACAACATCTCATTAAGAAGAAAAATAAAGCTTGGAAGGACAGTGGACACCCACAAGAGACAAACTACAAGCAAGATGAACGACTCGCTATTGCAAACGTAGGGTACTTCTGCACGTCGCTGAATATTTTCTCCAACGATCTGTTAGGACAGAAACAGCACCGCAAAGAAAAACTCAGTGGGAGTTTTGGACAGGAAACATTACACTGTTCATCCTCTGCTGCGGCATAGCTAGCATTGAAAATAGCTAGAGTTAGTTAAGCATCAAATAGAATAACAACAAAACATACAGATCGTGGCAACACACTAAATATAAGCTTAGGATATCTGTTACTGTGAGAGATTACCAATCATTTGTGCTGTCATTCTAAGTAGTCCGAGCACTCTTTAACTTGATCTCCTGGTTTCTGTGAGAGCTCTTCTCATGGCAAGGCTCCGGTTTCTGGCAGGGGGTTGTGTAAAAGCAGTCCTGAAAAGCCTTTGAGCATGCCGTTTATGACCCTGTTCTAGTGACTCCATTTCCCTGTACTGCTCTTTTTTTTTTTAACCATTTTCACGTGCACTCCTCTTTGATACAGAATCTGGCAGGCCATACTTTAAACAAACCAAACTCCGAAGGAACCAAGAACCTAATCCGTCTGGTATGAGAGTATTTCCCTGAAACGGTTTTCTCTGATTGAGTCGATCCTTGGAGAGGAATGTGGAATGGTCAGCACATTGAGGGGGTCTCTCTGTAGATTGATGCCTACAGACACACCCGGCTAGAACGTACTTCTGTCTGTCAAGCTATCATTTCGCATTAGTTTGAAAATGTATTAAATAAATTTACTGGTTTACGTGGCTGCAAATATGTCACACTTGTACTTAACGTAATAAATAATATATTTAGAGGCAATTTCTATGCATTTCTAGCCATTTGGGTTTCATTAGTTTTATTATTTCCTAGTCTCGGAAGCCAGACCTCCAGCTTACTCAGTGAGTCTGGTGTGTTTCATCTATAAATGTCGCCAAGAACTGCATGCTTTCACAGGAAGAGGCAATTTAACCAACATGGGAAATGACTAACCAGAGACCTTTTAATCTCAAACACAGAGATAATCTCATTTACTAACCGGTGCTTCACGCATATCTCTTGAATCCCTTTTAAATGCTTGATTCTGTGATGATTCAGAAGTGTATTAACCTGTGTACTCAGACACTCACTATCCTGTGGGGTGATGGGTCTGAGGCTGAGACTGATTATTCCCAAAGTTCTATAAATTGTAGGAGTTAAACATGCTAGTACCCTCACTCTTTGGATCGGGGTTTTAATTAGGTGAGTTTTTGACATGGTGGATTAAGAGATTCAGCCCCCTTTTTTTGCTTCCCTCACCTTTACTTCTTTAGATGTCACGTTCTTACAGATGTTGTCTCTGTAGCACTTAGGTGTAAGTTTGCATTAAGCGTCTGAACACCTAATAGTGTTAAAGGAGGAGATAACACTTAAGTGCATGATGAGCTCCACCAGAGGCCTTTATAAAATCTCGTATTGTCTTGCTTCAGGAATTCAGCCAGTGAGTTGTTTATTATTGAATTGGATTAATACTCACTTTGAGGCAAAGCACTTCAATAAACTAGTCTGAAGTCACACATGGAAGCTTCTCAGTGTACTATCCTGCCCTCTGTCCCTCAGAATAGACAATGGGACAGAATGTCAATTGAAAATGATTATGATTTGCTTGCAATACACCATCAAATCTTTGCTTGATTTATTTTTTCTGTTTATTTTTTGGACAAAATGTCGATTTCCCCCCCCCCCCCCCCCCCACGCTAAACCTATAACCTCACGTCTCCCACATACCAAATGAAAATGTTTATGTTGTGAGTGATGTTTCTGCAGGTTGTCTTGTATGTGAACTGATGCCATAACTGCTGTGTATATGTAAACATACAGAATGCGTATGTAGGTTTATTTATACTCTAGTTTATGTCCTGTGTTCTTCAGCTATTGTAGTATAGTTTCTCTTTTGGGGGAGGAGTGAAGTACATCAATCTATCTGTCTCTGTCTGATAAACTCATGTTGTACAATCTGGCTGTGGACACCTACTGGTATCTTCTGCTAAAATGTATTTCGTCCACTTGTAGATTCTCAATCCAGTTTTGGATTGAGTTTGAGTTTCTCTCTAGATTTCTGAATGGAGCTCTGGAAAGAGGTATGCAGCTGGACCAAGACAGCCTGTAGCAACTGCTGGGTCTATAGGGCTGTACACACACACACACACACACACACACACACACACACACACATGTACACACGTGTGCGCACACTGGATCTCTGTGCCAGCAAACCAGCTGACTTTGTTTGGCCTCTCATGAACAGCCAATGAGGTCATGCTTCCCTGTGTGCATGTGTGAGTGAGAGTGAGTGTAAGCATATGCGTGCAAGAGTGAGTGAAAGAGCGTCTGATTCCAATTCAGAGGAAATCCTCTGAAGTGCTCTCTGATCTCATAGATTTACAGTTTTGGATGAACAGTGTTTCATCTAATGCATTGGAATTCAATACTTTATGTAAAAAAAAAAAAAACCCTTAATTCTGTAGCTTTCCAGACAAGGTGTTTGTATACCGAGGAATTGTAAATTGACCTTATTAAAGCAGCAGGGGATGTGGTTTTGTCTTTTGGTTTGAGCCCAGGCCTGTGTGTTTGTGTGCTTGTGTGTGTGAATTGAGCGGAGGTGCGTTTGCTGGAGAGAGGGAGTATTAAAGAGCAGTCATGGTTTTTGATGATTTGTGTGGTTTGCCACAGATCTTATGAGGAATAGCCGTCCGTATTTATTTAAAGAACACATTGCATCTGTCAGTATCTATTGAAATAAAAAAAAATATTGGATGTACTTAAATGCTTTGAGTTTTACCTAAAAGGTCAACCGTGAACACGGGAGTAACTCTGTAGCAGACCAAAAATAATAACGTCAATATATATCGTCATATCAGAGATCTCTCCAGTAAACTACAAAAACAGACTTACTACAAAGTAGAGGTGTGCATCAGGATCCGTATCCTGCAGCACCAAACAAATAAACTTGTAGGAGTGGATGTTTTTTATTTATTTATTTATTTTATTTTTTTTACTTTTTCGTGGGCATTCGGATATGAAGCTCTTGGGACACAGAAAAGCTACATTCATTAACATGAGAGCCTGTATACAGTACTGTGCAAAAGTTTTAGGCACATGCAAAGGAATGCTGTAGAGCAGAGATGCCTTCAAAATAATTAAATTAAATGTTTCTACATTTTAAAAAAATACCGTAGACTGTAGTAAATGAAACAAAGTCACTATTTGGTGTGACAGAAAAAAAAATACAAATAAAAATAGTAGTCTCCGGGACAGTTTGTGCAGTTTTATAAGGAAATGAGCTGGTAAGTTTTATTGAGCATCTTGCAGAACCAGACACAGTTCTTCTGGACACTTTGACTTTCGCACTCGCTTCTTATTTTTGCAGCGAAACCCAGCAGCCATCATTGTGTTTTTTTGTCTGAAAAGTGTCTCTTACGTAATATGCTGCTTTCTTTAATGACATACAAACATTTTTCTGTAACATTTAATTTTTGCTAGAAAACTAATGTTTTTTTGTACTGACTTGATAATGTAGAAGTCATAAAATTAAAAAAATCTATAACAAAGTTTGTACTAAAAAAAATAGGGTGCCTAAAACTTTTGCACAGTATCGTATGTCTCACAAGGCTCACACGCTTACTGTTTTCTTTCTTTCGTCATTACTAACTGCTGTATCCTATTCAGGCTCATAATAGTTTAGATTGCTTATTGTTTGTTTTTGAGAAATAGAACCATCCAAGTTGGATGGTCAGACCATCAGACTTTAGAATACTGTGGGCAGGTGCAAACAATAATAACTTCAAAAGGGGGTGGGATTGGGCAGAATTCCTTCAGGAAGTGGGTGGGAATGGGATTTTTTTAAAAAAAAATAAACATAGTCCTACACACACCTCCACTGCAAAGACCAGTGCCTACAGTGGAACACTTACCTCTTCTTGTTTTGCTCACATTGAAAACCTGTTTCACGTGTCAGTAATAAGTTGCATATTAAAGTTTACAACAGCATCCAATTGCTCCTCCAGGCTGTTCCTCAATGCTTATTTAACCTGCAGTGATTATATGTCGAGATATCGGTTTCTCGTCAGTTGGCTTTTACTGCTTTTTGATTTAAAATGAACTTGGTGGATTTTTTTTTTTGTCATCTAGAGTCAGTGTTTAGTGGGTGTTTTTGTAGAACAGCATAGACCAGGCTTATAGGCCTTAACATTAACACCGTAGTTGGACTCCATGCTGGAAATAATGGACCTAGGTGTCAGGATAGATCTATGACTCTCGTTGACTGCTCGTATTTTCAGTCAACATGTACAGAATGGGTTTATCACCTATAGATTGATGATGTGGAAGTGAAGCTATAATAATTATATAGTGTATACACCATATGCTCTATATACATTATGTAGGCTCTACCATCATGTGTCTTTAGTTTGTTGGACTATCTCCCAGACTCTCTTTTCATCCTCAAAGTATGAGGAGATTTCCTCCATCAGGAACTTCAGACCAGAGCCAAGACTACTATTCCCTCATTCCTGCTTCTGGACTTCAGCTGCTCACTACTGCTCAAGAGACAGTAATATAGCGCATGATTCGCAGTGAATAACGTGCTCGTTGACATTGTGTAGTGTTGTAGCACAACCCTCCTGTTCCACTGTTTTTTCGTCTGGAATGCCAGAATCAGCCTGTGTAACTTCTACAGCTGGAGAGTTCTTCTAATGCAGACTGAGCTGTTCGTCCTGTCTTGGCTTGTCATGTTGGGTCTGTCAGAAAGGCTCTGCGCTACATCAGTAATGCTCTTTTAGTTTTTCCCATGACAGAAAAATTACTCATCCAATTACTGTCTCTTAAGTGGAGCCCTTGGTAGAATTTTAGCTCTTTCTGTTACGACGTGAAATACAATAACGTTGACACCGTTTGTTTATACGTTTACTCAAACTATAGTCGGAGCCCAAATACATAAAGCCCCATGTCCCAATTTTGGATTGTCCAGCAGACTTTATGCACATTAGTTAGCTTGCGTTTCAGCTACTAGATAACTGGATTGGACACAAATCAACCTTCAGCTGATGATTCACACACATCTCTCCCATCGAATGTACAAAACATTTAAACAGCCCTATCCTGTAAAATCAAAACAAGACTTACTGGCAAAAAAATCCAACTCCATCTTACTTGTACAGTTCACAGCACAAAAATACCCCACTGATTTGTATAACTTGTCACAACCTTAGATTATATCTTGTAAATACATACAGATGGGTGACAAAGATCCACTTGTCCTTTTAGATGGAAATGCCATCCACAGGACATGAGAGCACACTGAATGACTTGAGTATGAAAATAATGTAAATCATATGCTATGGCCTTCAGTCACCAGATCTCAACCCACTTGAACACGAGTGGGTGATTTTGGACTGATGTGTTACACTGCGCTCCAACACCAACTGAGAGAGTATTTTTGGAAGAGTGTTGATCATATCTCCAGTACAGTTCCTGTACTGAAGTGCATTAAAGCTGTTCTGGTGGTTCGTGGTGGCCCTACACCTTACAAAAACACGTGTTAGCTTTTCCTTTAACTTGTCGGTAGGTATATTGAGCTAACATTCTATATAACCTGTGTAAAAAATTAATTGATAATTATTTGGCCTGTCATGTAGCCAAATGGTTAAATGAAGACGTGCCATCAACACAATTTGTATATGAAGGTGATTATTTAGCACTTTGTAGCACTTTATAACCACTGATTTCATTTCTCTGTCCAGGTGGCATGAAGTGAAATTAGCATCTGAGATTGTTTGGTCTGCCGATTTTTATTTATTTATTTGTTTGTTTGTTTGTTTTTCTTTTCTTCTCAGCATTGGATTTCTTGATATTTGCCTTTTTGAGCACTAAAGATCAGGGTCGAGTGAAAGGGCCTTGGGAAAGTGTCTTTAATAAAACTGCAAGGAGGAACATGTAAACATAACCAAGCAGACCTTCATTTACTCCTGTATTAACAGGGCATTAGGGTTAAAACAAGCTACACATGATGTAGAGATGCATGCCCTCGTTTTCCACTTCTAGTGTACTGCGCTTAGATGTGTTTATAAGTGTGTGTCCTTGTACTTGTTTAGTGCTCTGAATAGATCCATACTCCTTTTGTCAAAGAATGATTGGAAATGTCACGACGGTAGAGATGTTTAAGGCAGTTCGATTCAGTTGAATTTCATTTGTATGGGACTTTTAACAATAGACATTGTCACTACGCAGTTTTACAGAAATACACATTTAGATTTAAATCAATCAATCCTCCAGTGAGCGTGCCAGCAGGGAAAATGTCCATGGACAATATGACTGAGAATCCTTAAGAGGAACCAGGCTCTAAAGGTAACCCATCCTCTTCTGGGTGACGCTGGATTGTGATATTCTATATAATTATCAGTAGAGTAGTAGGCAAACAATACAGAGTGTGTTGAAAGGATGTTCAAGTATGAGCATATTGAGAATATGGACACGAGACAATCTTTATAAATACAACAACAGTCTAGGTACAAGAGTGTTTGGTATACAAATGAGATTATATACTGATGTAAGAGAGAATTTTGGGCATAAACTGTTTCCGGGAAGAGCAAAACTTTAGGACTATCCACAGTAGCAGAAGGTGATTCGCAAGTGCAGAAGCTCCAAGTACAATTAGTATGAGGATGAATTAGGCAGGTCTGAAGGGCGAGCGGAGCCACTGTAGTAGAAGTGTGTCGGGATCAAGCATCATGTCAGGCAGCATGAGTACACATACAGCTCAACAGAGAGAGAGAGAGAACAGATTGTTAGGTATGCGCTAAACCTACAGTGGTTTAAAAGGGTGTATTTTATGAAGGTGACAAAGGCTGTGTCCACTCCACCGTCAGCAAACCTGTGTGAACCCGAACTCTATACCCATCAACCCCCAGATCTGCACCTTTATACACAAAAGAAAACCAAGACACAACTGGTGAATGTGTTATTGTATTGAAACACTAGATATCAATTTTGGAGGTATTGGAGGTTTTAAAAAAAAAAAAAAAAAAAGATTTATTTATGGAACTGAGCCTTCATCAGATAAAAGGTGTACATTTGTATACATAATAAAACAAATGGAAAAAAATATCAAATAATATTTGGATATTAGAATTAAAATATTACCTCGTAATGAAAACAATCTTCGTGGTGAACAGTTTGTAACTATTTTTTAGAATTTATGTTTTGATATTTTTATTACTACAGTGTAAAATGATGCATTTATCCAAAAATCTGAAAAATGATTTACATGACCAAAGGACAAAGTATCTTGGTCACTCCAGGGAACTCCATAAGAATTCTCTGTGGAACTAGTGCTGGGAATGTGACCCTAATAATATTATTTACAGATATCAGTGACAATTTTCATACTGGTCATATCCTAATATTCAAGATTATATTTAGCCCTTAATGCCTAATGTTCTCATTTTAAAAGGGGAAACAGTCCTTCCATAGCTGTCACGGCTACATATGGTGTGATGATGTGTATGGCGCTGAAAGGAAGAAAGATGAGTGAACGAGAGAGACAGAGAGAGGGAACACAAATGCTTTGACAAAGATTTATACTGACTGAGAGATTATTGGCTTTAGTGTAAGGTTGAAATGGTCAGCTAGAAAGGAAAAGGAGTCTGTAGTAAAAACCATCAGTCACTTCAGGGTGTGAATTACATACTTGAGTACATAAAGTACAGTTCTGTGTAATGCACATCACCAAAACTTCTATCTTTTCTGTTAAGTTTTTTCCCCCCAAAATTTCCATTTGTTCTGTTCTATGTTCTAATTTCTCTGTATTTTTTGTTCACTGTTTAGATTTAGTGCTGGCTATATATGGTTATTCGATATTTAAATGCAGTCTATTCTCCAGAAGCGTGGCTTGGTGCTTTTGCGGCCTCCCTTTGTCTTTCGTGTTGTATTGTTCTGAGGCTTTGTCATGGCTTCACCCAGACGGACAGTAATTCAGGATTTGTTAGACATCCCACTCCAACTCTGGAGGTCTTTCCACTTTCTGTGTCCTTCCAGAAGGCTTTTCCCCCTCCAGAATACACTACCCCATGAACTCTGTACACACTGCCACAGTGGGGCCATCTGGTCCATGGGGAGAGGGCCAACTTTTACGAGCAGGTAACTTGAGTGCAATCACAGCTCTAAGTTTACTGGCAGCTGCTCCAGCTTGCAGACAGCGGAGACGTAATTAGCGTTTGATCAGGCCTTTGGTAAAGATATTACAGTCAGATGCAAGCGTGTAGAGGGCTCTTAAGAGAACATTGTATAGGAGAGTGAAATATAGGTGTATGCGAGTGGTGCTGGGATTGAAATGCAGATTTATTTATTTTTGAGGACCCTTTACATAGATTTACAGCTTCTGTGAAGTTGGTCAAGAAGGAAAAGAACTAACGGCTTTAAAGGGTACTATCTAATCTTTTGATGGATGGACATTCTTTAAAGAACAATGGAATTATTTTTAAAAGGCATGGATGAATGGCAGGACAATAGGTCTTGAGCAATCCATCACCAGGCCATCAGAACACAGGAAGCTGAGAGCAGGAATTTCAGGACTTTGTTTTGTGCTTGAAAGAAGTTGGACCTCCCCTTTGTGGCACATCAGGCACTGTCTCTGAGCTCTGATAAGCTCAATCTGTGTTTGCAAAGCAGCACTTCCACAAACAGGACATTATTTGTGTATGATTTGTTAAGGTGATTAGATTTTTGCTTGTGTTTTTTTTTTAAATACTAAATTAAAGAAAAAAAAAATCTTCTAGGTAATATTGTGGGAAGAACTAGTTTGTGGTGTTACTAGTCAGTCACTGTGTATAATTTTAAAATATGACCCTTATATCCCAGTACATTATTATTTGTCTTGAATTGGGCAAATTTTCACCAATATCTTAAATAATAAATTGTAATCAACTATCATGGTATTTTTTTTTTATGTCTTATTTATTTATTTATTTATTCATTCATTCTTATGAACCTTTCAAAAGCAGCTTTTTGGTAATTTGGTTTGTAATTTGGTAATTCCAAAATTACAGATATAAGACATGTTTTACACATTATTAATATATGAAAAATATGTATTTAGCTTCAAAAACACTGTTCTGTCTTTTAGTAGAATTTATTTATATATAGGTGTGCGAATCTTACAGTCTTGAGTAGCTCAAGATCATATTCCAGACAGCATTATTAAAATTATCTACATTAAAACCTCTCCATTTACCATTTACCCCTCATTCTCTTTTAACTGTTGGCATACAAAATTCTATATTTTGCCATGAACTGAAGTTTAGGAGAATGTTGCTATATATGATATACATGTGACAAAGTGATGTACGAATTGGCGGGCGGGCGGACAGCCCATGACGGCTCAATCCCACACACATTCAGACACTACAGACAATTTGGAAATGGCAATCAGGAAATCCATTTCATTTCAGTGTGAATGTTGTTCTGAGTGCAGGCTGATTTAATGGTAAATATTGTGATGGTTGTGTTGATGGTCTGTCATTGCCTTCTCACAGGTGCTGCGTTTTTTCTGCGAGAGTTGCTCTGTGCCCATTTGTAATGAGTGCAGTATGGGGAGACATGTGGGCCACAGTATGTCCTACCTGCAGGATGTGCTGCATGACTCCAGAGCGCTCACCATCCAGCTGCTCGCAGATGCACAACAGGGACGACAGGCCGTGCAGGTTAGTCAGCAAGTTACATACAACAGCAAGTTACTTACAACAAGTAATTATTACCTTACATATATATACATATTTTTATATGTACCCTTATACTTGTATGTTCCTTGTTTTTTTTTTTGTTTTTGTTTTTAATAATGTTGGTGTGTCATTATCCGATTATCATCACCATTTGATTTATTATATGGAATGTAGAACCATTTCTGTTTTACTCTCTTTTGACCCTAATTGGAAAAGACCAGAATCTACATCACTTGTAGCAGAGCACATATTTGTTTTATAGTTAATACTACCACTGTCTGTGAGTCTTTTATCTATAGACTTAATAGATTTACCCTCAAAGTGTACCTGCCTTTAATAAAGCACTCGCTTAGAGGTACATTAGGATCTGAGCGACCGGTTAATGTCTCACAATGATTTATGGTTCCTTATTTAACGGCTGTTCTGTACCATTTTGTTTGGTCTGTGGCCATAATAGTGATTAAACTGTAATAAAACTGTAAAAATAGAAACGTTCAGTAGCGTTTGACTGGCACTGTATGTTCAATTACAGCTGGAACAACTTGGCCTTATTCACACAGATGGGTGAATTGGTGTGGACAGATGTTTGCTTATGCTACAGAGTTGTGCCATTACTGATTTGACATCCAACCCTCTTGTTTATTATTCGTTTATTCATCTTTAGTAAGTGATTTATCCTGGTCAGGGTGGTGGTGGATCGAGAGTCTGTCCTGAGATGGGAATACACCCTGGATGGGATGCCAGCTGAATACACACGTTCATACAGTGGATAAAAAAAAAAGTCTACACACCCCTGTTAAAATGGCAGGTTTATCTTGGTTTAAAAAATTAAACCAAGATAAATCATGTCAGAACTTTTTCCACCCTCAATGTGAAATTACAATGTATAAAAATTAAGTGAAAAACAATCAGAAACATTTTAGGGAAAAATAGGAATAATAAACCTGGTTGCATAAGTGGCCGTGTTCAGAATGAACCAATCACATTCAATCTCTTGTTCAAAAGTAATTATCATACAGCTGTCATCAATGAAATTATTCTGATTAACCCCAAATAAAGATCAGCTGTTTCTATAGCATTTTCTTCACATCATCTTGGTTTCATCTGACTGCTGAAGCCATGGTCCAGATAGAGCTTACAAAGCCTGTGCAGGGTCTCACTGTTGAAAGGAATCAATCAGGAGAGGGGTACAAAAAATTTCCACAACATTAGATGTACCGTGGAACACCATGAAGTGGAGAAAATGGAGCACCACAGTGTCATCACCAAGAACAGGACATCCCTCCAAAAGGACAAGACGAAAAACTTACCAGGGAAGTTGCCAAGAGACCCACGGCAACATTAAAGGAGCTCCAGGAATATCTGCACATCTCCTTCACATGGGGTAGGGTGGCTAGTTGGAAGCCACCTTTCTTACAAAACACATCCAAGCTCAACTAAATCACCCCAAACCATGTGGCAAAATGTCTTATGGTGTGATGAGACTGATTTCAAAAGATATAATAATTCCATAATTCCAAAAGGTATGTTTGGTGCAAAAAAGGACTACCAAAGGTACACCATACCCACGGTGACGCATGGTGGTGGCGGCATCATGCTTTAGGGCTGCTAAGGTGGAGGGAATCATGAATAGCTACAAATACCAGTTGATTTTAGTGCAAAACCTTCAGGTTAGTAAGCTGAAGAAGAAAGGGAATTTCACCTGGTCATGACGATGACCCAAAACACACATCCAAATCAACAAAGGAATGGTTTAACCAAATGAAGATCACAGTTTTAGACTGGCCTAGCCAGAGCCCAGACCTGAATCCAACTAAAAATCTTTGGGGTGACCTGAAGCGGGCTGAACACAGAAGATGCCCTCACGATTTGATGGATCTTGAATGTTTTTGCAAGAAAGAGTGGGAAAATATTGCCAAAGTCAAGATGTGCCATGCTGATTGACTCTTACCCAAAAAGAGTGGTGTACTAAAATCGATAGCTGCTTTAACAAAGTATTAGTTATGCAACTAGGTTATTGTAAGTTGGTTGTTTTGTTTTGTTTTTTTCCCTAAAATGTTTGATTGATTGTTTTTCACTTAATTTTTATACATTGTAATTTCACATTGAGGGTGGAAAAAATTCTGATGATTTTTCTTGGTTACATTTTTTTTTTTTATATATATATATATATATCACAAAAATCTGCAGGGGTATGGCGACTTTTTTATCCACTGTACCTAAGGGCAATTTCAACTAGCCAATCCTTTTTATTTAAAAAAAAAAAAAAAAAAAAGAGAGAGAGTCATCTAAAATACTGTATGTATGTGTATTTTTCTGAAGGCTGAAAAAAAGGCTTTTAAAAGAAAGCAGTGGAACAGTGTTGCTCTTTTAGCAGGCTCTTGACCCCCAACCCCCCATCCCTTCCCTTTTTCACCTCTGCATCTGAATAAAACAGTGTCGCATGCCCTGCCTGCCCGCCCATATTCATTGCCTTGAAGGCCTGAACAGGATGGATCATTAGTCGAGCACAGTGGAAATGTTTCTATCACTCATGCTTTTGCTACTAAAAAAGCACAGCAGGGGGTTGAGAGGTCTGGGGGGTGGGTTTGCATCTCCACAGAGAGCTGTTCACGTGGTGTGAAGTGACACTGAGCAGAGCTGATCGGCAGGAAGACCCAGCAGGGAGAATTTACAAGTGAAAGACTGACCACAGTGATTCAGTTTGGGGGGGGGGGGGGGGGGATGCCCCTCCGCAACCTCCTTCTGGTTCACCGAGCTGCTTCACACAGCACATAGTGTTAAATGTTTTTGGGTAATTATTTTTTAACTGTTAATAAAAAGTGCACTGCTTTTGCCATTACAAAGATTTTCTAAAAGTGCTAATGCACAGACGATTAACTGTCTGCTTTAAGTCGTTGTTTTTAGCACCTAAATTCACCTGGAAAACTGCCATACCGCTGTTCATAGTCATGCCCTATAAGTCGGGTTGTCAGAAGTACCGGTACTTTTGTACCAAGTCGGTAATGGGGGAAAAAAACAACAGTCTGTACCAGATTTTCACAAGTACCGGTAGTAGCGGGTCAACCCGGTACTGATGCGCTGTCTGACAGGTAGTCAGTCGGGAACTTTTCATAGGTGCCCCGTGCAATTATGGTAGCGGTTGCATTAGGGATGTTGTAGTATAGTTTAATTCAAGTGTAGGATTGCAAAAAAAAAAAATCCTCATTTTTGCTTACTTTATGGTTAGCACACGCGTGTAACACTAATACAGTCATGTGTCCTTATTATCCATTTAATTCTTTTAAAAACATCCACGGCCCACCGGTGAACCGCTGCGTTAAGTGTAAAACTATGCCGTGTGTGCGTAGGTACTCTTGTGATATATCTTTGGAAAGCTGAGATTCTTGTGCTCTGACTGATATAAACCAACACTTTATTATTACATCAATAAATACCCACGGACTATTGCTGAGTCATTTCAAATTATAGGCAGATGTGCCTAACCTTTCACGTTTTCTATTATAACTCCGGTTCACTTTCAGAACTTCAATTTAAAAGTCTGTGCGTAAAGATGTCTAATGAGTGGAAAGTGTTTCGAAACTTTATGTAGTTTGTATTTTTTGCTTGTAATTTATTTAGTTATTATTTACTTGAAGGGAAAAAAACCTAAGGCCAAAACTTAAAGCATTTTTCAGAAATACTTGAAATATACACATGCATTTGTTTTATTTTAATATTTAACTTTATAAATAAGAAGTGTGTTGTTCAATTATGGCATATTTTTGTGTTTTGCATGCTTGTAATTTTTTTTGTTTATTTTTGTTCCTTTTAATTATTTGTGGGGGAAAAAAAACTTAACACTTTGAAATACTTGAAGTATACAGAATGGCATGTTTTAAAAAAAACAAACAAAAAAAAACAATACATTTCATATTGATATTTAACTTATCAAAATAATTTAAATTATTATTATTATTTTTTAATTAATTAATTTATTTTTTTAAATAAAACGGCGCCACATGCCCTGCCTGCCCGCCCATACTCACTGCCTTGAAAAATATTGTGTTTTGCTTTGGTACCGAAATTGTTACTGAGTACCGTGGAATTTTACTGGTATTGGTACCGGCTACTGAAATTTCGGTACCATGACAAATAAGTCTGACTTCCTTGTTGTTAAGACTGCCCTGCAGTCTCAGAGCAGAGAGGCCAGCTCGCAGCTGTGTGTGGTCGATTGGGCTGTTATATTTTGTCCTAATCCTATTACATCATGGTGTTAAATAGGAAGCCTCTAAACGTTTATCGACTTGAAAGCTCCTGGAGAGTTTTACACCATATTGAATGTGCTTTGACCATGAAGAGCCTGGGCCACCACAAACCCCTGGCCACTGTGTCTGAATCAACACTATTTAATCCCATTTACTGGTTTTATGCAGTTCAGTTTGCAGACGCATTTCCCACCTGATTTAAAATAGCAGTCAGGGGTCTCTGAAACTGTTTATTCGCAACCTGGAAAATGTGGGAGGTGTAAATGTTGTTTTGTAATGCACTAGTACTAACGAGGTCTGTTCAGGCCTCTTGCAGTGATGTGGAGTGTTGTGTGGGGAAATTGTTTTTGTTTATTTGCGTGTGTACTGACTTACTTAACTTCATGTACATGTGTACATATGTAATGGGCAGAAACTGGGTGCACTTATTTCTTACAGCTTTTTTTAGGTATTTATTATAAAACACTTGAAAGGTATAAAGGCCCCGGGCAGCTTGTATGCAAGATGTGGAAATAACTGAAAGTGTATATTTATGTCTTTGAATAATTTAGTTGGAAGTGTGATTGAGGTCACAGTTGGCAGGCAGAGAGCGAGTTGTTCAGATCCCCTGACCCAGAGCATTGTACTGTTTGGACAGGGGTTAAGGGTCATGATGCTGCAATTTGACCTCTATTTTCTCCTCTGTGTAACATCACAAAGGGAACCCTCATGCTTTCTTACATTTATTCATGTTTACTGGGAGGTGTGTGTGTGTGTGTGTGTGTGTGTGTGTGTGTGTGTGTGCGCGTGTGTACATTTATGCAAGGTCTTAATATTGTGAATGTCTTGACCAAGATAAAGCAGCTACTGAAGATGAATGAATGAATATATTTAGGGGTAAAGTTAATATTCACCATCATGGAACAGTGTTCTGATTTTGACTGGGTTTGATTTCTGTCCTTACAGCTTAGCTATAAGGCTAGCTATCTTTTTTTTTTTTTTTTTTTTTTTTTTTAAATTTAATTTAATTTATTTATTTATTTTTGCCAGGTTACATTTTTCATCTGTAAGTATTATCCCTGTATTGTATAATTTAAACACACAATTCACTGTGTGGGTATTATTTACAGTTGACTATTTTAATTAGATTTCATTGAAGTATTTGGTGTATGTTTATCGTTACACACGCTATATATGATTTATATATATATATATATTTTTTATGATAAATCATCTGACAATGTTTTTCACAGCTAAGCATTGAGAAAGCGCAAGCCATCGCTGAGCAGGTGGAACTGAAGGCCAAGGTGGTGCAGTCAGAGGTGAAGACTACCACGCTGCGTCACAAGAAAGCCCTGGAGGAGCGCGAGGGTGAACTGCTGTGGAAGGTAAACAGGCATTTGGTTTTACCGCTCTGTGGAGAACCCTGATCACATAACCATTAGCATTAGCAACAGTGGCTTTATTCACTTAAGGGAAATTCTGCCTTACCACTAAGGTTACACTGGTGCCTGGGCAAAAACATTTCCTATTCACACAGGCAAAAAGATATTAAGGCTCACACCACTCTGTATAACATCACACACATTCATTGGGCTTTGATACCCGAGACTTCCTTTCAACACCATGGTATTAGACGTCAGTCATCCAAACCACTATATAACTACTAAGTCATACAATGTTAATCAATTTTATGGCATCATGAGCATTGGCATATCATTGGTCTTTATAATAAAACCTGAAATACCAGTAAACGCCACAGGCATAATTCACTGGGTCTTGAAGTTTTATTGAATTATTCTTGGGATTTTATTATATATCCATATATTATATTACCAAAATAATGACCATTACCTATTTTAGTCATTGTAAAAAAACAACAACAATATAATCTGAAATTATGTAGCTTTTTTAAACTTGTTAGCTCAGAACAATAGGATACAGTTTTTCCCCTTCACTGTTCCAACTAGTGCTGTTTACTTCATGTCCCTATGCAGCTGGAAAAGATCCGCCAGGTGAAGGCCAAGTCCCTGTACCTTCAGGTAGAGAAGCTTCACCAGAACCTCACCAAGCTGGACAGCACCATTGCCACAGTGACAAAGGTGCTGGAGGAAGGTCGCAACATAGACATCCTACTAGCACGTGAGCACATGTTCAATCAGCTGCAGGAGCTCAAAGCACTGCGCTGCATTCTGCAGCCACAGGAGGATGACCGCATTATGTTCACACCTCCAGATCAGGCTCTTCTGATCGCCATTCAGTCCATGGGCCTGATCAGCAGTGGAGCCTTTGCATCAGCCACCAAAGCCGATGGGGAAGGTCTCAAGAGAGCTCTGCAGGGAAAATTAGCTTCCTTTACAGTAGTGGCATATGATCATGATGGAGAACCACGGTTGTCTGGTGGAGATGGTGTATCAGTGGTCTTGATGAGTCCAGAGGGAAACCTCTCTAGTGCTGATGTGTCTGACCACCAAGATGGTACCTACACGGTTAGCTACCTCCCCAAGAGTGAAGGAGAGCATCTTCTTTCTGTGCTTATCTGCAACCAGCACATTGAGGGAAGTCCCTTCAAAGTCATGGTCAAATCTGGCCGCAGCTATGGAGGTATTGGTCTGCCTGTTGCATCCTTTGGTGGAGAGGGTGATGGTGATGGACAGCTCTGTCGACCTTGGGGCATCTGCGTTGATAAGGAAGGCTATGTGATCGTGGCTGACCGAAGCAACAATCGCATACAGATCTTCAAGCCATGTGGCACCTTTCACCACAAATTTGGAACTTTGGGCTCACGACCTGGCCAGTTTGACCGACCTGCTGGGGTTGCCTGTGACAGCCAGAGAAGAATCATTGTGGCTGACAAGGACAATCACCGCATCCAGATCTTCACCTTTGATGGCCAGTTCCTCCTCAAGTTTGGTGAAAAGGGAACCAAAAATGGGCAGTTCAACTACCCCTGGGACGTAGCTGTCAATTCGGAGGGAAAGATTCTAGTCTCGGACACGCGCAACCACCGAGTACAGCTGTTCGGCCCTGATGGGGTGTTCATCAACAAGTATGGTTTCGAAGGTGCCCTCTGGAAGCATTTCGACTCGCCTCGAGGAGTTGCCTTCAACCAGGAAGGTCACCTAGTGGTGACCGACTTCAACAATCATCGCCTGCTTGTCATCAGGCCTGACTGCCAGTCTGCTCGCTTTCTTGGCTCTGAGGGAACAAGTAACGGGCAGTTCTTGCGTCCACAAGGCGTAGCCGTGGATCAGGAGGATCGCATTATTGTGGCTGACTCCCGTAACCATCGTATTCAGGTGTTTGAACCCAATGGCAACTTCTTATGCAAGTTTGGGACTCAGGGTAGTGGCTTCGGGCAGATGGATCGCCCATCAGGTATAGCCATTACCCCTGACGGAATGATTGTAGCCGTTGACTTTGGAAACAATCGAATCCTCATCTTTTGAGCTAGTGTTCAATGTTAGAAATGTATGGTGGCTGAGGAGGAAAAAGGAAGGTTTAGGTACACAATTATCAGGAGCAAACATGGCAGAATGTTGAAAATATGGCAGTAATGTGTAGATTCTTTTGTACTCATCTATATCTTATTTATCCTGATTGTAGTATGATTTGCGCTGCTGGCGTTAGTGTTCATCTCGTGCACACGCCGTTTATCAAAGAGAAGGAGCGGAGCAAAAAGACTGGTTGCTAGTAGTGTTGCTATTTTGCTCTTGATCGGAGTTTTGAAATCTTTATTTGTTTGATTTTTTTCTCAGGGAATTTCCAGCATTTTTGAAACATTTTTCTCTCTCTGCATTATACCTACCTCATCTAGCTTGTGTATGAATGTATTCTCTTGTGTGTGCGCAGCGTCTGTGAAGTTTTATAAAGACGTCTACCTCAGTGCTATTTTTATTTGTCAGAGAACATAACATAAGAAATGAAGCAATGTTTGGTTGATATTTGCACAGTTCGCACAAATTTCTCCTGATTGTTACTGTGCACATAACAAAGGCAGGACCCCTGAATGTTTGAGTACAGTGACGCAGTAGACCAGGGCTGCATGTCAGCGGGAACATTTGGATAATGTTTGGATAAATCTACTGTTTAGTGTTATGTTTTTAAATTGGTTTTCATTTGTCGTACCTCATCTAAACTTCTTACCTCATAACCTAAATGTACCTCTGTGTACAAATGCCTCATTGTACATACCTCACTTTGTGTTGATTTCCTTTAAAGATATTTAAGTCTCCTGAAATGCATGATGGCTTATAGGATGGCTAGTAAGGCTTTTTTTTTTTTTTTTTTTTTCTGAATTAATGGTAGGTCTGTTAGTATAGATTGAAGCCTAAAGTTTGAGTAATGCAAGAAATTACTTGCTCCCTTTTCTGAAAATGTTTTACAGGTGTTATAGAAAAAGAAGAAAGGGGCAGAGATCGTTGTATGAAGATTTGAATCGTTTTTGGGACCTTGGATAGGATTGAATCATCCTGATTTTGGTTATTTTTTTGTACGTCGTATTTTATTCTAATATAGTCTAGTTCCATTTAAGATGAAGTGATTGTCAGAATAATTGGTTGGCACATTGGTTTAGTGATTGGCTGTTGCTGCGAGCTTGGATGTAATCCAAACCCTATAGGACGACACAGTTTACTCTGATTAAAAAAAAGTCCTTTCTGAATGTCTGAAATCTATTTATTGGCCAGGAAAGAGCTCTAAAAGTAAGAGCTGAATTAGATCTCCTCAAAGACCATTTGCTCAGTCAGTGGAACACAGTTTGAAAGCATCAATAATCAACTGAGTGTGGTCTAAAATAAGATTTTTTTTTTTCCTTTATTTGTGGGGGAACCACTGACTTAATGGTTGCCTACTTCTCCTGAATGTTGATCAAAAAGAAAGCATTTGAAAGCAACAAAAAAGACGAGCATTGACATCCTGAAAACAAGCATTTTCCGCTTTGTTTAGCTCCTCTACAGAAAAGTCATGTAATGAAAAACCCATCTGAAACTACATGAAAAGTTGCATTGAGAGACAGTGAAGAATTTGCATCCTAGAACCTGCCATATCCTGACCACATGCCCTTTCCATGGCCTAAATCCCAAAGCTGATCTGTCAGGTGTTGCTCTCGTTTAGCTCCTCGTCTGGATGGGCATTTTCTGTTTTAAGCTGCTTCTGCAGATGAAACTTATGAGAGCTTTTTTTTTTCTGATGGTGTGTACGTGTCTCAGATAAAGACAAGTACATTCACAAGATAAATGTCATGTGGCTTTAATTTGACGTTATTGAGGCTCCGCTTATGCATTCCTTTTTACGGCAGAACATTCAAATTCAAACGTAACCAAAAAAAAAAAAAAGCACAGCAGCATTTTAGTAGACAAAACACCTAGTCCCTTATGTTGTCGTGTTATACTGATAATGTTTTGCATCTGTTTGCTTAGTCAGATTTGTCTTTCTGGTGCCCAGGAGTCTACACTTTGCCAAATAGTAACCATTGGGAATGGTCAAGTGCCAAAACAAAGTGTATATGTGGGACACTTGGACACTCTGAGGCTGCTTGGATTGGTTTCCTATCAAATCAGTTCCTTAGTGCGACTTCAACCCTATGGAGCACCTTTTACGCTGCAGTATCTTAATATGTATGTCAGCAGAGTCAAAGTCTAACATTAACTGTGCTGTTGTATATGAAGGGACATATTTCAAAGGCATCATTGACCTGCTGGTTCATTGGTCCAAATGCAGTAATTGTAGATCAGTTTAGGCTGGTGGCGAGTTACAAAAAAAAAAAAACCCATTTAGTCGTGTGCTAGGGCTGTCGTGGAAATCTTCACACGAAATCCTCACACTAATTTCAGTATTAATGTCCGTTGTTTGATTTGCATTTGATGTTTAGCTGCAGCTCTGTCCCCAGAGAACCAAAGAAATCTCTATAAGAGAAACATTTGCATGCTTTAAAAGCCCTTGTAGGTAATTTTATTTGAAATGATGTGAAGAAGCAGACACTTATTTTATATATATATATATATATATATATATATATATATATATATATATATATATATATATATATATATATATATATATATATATATATATATATATATATATATATATATATAAAAATGTGTGTGTTCCTATGTTGTGGTGGACATCTTTGACTATAAGTTTTCTATTAGTCTTTGATGGATAGTTTTACAGAGCAAGGTACTTGTGTGTGTGTGTTAGTGAGAGAGAGAGAGAGAGAGAGAGAGAGACAGAGAGAAAGAGAAAGAGAGAGAGCGACTAGGAGAAATTACTTTCATATGCCTTAACACTGCTGCATTGTATTGAAATTTAATCAAACTGGAAACTGCCAAAGAATTTGCTCTATTGCTTTTTGGTTTTTCATTTGACCCCCCCCTTACTCCTTTAATCCCTCACTGATGATGTTTGATATAACATTTATACTGAGCTACACTAAAATTAAACGTGTGTAGCAATGTCCAGGTAGAGTTGAAAATGGCAGTTGTGTTGATTTGTGCTTGAGAAGAATACCTTTTCAGTCATACCCACGAGCCATCATACATAGAGGCATAGGGCCTCCACTGAGCAGCCACCCAGAACTTGACCATCTCATCAGTGTATTTTTGAAATGTGGTGGTTATTAGGGAAAATAAAGGAATCTAGTTCATATTAGAGGAATAGTTCTTAACTTCTTAGACAATATGGTGCCAGAACAGTGATGTAAATGGGTGCACATGTCTATAAGTTATTAATCAGACTCAAACATTCAGAATGTCTAGACACAGCATACTGTTTTATGTTTGGACTTCTGGTCAGCGTCTCTACGGGTTTCCCACCAGTTGTGGTGTATTCCAGCTTTTGATCTGTTTTCCTAATCTTGGAAAAGCAGAAGGAATGTGTAAACAGTTCAGAAGTGCATGGTCTTTTTTTTTTTTTTTTTTTTTTTTTTAATGATTGTATTACCTAAGAAGGAAAAAAAATCAAAACTCAGGTAGCTTTATAGAGATTTGATTCAAAGTCAATATTTGTTTCTTACAATTGGACAGTAAATCCTTTGTTAGTACTCCATAGGATTTAGTATCTATTTTTTGTGTGTGCATTATTGTATTTATCTACAAAAGATTTTTGCTGTGTTTAAATTCAACAGGATCCTTTACAGCCAAATTTTACTATTTGTGTTCATTTTCAGACCCAGATTGAGGAAAAAATTAATATTCAGAAAAATAGTCAAATGAAATCAGTCAAACAGCACTAATGCAACAATGTGGAGCTATTTTTGATAAGTGTAAGATTACATTGCTTACTGTATTGGTGAAAGATATATTCAGTGTTCAATATATTACAAATATGACATTTTTTCCTCTTATCAAAATGTTTGTTTTGATAGCAACAATCCAACCATTATACTATAGTTTTCATTACACTCATCATAGCTTTTAATTCCCTGATCACATGTTTGGCTATGAGACAAATGCAAAGGGACATGTGGAGAGATTGCTGCCTAAACTCAGACCTGGCATCAGTTTTATCCTTTAGAATCTAACTATTATGGTAGGATCAAAATAGCAAACCCAGATTCCAGGTCTGTTGTCTTTTTAGGTGGATGTCACATTTAGTATCCTCCAAGAGGTCCTCTTTTGCTCCCTACACAGTATTTACCATCCATAAAATACTCATGGATTTTGGTCTGCTGCTGTACTTGGAGGAGGCTGTGTGAATTATTTGGTGATCTACAGTCTTGTGCTTTTGTCTTTGTTGACTATAAACATTTTCCTATGCAGATTCTTATTTTATGTTCAGCTCTTTATGCTTAAATAAACTTGTTGGGATCCTGTAATTGTGGGTGATGTCTTTTCTTGCTGTTTCAATTGGCAGTGCAGTAGAAACTCATTGTTCATACTGTTGTGAGTAGTGCTGTTTTTTTTTGTTTTGTTTTGTTTAGTTTTTGTTGTTGTTTTTTTTTTTTTTTTTTTTTTAACACAATTTGATTGAACTAATCTCATCCTTGGTAACAAAATGAATGAATGAATGACATACCTAACCATATCAAATCTAATTTTATCATTTAACAAAACCCAGCATGACCACCAGTGTAACAGGAGGAACTGGTGTCCCTGCATACCAAAGGGTCAGAGGCCATGGCAGAGCCCTGCCCAAAAGGTCAACAAAGCCAAGCTTCAAATTGCAGGGATGGCCAGAATGACCAAGCAGATGGTCTCTTAAAATAACTGATTTAAACCACATACACACACACACACACACACACACACACACACACACACACTTTTCATGTTTAATTTCTCAATGTTTAATGTTCAATTTTTTAATTTGTCATTTTATCATTCACTCTGAAAAAGTGCTTAATTGTTCATAATCTTTCTATTCAGATTTAAATATTTAGATATGTCCCTGTTTAAAGAATTATATTGTATAAGGGACAGAATCCCCCAAATCCCCACATATAGCTGGCCTAGGTTTTTAAGCAGCCTTTAGTGATTGATAATCAGGTGAAGATTCTGGAGATTGTAACTCTCAAATAGTCCATTGCTTTGTTAGACATGGTGTTCACAAAGAAGTCACAAGCTCTAAGCTGTTAAGTCAAATAACGAATCCACGAATTTAGCAGTTTTACTGCTGAAGCCATTAACAACTTAACATAAGCCAATGCAAGGAAATTAAAGAACACATTTGTGAACAAAAGCTCTTTCTATTTAATGGGAACATCTAGAGTTACAGTATGAGCACAGGCATTGTATCCTAAGTAGCTGAGCTCCTTTAAAAGGTTGAACAAAGCCCTCACCCTCTCACTTTCTTTGGAAGATCATTGACTGAGCTTGTCAGAGGAGAGATCTGGGTAACAATGCAGAGAGATGGGGGAGGAGAGGAATGAATACCGGGGAGGTGAAGGTATTTAGCATGAGAAAAGAGCCGCCTATAGGGATAAGGGAATTTGGCCACCCTAAAGAGAAAAGGGAGGGACCACACATGAAAGAGAGAGGTGGTTCTCCCTTAGAGGACTGGTCCCACCAATCAGAGCACATTCCACAGTGGCATTTTAAGATTTTTTTTTTTTCTTGAAATTATTTTTATAGGACTTTGCCACAAATCTATGAAAGAGATGCTAAAATGTGCATACATGTTGCTCCATACTGTAAAATACAGGTAGTAATTGCAACTTACAGTGGTAGTTCTCATAGTGGATGCTCTGGGGCCTGTGTTTTTGCCAAAATCACAACCTAAAATTATTATATTTATTATTAAGTTCTTATAGTAATTATCCTGTTTGACTGGTCACTGGAATTTAATGTGTTAATTTAAACCTCAATAACTCAAAACTAGACCTATAAATAATGTCATGTTGGAGGTGTCATGTAATGTGTTCTGCTGTAAACGAAAAAGCTCTATGGCTCAAATAAATAGCCAAATTATTATTGTGCGCAATTAAACAATGAGCCTAATATTTGTGTAGTTGGATTATATTTATAAAATAAATATGTACTGAGGGCTTCCGTGCAATTTATTTCACAGTTAAAGGGATAAAGAGGAGAATAAATTAACACACTAAAAATGAGCCGTTATGATCTAGTCAAATGAGTAGAAACAGCTTCAAGCAGAACATTATTTAGGGTTGGTGTATTTACATGGTTTTTAAATCATTTGAAAAGAAATATCCTACAGTATAGTAATACGCCAGTGACTGAATTTCTGCAAAATGAGTACATTCACAGAATGGGAAGAACCTGTCTAATGCCTGGGGCTCGGCACTGCTGTTAGAGCTGCTGTTAAAGAGAATTAAACAACACCTTCTGACCAATCAGATTTTGGACAGCACTCTGGTATAAGTAAGGAATAAAACACGACGGCCGGTGTGATGTTATATACGCACCCATAAACTAGGCCAGTATGTGGACTGGCTACTCTAAAGCCAGGTTTATAGTTGCTTTTAAGTGCGCGTGAGTAAAATGGCTGCCGCGAGCATCAGGCATTGTTTTGATGCGTTAAAGCGGAGTAAATATTACAGGCAGTAGCCTATATATCTCGACGTAGAGCTGTCTCAGGATTTTCATTATATGGATTTCCATATAACGAAAAGTGTCTGAAATTACTTTAACGTAACATTCAAGTTTTGTAAATCTTTTGGATTAGTAGACTAAATAGTTTTGAATGTAAGATCATATGTCTTCGATTTGACATGGAGCTCCAAATTCAACAGAAGGCCTATGTTTTGCACGTCTGTGTTGCCACACGGTGACAGATACGGCAAGAAATAATCTCTAAACATTTTCATGGTAAACATGTAAACGTGCCGGACAGACGTGTTCAGGCTCAGACGTGAAAAAACTGCAAAATAAATAACACGAGCTCAACAAAAATAAAACAAGATTTTTTTTTTTTCCCTTCACAAAGCAGAAAATGGTTCACATATACGTTTAAAACGCACAAACACCTGTTTATCGATCGCCCTCTGCAGTGACTTGCAGGATTTCTGAAATATTTCACACTCCGATTTGTACAAATCGTGTTTTTCCCCCCACTGGGTCTGCATCCGCCAATCAGGTTCTCAGACAATATTTCGTCAACGCCCACATTATACCGACTCAACCAATCAGCTTAAACGATTTACAATGCGCTGCAGGCCGGATTAAACTCGCTTTGAACAGCTGCAGCTGCTTGGCTTTTGTTATTGTAATTCCCGGTTGGCTATTTGGCGTGGATTGTGCGAGTGTAAATGGGATAACTGATTAAAAATACATACAGTACACGATACACGCATATACCGTTGGTATAATTATCAGATTATAACAAATTTGAATATCCGTTTTTTGTTTTTTTTTTTTCTCTTAAGGTTCCAGCGTGACTCCTGTGTCCATAATTAGTACCTCAACCACTCATGAATTAAATTACCACGCTAAATAATGACTTTTGTCTCTTCACCAACTTTTCTGAGACTTTTGGGATGGACTCTAATCCACGCTCGAGCTGCACCCAGGGTTTCCATTTTCATCCAGAACAGTGATCAGAAACAAAGTGCATACATATTTATTGTCTTTAATTTTTCAAAATAAGCCATCCTACTTGAGCTAATGAATATTTATATCCTTATTCTAAAGTAGGTCTACCCCAAGCGCCAAATCTCCAAACAAAGACAACAAAGCAGCGCAAAAGCAGCTTATCTGCGCATAAAATAAGGACCCGCCTGCGGGGCTCACATAGCTCGAGCGGGTTTGTTGACGCAGTGATTTGTGGCTTGATTTGATAAATGTTTCAGGAATTCACAAATGCAGGCGGTTCAGACACGTGGCAAGTGATGAGTACATAATCCACATGCAGCCGATTCCACAAATAAATAAATCCCAAAATAATTTGTTAAGTAATTTATTTGTGAAACAAAAAGTAAATTTGTTCATCTAAATTTATTTGCGGATGTTCATTCGTTTTTCTAAAATGTTTACTATATATTTGTTGATGTCATGTTATTTATTTGCAAATTACACCATAAAAAAAAGCCAACATAAGTCTGCAGAGGTAGTCATGTGTGAAGTATAAACCAGGCCTAAACTGTCCCTAGGTATGAATGTGTGTTTGCAAGACCAGCATGATGAGCACAGGGTTAAAAAACAACACCACCAGGGTAGTCTGTAGCACTGATACTTTGCATCAATAACACCACATGTGGGAAAGGTTCAGTTACAAATGTGACTACTATAGCAGTCACAGCATTACACGGGCCTCTATTTGAGTGTTTCACATCTATTATTCCATTTGTTGGGTCTGAATCAGAGTGAAATTGATATTTGTGGTTTGTCTTCTGAGGGGCAATGTAGTACATACATGTAAAACACTTGCTTATTGACCAGAAATGCTGCAACAATTTGTACCATATTTCTGTGCACCATATCCAACATTAGATTTGTGTCTTTTTTGTTGTTGTTGTTGTTGTTGGGTCTCTCACACACGGATGAACCACACAAAGGATGCAAGCACACCAAAGTTTGATTCAAATAGACTCCATGCTGTTGTGTGAAAACATTAAAAGCATCAAAACCCACATCCTAGTAGTAGCTTTAAAAACAAACACACCACATATTATTGTAAATAAAATTTATTTAAGATTTCATAGACCCCAGATGATGTGAATATACATTTTAAGTGATGAACCCTCAGGAAGCAGCCCTTCCCTGAACTTTTCCTCTGCATCCTGTCCTCCTCACCGCTCATTCCTTCATCCATCCATCCATCCATACTGCTGCTGCAGGCTCATAAATAAGTGTTAAAAAGGTGTTTATGATATTGTAGAATGCGTGGGCATCATTTGCGTTGTACTTGTGTGAAGGAAGAGGGCATCTGTATAGGCTGGATGGGCTGCACAGACTGGAATGGCGGAGGCTTCTTGCGCAGGTCCGGAGAGGACGAGGGCTTCGCTGACGGGAGTAACTGATTCCGTTTGATGATCTGGAGAGCCAGCTGCGTGTTACCTGCAATCACATTAATCATTTATTAAACCATGGACATACACTACTGATCACAAGATTCGATTAATAAAATAACTGATAGCTAATTCAGAAAAAGTTATTTTGACAATCAAACAGAGCTTAGAACGAACCGTTCTGCAGCTCCAGGTAGACTGCCAGTAAAATAGCTTCTGGTGGAATCTCTTTTGCGCTGACCATAGAGGCCGCCTGCAGAGGCAAAAATAAGGCAGAATCTTTATAAAATGTAAAATAATGTTAAAAGCCTTTCAATGTAAAATGAACCAGCTATGAGGAACAGGGCCTAGTCCACCGAGCAGGTTGTATGCGGGTGTCCATTACCTGATGAAGGCACTTGCGTGCTTTCTCGTATTCACTCCTCAGACAATAAGCACTGCCCAAATTAAAGAGCATCATGGCCCTGGCAGAGCTCAGACTACTCGGATAACACAGAGGAATCTGTTTCCCTGCTACACACAAATACACAGGCATTCAGACTACTCACGAATAAGCAAACCACAACTATCTGCTGTAGTGTAAAGAGAGTGATTTTAATAGGAAGCTAATAACAGATAATAATACTTACAAGATTCAACAGGCTCTAAATCTCCTTTATCTGACCCTGTGGGTTCAGAACATGTGTAAAAATCACAGAAACAACACAGAGGAAATATTCCTAAACTGTGCTTTTCTTATGCATTTGTTGACACTCCAGCTGTGATGCACAAGTCACACTTTGTGTTAATGTGAACGAGTTTACCTTGGTCTTGTTCACTGGGTGACACGCCTAGTGAGACGTCAGTAACATTCTCTGGGTTGAGGTGAGTGATGGCGTCAGAGATTCGGTCCAAAGAGATCAGAGCTTCAGCAGCGTATAAATGACCCAGGAACCTGAGGACAGTATATCTGTTACTGACTATGAAAAGCAGCACAAATGGACTCTACTACAAGGAAATTAATGAGCTGCGAAGGCACAAATGCTTTCAGACATTAGAAAATACAACTAATAATGCTTTCATTATTCATATTCATTATTCATATCTAAAAAAAAAAATAGTAAAAAGGAACTTTGTGTTTTGTTTTGAGGATTTCCAAGACTATTCATAGTGTGTCATGGTGTCGCAGCAGCATTATCAACATGCAAAGTGCAATTCCAAAGCTAGGCACCAGACAGGTTATACTGATAACACCATGCTAACAAAATGGTCTTTTATACAACACAGCAATACTACAAAACTATATAATTTCTCTGAGCAGAGAATATGAACTGCTATTCCTGCCAAGTGCAAAGCAGCACACCCGGTTATTGTTCAAAAATCAATCACTGCTGCTTTGCACTATTAACAGTTTCAGGCCTTTATATAAGTAAAATTAAACAAATCATTTGCTACAATATTTAGGTAGTCTTTCTCATGACATTCAAGTGAGAATCCATCAATTAAACTGGCAAAATGGTTTCTGAAGTATAGAATGGAATGTAGGTTGAGAGAATTACTTGAGGGATCCTGACAGCTTGGGCTGATGTAAGAGTTTATCTGCATGGGTAAGTGCCATCAAGTTGTCCCCAAGGGCCAAAGCCACATACGCGCTACAGGCTAAAATGCAGCACCTGTGATCAATCAGATAAGCAAACAAGTTTCAACTACACCTTTAATTTTAGGATGCACTTTTTAAACTTTTTATTTAACTTCAAAAGATTCTAAAGATCACAAAAATAAATTATTTCAGACTAGTAAACTAGAAAAGCATGCATGCTGTAACCAAACCCTTAAACAAGGGTAAATATATTTATTCAAGGGATAAATTAGGCATTTGAGTGGGGCCTAATTTACAGCCAATGAAAGAGCAGAGGTAAATGCCAGACATCTGTGACTCAAAGACAGTCATAGATACCAGACATAGCAAAGTCACCAGCTCATAAACTCCAAATACTTCATCGTTTAGGTTCAGTCTAGTTGATGCTTAGGTAGAGCGTGTTAGTTAACTCTTTAAATGGTAAAGATACAGTAAACAGAGGCATTTATTTTCTATGAAAGCAAAAGAGACTTCATTAAATTAAAAGGATGTTTTGCCTGGGCACAAAATTATTTGCACATGTTCCTCTCTGTGTACAGGAGGTTTTGAGCAGCAGCTCTCTGTTTAAACCCACTCAATTCGAGTGACCAATCAAACTGACTAATACCTATAAGAACTCAATAATAAATATAATAACTCTGATTACAATGGGTTGTGATTTCTTCCACAGTGTCCACAGTGTAGATTTCCCATATGAGTGGAGGTATTCTCAGTTAAACCCTTCATAACCCTCCATCATTGTTCTGTTTCCTGTTAGTGCCAGATCTACTACAAGCCGATCATTAAAGGGGTTGGGGGTTTGGGGGTTTGGGGGTTTGGGGGGGGGGGGCAGTGGGGGATCGGGGGAAGAGAAAAAGGAGGTGCAGGCTTCTCAGCAGTTGGCTTGAACACAAAAGGCTTGCCAGATTCCGGGAAGGGAAACCTGAGTAGGTGGCTTGTGCTCGTAAACATGTCACTGTACCAGGGTGTCAATCCCGGGTCACCCCTCAACCCACCCACTCTTTCCTCTCTGCAGCCCCATGTCTGGACCGACAGATGATGAAAATTATTTTTTTTTTTTTATAATGCCCCAGGTGGATGGGGAAATGTGGAGAGAGGGGAATAAGGGCAGAAGAGAGGTGCACAGTGGACAATTTTGGAGGGCTGCCTTTGATCTTACCTGAGATTCTCAACTTCCTGTTTTCTAAGAGGTGATGAGGGAGCAGCAGGAATGAACTTGTCTCCCTCTTGGCTCTTCCCACTGTAAATCAAAGCACAGGTTGAAAATCATCCCACAGTTAGATGCACAAAAATGATTAAAGCTGTAAGTAACTGCTGAGTCCTAACAGGATGTCACTTATTGTGCTTCTGTTACTGTCCTGACATTAGTGTGTGTATGTGTGTGCACGTTTGTGTGTGCACGTTTGTGTGTTAAATGATTATTTATTATAACATTGCTGTTAAGGAGCCTGTAAATGTGTGGACATGTACAGTGGGCTATGTATACCTGCAGGCATCACTGTTCTCACTGCCGCTCTCCGTGCTGCCTGATTGGCTGGAGTTTTTAGAACCATTCTCTGGTTTGCTCTCATGTTGCTGGTGCTCGGGCAACAGGAGTAACGCATTCCTCAAACAGATTGCCGCAAACTCCATACTTGCTACAGGGATTGCTGCTGACTGACCCTCACTACACACATACACACACACACACACAGGTTGTACCTCAAAATTAAAGGTAAAAAAATGAACACAGTGCCACCTGCAGGGCAAAATTAAACAGTACAACGTTTCACAAACCCGCCAGGAAAAGAAAGTGCGTTCAAAACAGCAAACAAGCAAACTTTAACATCTTCAGACACCAACACTTTAATGACAAAAACAGATTAGATTTTAAAGTAAATTGTGGGGTTGAAAAATACTACAAATGACAAGCAAATCTTAACATTACAAAATTTACTAAATATCTGACATCCAGACGCATTAATGAAATAGATTCACTCTAAAAATCTAGATGAAATAATACAGTAAGACAGCACACCTGTAGGTTGTGTTCTGTGTGGACTGTGATGCCAGGACGATCTTGCGATGATATCCCTGTCCTACAATGGACTGAACTATTCCCTTTTTACTGGGCAGACCTTTAGTTTCCTGCTCTGAACTCTGTTTTAAAAAAAAAAAAAAAGAGAGAGAGAGAAAAAAAAAAAGAGGAAAAACAGTTGTTAGCCCAGAGTCCAGAAACTGGTGACAATCATTAGCGTGTTAGTTTATAAGTTAGCCTGTCTCACCCCTTTGTTGGCAGCAATGCAGCACTCAGCGAGCCGCAGCCAGAGACGAGGGTTCGAGTGGTATACTTGCACCGCCTCCATTAAACACTCAAAGGCGGCCAGTGGCCGGCCGAGGTGCAGAAGCTGAATGCCACAGTTATAAAGCAGCTCATAGCGCTTATTTGCCAGAAGAGCACACATGGGAATACCGCTGAACTTTTTAGCTGTAGGAAAAGAAAACAGAATTGATGCTTAATGGCATGTCTGTCAAAGCATAAATCAAGCAATATACACTAAAACCGTTAAAGCAACTAATAACTGTCACACAGACAGATGCTAAAGTGGACTTGACAAAATCCTGACTAAAACCATCTTGGATGGACAGAGGAATGTTACATCTACACCATACAGAGAGGTGAATTCTCTGCGAACAGAGTGAAATTTCAGATTGCAGTGATGGGAATCCAATGTTGTGATGGAGAGCTTTAATCCATGTTTAAACAGAACAGATTTCAGATGTGGAACATAATAACAAGCTGGGATACAATAGTAACTAATCAAACTAACTTATATTAGGGTTAAATGGTGTTTATTTCTGCTACTCAAGACAACCCATGATTAAGGTCTGTGTTCGGTTTTCCACAGCTTTATTAAATCATACTGGCTTGTAGGGCCTGATCCTAATCTTGCAGTATTCCTTTGAGACATTCATAATGAATAAAAACACTATATGGCCAAAGATATGTGGGCATGACTGTAACAGCCATATATCCACCAAATAACCCACGTATAACACACCAAATGTATGTGAACACATGACTAACACTCATACGTTAGCCTTCCCCAAACTGCTGTCACAAAGTTGGAAGCACACAACTGTCTAGAATGTCTTTGTATGATGTAATATTATAATTCCTTTTCACTGGAAGGGGCCCAAACATGTTCCAGCATGACAATGCCCCTGTGTACAAAGTGAGGTCCATGAAGACATGGTGTACCAAGGTTGGTGTGGAAGAACTCGAGTGGTCTGCACAGAGCCCTGACCTCAACCACAATGGGATGTACTGGAATGAAACAGTCATATTCCAAAATCTAGTGCAAAGCCATCCCAGAAGAGCAAACGAGACTGACTCCATATTAATCCCATGATTTTGGAACGGGATGCTCAACAAGCACATGGTCAGGTGTCCACATATTTTTAGCTGTATAGTGTATATCCTTAGCTATCAAATGAAATATCTCGTGGTTGCCTTCTTATGTAGGAAGCTTTCTGCCACTCACCCTGATCGTTTTTCCCATCTCCTAGCTGTGCACATGTATGGTCATTCTCTTGCAGGGCTTTCTTAAAGTAGAAGATGCCCAAGTTGTGCTTCCCCATAGCAAAGTGAATACAGCCCAGATTATTCCAGAACATGCAGCGCACACATTCACCTACAAAAAAAGGGGGAAATGTTGGATCAGAAACCGAGCTACCTTGAAAGAAAAATCTTTTTAGCTTTACCGATGAAGAAAGGGAATAGATTTTTAATTGATTCCACTATGATATTATAATGGAACATACTGGATTTGGAAGTATTGGTTTTGAAGTAAGAAACTGGTGTGTTAGTACATTTTACTGAGAAAAATAACACTAAGTACTGTGTAGTTTTTGTGAATTATGTACCGGTCTTGAGAGGTCCAGGATGTTCAGCAATGTTAGAGCTATTGAGGAGTTTCACTGCTTTACGGTAATTTCCCCTCAGATACTCAAAATTACTCTTCAGAAAGAGAGATGGTGCAGACTGAGAGAGAAAGAGTGTGAGAGAGAGACATATAGTCAGCTCACAATAGTAAAATATGCAAGAACTTTTTTTTTTTTTTTTTTTTTTTTTAAGACCTGAACTTGTATTCTGTAAGAACTATTCGGCAAGATGTTTACATACTTTAGGTCATATTAACAATGCATTCCTCCATATATCTATATATCTATATCTCTATCTATCTATCTATCTATCTATATATCTATATATATATATATATATATATATATATATATATATATATATATATATATATATATATAGTATGCTAAAACAGCTGACAGATACATACTTTATGTGCAACACCATGCATAATACAGGTAGGTATTCGGTAATAACTCACATTTCCAGCTGTGTTCATGACAGACTTGATCTCTCTTTTACAAGCCTTCAGGGATTTCATCTGAATATAGGCCCGCACTTTATACTTCAAAACACATATGGGGAAAATTAGGAAAACACACAGAAAAGGAGGCCTGTAATTCAACTTAAAATGCTGACAGGTAAGTGAGTTTTAAGCACACAGACATGAGGTTCTCAATAAAATCCATCACCTTATAGTACAAATAAGTGTTGGCAATTTTACTTTTAAGTTTTCTCTTGATTTTCTCTCTATCAAGCGTCCGTCATGGCCATCCCAGTACCCTGACCTGAGCTGAGCTAAAAAGGAGAGTCCACAAAAGAGAACCTAGGACCCTGGAATAATTTTCTACAGGGGAGCGGTCAATTCTTTTTGCATTCTTCAAACTCATCAGGCATTATAGGAGAAGACTCAGTGCTGTTACTTTGGCAAAGAGAAGTACAAAAGGCAGAAGTGCCGATAATTATAACACACACGTAGTTGCTTATTTTGTTTGGGTTGTTTAGTTGAATACGTTTACTCCAATTAAATGTTTGATTCACTCTACAGTTGCAATCAAAATGATTCAACACCTATTGCAAATCAGGTTTATTGTCAAAATTTACAGACTTTCATCTGTTTACAATGAACAAATCAAATAAAAGCAATTGAAATAGCTCAACATAATGAATGCTTCAAGTGGTCTCCCCAAATTCAACTGAAAATGCAACTTATAATGACTTCACCAGTTTCAAAATTATTCAATCCCCTGAATAGAATCCCTCACAACAGCATAAATATGCAAAACAGGAGTTGTCTCAAGCCCACCTGATGCAACTAATCAAGGGCTTCATTAGTTGCACCAGGTGTGCTTGAGCTGGAACACATGAAATACCTGAACTGGCTAGGGGTTTGCTGAGTGTCACGTTCGACTGCATGTTAGAAAGAATGGTCCAAAAAGTTAAGCGAAGAGATCGTCGCCCTTCACAAACAAGGATCAGGATACAAAAAGATAGAGAAGGCACTGAATGTTCCTAGAGACACCGCTGGAAGCATAGTTCGCAAGTTCAAAGTTAAGGGAACAGTTCCACTACCTGGACAAGGCAGAAAAAGGAAGCTATCAACGGCTGCAACCAGATTTCTGAGAAGGCAGGTTGTGAAGAAGTTTTGGGATTCTGTTCTGTGGAGCGATGAAACAAAACTTTTCGGCACAATGGGGTATGTCTGGAGGAAGACATACACTGAAAAGAACACTCTGTCCACAGTCAAGCATGGTGGTGGCTCGGTGACTGTCTGGGGCTGCTTTGCACTGGAAACCTGCAGCATGTGGAAGGCAAGATGGATTCATTGAAGTATCAGGAAATCCTAGGAGAAAACGTCATGCCATCTGTGAGGAAGCTGAAGCTTGGGCGTCATTGGACCTTCCAACAGGACAATGATCCCAAGCATACCTCATATACCACCAAGGCTTGGTTGCAGAAGATGAAGATTCTACAGGGCCATCAGTCACCTGACTTGAACCCCACAGAAAATCTCTCGTGGGATTTGAAGAAGGTGGTGGCAGCACGCAAACCCAAGAATATTACTGAACTGGAGGCCATTGTTTATGAGGAATAAGATTCCTCAGGAACGCTGCCAGAAGCTGGTGTCTGGCTGTGCATCTCGTTTGCAGCAGGTCATAACAGCACAAGGGTGCTCTACTATGTACTAAAGATGATTGCCACGAAGGGGTTGAATAATTTTGAAACTGGTGAAGTCATTATAAGTTGCATTTTCATTTGAATTTGGGGAAACCACTTGAAGCATTCGTTGTGTTGAGCTATTTCAACTGCTTTTGTTTGATTTGTTCATTGCAAACAACTGAAAGTCTGTCAATTTCGACAATAAACCTGATTTGCAATGGGGGTTGAATAATTTTGATTGCAACTGTATCTTCAGTGTGAAATTAAGTTAAATAACAACAAAGTTTTTCCAGAACCATTTTAAAACCATCTTTACCAAGGATGGAAATAACTGCAGAGCTGACTGTACAGCGCTTGTGTACTAAATGTTTAATTCTTAAGAATTTGTGAACAGACAAACCACCTGGTGCATCCGGGACTTGGCTGCCTCGATCAAGGCTGCAAATTCAGCTTTCTGAGCAGCAGATTCTCTGGCCGTGCTGCTCATACCCTGTTACAAATTAAATAAAACCAGTAGCAAGTGAAGGCAAATCAGGCTACAACTATAATACACATAGAGAATTTTAAACAATTTTGTTTTAGCTTTTAGCAATTACAGACATTATAATGTAATTCTGCAAACATAGCAAATGCTTGAGAAACTGTCAGAAAAAAGTCTAAAAATCAACAACTTACTGTTGTCATACAATACTGTGGTTTTAGCTATTTTTAATATCCTTATAAACTACCAGCTTTCCGAATACGGAACCCCTAGGTAGAATTATACAAATCTTGCCTGCACATCACCACATGAAGACTGCAAAACTATAACATCTATAGTCTATACTGTTACCAAATCTAGAAACAATAGACGCTACACTGACAAGCGACAAACTGAGAGGAACAAAAGACGAGAAAATAAAAGACAGTATTAGTAAAAATGAATAAAATGAGGACATAATTTTGTGTTCAACATTTTGTTTCTTACCTCTCCTTTGCCATTTTTGTTGTTGCCTTGTACAGAGAGTTTCTCCAGCATTGCAAGTAGATGTAGCGCTTTCTCGGGCTGGAAGGTGAGCAGGTAAAGATCCACCAACAGGAAGCACACTGCCTGAGCAAACTTCTCTTCTAGTACAGAGAATGCCATCAAGCCATACCACTCGACCGCACTGCACCCGTGCATAGTAAAGTGGGAGCACTCAATTTTAAATGCCTACTCAATCAATTCAAATCTTTTAAAGAGCAACTCCAGTGTACCTCATGAAAATAAATTAAGTTACTCTTAAGCTGTGTTGTTTCTTATGGTCATAATTTTGGACTTTAAACAAAAGTAATGTTCCATTTCTTGTGCATTTTACACAAACAAATTGTGGGTTGGCCTTAGACACAAGTCAAGGTCTGTGACATCAGCTCACCCGAGGACAGGGCTTATTCACCCCCATGCTGTCAAAAAGCATGTGTCTATAAGACACAAACTACCAGAGATTACTGAGAGATCACCAAAAATCAGGATATTTTTAGAGGTCAGGTAGTAGTGGGAAGTTTATCAATAGGCTGTAAAGGAGAATATGGAGAAAATAATGGGGATTTGAAAGTCCTGTTTCTCTCACCGTAGTAAGAAACTACTAAGAAACTGATTTATTTGTATTAATATACAACTTGTTGCAAAACCACTACACATGAAATCATGGTTTCTGAACTCCCTAATGTTGTTTTAATTAAATTATTGTTTTACTTTTATCATTTTCCTGGGTTTATTTTGTTTTCCTGAATGCAGCACACAAAGCCTGGAAGTAGTATGCTTCAGCATTGAATGTCAAGTACAAACACTTCAAACGCATTTAACATCAACCGAAGTTCAGCGCTGTATAAATGCTCCCAGAAATGGAGCTGTAATCTTCATCACGTTGGTCAGGCTTTTAAATTCACACTGCCCATGAAATCACAATTTACATCGATTTACTGAATGAAGGGTTAATTGCATCAAGGTGTTCAGTGGCCAGTGATGCAGAAGGTGTTTATACACAGTGACTGGAGTGGCTCTTTAAAATGTTCCTTCAATAAAAACACACACATCTGCATATTGTTTTTTCTCAGCTCCAGGCTCGAGGATACACCAACATTCACCATCAGTTTGGAGGAAAATATGCTGAGATCAGGGAAATCCTGAAACTGCAGGCCACAGGGTTTCTCCCCATAACTAGAGCTGAGAAACAGCAATATGCAGATGGGTGTGTTTTTATTTTATTATGGCAAACCCTGTCTAAAGCTCCCATGAACTTTTCTGTGATATTTCAAAGCATACCAAAAGGTTCCAGAAACTGGTAGAGCTTCTCTCCAATGGCTATTGCTTCTGAGTACTGCCGCATGTGGTAGTGAAGGATGGCTTGATTGTAATAGAGAATGCTGTTTTCAACATCATCCAAACCATCGATATCCTCCACAGCGGAATGCACCTACAGACAAAAATGAAAAGAAAAAAAAAAAGATAATGCATAAAGAACTCTTGACATTTAGCTACATGAGAGACATACCGCAGCTCAGCACAGGATTTTCTCACCTGATTTTTTAACATCATTAAACTTTGCTTCAAGGTGCTCGTGGTTGTCTGGCCACTTCTGTAAAACTCAGTGACAGCTTTGTTCATTGCAATCTTGTAGTCATCTTTGTTCAGGTCCTGGAGACTTTCTAGCTGCTTTAGGGCATCATCATAGTTTCCAGACTAGAGAGAAATCAGAGATGTTTTAAGTTAAAGGTTACAGCTCAGGCTACAAGACACAGTAAGGACATTTTATTTATAAAGCACATCTGAAACAACAAAAGTTGACCAAAATGTTGTACACACTTAAGAGCATATAAAGCACTGATAAGAGATTATGAAATTTGATTAAGAGGATATAATAAATAGGTATAATTTATATTATATACATAGGTTAATTTATACTACAGATATAAAACACTTAAGGAGAAATATATGTGATACAACCACACAGATTAAAATGCTAATTTGTACAAGTCTGTTTTTAGTCTTGATTTAAAAACCATGAGAGAGAGAGAGAGAGAGAGAGAGAGAGAGAGAGAGAGAGAGAGAGAGAGGCTGGCACAACAGATCAGAGATATTGGAGGGAGCTAGACTGTTAGGAGCATTTAAAATAATAATAATAATAATAATAACAACAATTAACTTTAAACTGGATTCCATATTTGACAAGGAGCCAGTTCAAGGATGCCAAAATCAAGGTGATATATTTTCATTTCTTGGTGATGGTGAGTAAGCTTGCAGCTGGAATTTGCAACTGTAAGTGATCTATGGAGGCCTTGCTGATGCCGAGATACAGAAATTACAATAATCTAAACAAAATGAGATAAAAGCATGAATAACTTTTTTCAAATCCTAAAAAGAAAGAAACAACTTAATTACAGAAAAATCACTCCAAGCTGCGAAAAATACTTTTTGCCACGAAGTCGATTGGCTGATCAAACCTGAGGTCCAACAAACGCTATCTAACAGTATACTCTAAGACGTCAACGGGCCAATCGAGAACAATCCAGGTCTTAATATCCTCAGTGCACACACTCCAACACTGTAGTGAGCACCGACAGAATATAAGGAGAAATTGAGCTGAATAACAACGGTGCCGAAATGAAAAGAGATGATATTTTTTCAAATAAGATTTCCCAATGACATGCCCCAATATAGATCCTATAGATCATAGTGGTAGTAATGGATGAATAGAAGTGTCTGATGTTAACTGAACATGTCCTGTGACTGAAGTATGGGCTCAACACGTTCTCCCACAGGCCAAACATACTCTCAAGGAGCTGCAATAAGGGAAAAACAGGTGCATACCGTAAATGCTTCGTAGGCATTTGTAGCCATTTCCTTTTCCTTGTCTGAAATCCCAGGGGAAACAATGTTGTCATGTTTCATGTCACTGAGTTGGTCTGAGGGGAAAATATTAAAAATAGGTAAGCAAGCAAGCAAATAAATAAATAAATAAATAAATAAACAAACAAACAAGTACTGCAGTGAATGATCTGTTCTGTTGCAGCCTACATGTGCTAAACTAAAATAATGCATAGTGTGCTAAAACATTCAGCCGGATCAGTTGACCATACTGCTGAGAGGGAACGCACTCCTGGTGCAGGTGGATATGGGGTGTGATGTGGGCGTGCCGCTCAGACCCAAGCTGCTCTGCTATACAAGCAACACAAGATACTAGCAATTATACGTCCTTGAGCTATCCTTCTAACCCGGCTACCCATCTATCTGGTCCACTTTTGTATATTTTCCAAATAAAATAAGAAAAAAAAACCTAATGCATTATTTAAAACAGTGTCCCACACAACAGACTAATGCATCAGTTAAGGCGGTTCGCGGTCAGTATGCGTTTAAGCTAACGGCCGGTGCTACTGCTTGACTGGTTAGCTAGCTCGCTAGTCGTAGTTGCCATGCTAGCGTTCATGTCTAACTCACACTTTCCAAAAACCGAGTACAGTTTCTACATGGAGAAAGTAACGACACCATCATCAAAGAGTCAACTTTCTAGCAAGCTACATTTACACCTTTATACAACTGCTATTATGTGGCTGGCTGAACCCTTAGCCTGTGGTCTACCTAGCTAATAGCTAACGCCTCACTAGCGAATGATAAAAACACAGCTTACCAGAGTTCGTTTCGGCCATTTCTTGAAAGTTAACGGCGGTTTAGGTATTTATATATTACAGCAACTGATTAATTACTACTTAGTGACTCGCGAATGTATAACTAAACCACAAAGAAATCGCTGATCTGCATTCGCTATTAACCGATTTCGCTTTACTCAGGACTTCGCCATTAAAATTACCCAGAGTCTCCTGCTGACGTGCAGAGCGTTTGTGTGAGCGCCTCCTGTCGGTGTGGAAGCGCTAGAGCATGACATCATTTTGTTTAAAACCAAGCTCTTACACCAACCACGAGATGGCGACAGTTGTGAGTTAACGACCGCTACAAACCGCACTCCAGCACGGGTTCTCTAACGTTCTGCAGCCAGCGACCCAAAGGGCAGATTTATTTGATGAACATCATACAACTTAATAGGCTAAATAGGCTCAGTATTTAAATGTGCATAATATTATTGCTATTTATTGGAGCCATGGAACTTTCCATTCACAGAACACATTTTTAAAAAACGTATTTAGATTGTTAGAAGTTGACATTATACAAGCACCAGCAACTTTAAAAGATCAGGTGATGTTTTTCCGATCTTGACCCTGTGCCCACTGTAGACTGAGATTCCTGTTCTTTGGAGTGGAACTCAATGTGCCTCAAGGTTCGATGTGTTGTGCATTCTGAGATACTTTTCTGCTCACCATGGTTGTAAAGAGTGATTATTTGAGTTATTATAGACTTCCTGTCAGCTCAAACCAGTCTGGCCATCCTCATCTGATCTCTCTCATCAACAAGGCTTTTCCTCCCACAGAACTGCTGCTCACGCGATGTTTTTTTTTTCTTTTTTCGCACCATTCTGTATAAACTCTATAGACCGTTGTGTGCGAAATGAGAGATCAGCAGTTTCTGAAATATTCAAACCGGCCTGTCTGGCACCAACAACCATGTCATGGTCAAAGAGATCACAAAGAGATCACTGACATCACTTTTTTTTTTATATGAGTGTAACCCGAAGCTCTTGACCTGTATCTGAATGATTTTATGCATTACGCTGCTGTCACATGATTGGCTGATTTTATAATTGCATAAATGTGCAGGTGTGGGTCTTATTGACTGTGGACTTAATAAGCGTGGACTCTTATTAAACTGTATTTAGGCATTCTTGTTTTGATTTGAGGTTTGAATTCTACACATTCATAGTCAAACCGTCAACCGTCAGAGGTTTTAAGATCAGATCAGGCTAATCAGTCTGATCAGGCTAATTGTGAACAAGATATGCTTTCAAATACTTAAATATTTGTTAAAAGCCCAGAACATGATCTTATGTAGGCTACTACCTCAAATGACAAATGTGTTTACTTTCCTAAGATTCATGGATTCATAGGTTCTAGACCAAATATTATTATTATTTTTTTATTTGAAAGAGATTTGTGTATTTGAAAAATCCCTTTGTCAGTTGTTTGGATTCGGTACAAATATGGATACAGTTAAGACAAATTATTATTATTATTATTATTATTATTATTATTATTATTATTATTATTATTACTATTATTATTATTTATTGTATTATTTATTATATATTATTGTTTCACATTCAAAATAAAATAATGGACCCCACTATCTTTATTGATCGTGCAAACCATGCAATAGGATAAAGCTATTACAATATTATCACAAGAACTCTTTCTGTGTTCTAAGGCTGAAACTTTGGTGAAAAAAGTTTATATGAATATATTTAACAAAGAATTGCAGTGATACAACATTGCCAAGTTCATGTGGGGAAAAAGCCACGCCCAAGGCTTTCTATGACTGCCTTCGGATCCGATTCATGTTTATTTCATTAGGGTGAAATACTGTAAATGTATTATTCAAAGTCGGTACTTATAACTGGTATGTTAACTATTTATTTATTTGTTTGATTGTTTGTTTGACCTTCATTTAACCAAAACGTCCTCTGAGATTAAATCTCTTTTTCGAGGCCAAGAATGCCTGCCATTACAGAGTTAAAAGTCAAACACACAAAAACAAGACATAAAAGTACAGAAAAAAAATTATAATAATACCAAACACATAATACAAAATCCAGCACTAATGTTAACCAAATGACAAGTAAATATACAACAAAATAAAACAGTTCAGCGGTTCGCATACGAAAACTTTAGAAGTGCTTGTTTGTTTGTTGTTTGTTCGTTTTGTTTTTTTTTTTAAATAAAAATGTCCAAAGGATAAAACATGAAAATAGTACTGTTATTTTTAGAGACTTAATTCAAGGTTGTCTCAGTTTAACAGCATGGCAGACAGGAGCATGCTCACTGACAGATAGAGCTGTGAAATACACATAGAGCCGCAGATACAGTATGTAGTAGGATGTAATTTAATTAGTGTAAAGTATTTTAGGGATAAGTATTATAGTTTAAAGCAGAAAGCAGAAATTCAGAATGTTGAATGTTTACTGCTTTGAAAATAAATCATTTTTATTACATAAGTGACTCCCCTGAGAATTGAATGGACGCTTCCTGATGACTCTCTCACATTTGTGTGTGTGTGTGTGTGTGTGTGTGTGTGTGTGTGTGTGTGTGTGTGTGTGTGTGTGTGTGTGTGTGTGTGTGTGTGTGTGTGTGTGTGTGTGTCCCCTACACTCTCCTTCCTTAGCTTATTTTGAACCTTTGAATCATGTGGCAGAAGCACAGTGCATAAAATCATAGAGCTTCAGGTCAAGAGCTTAAGTTAATACTCCTTTCGAATATCAGAATGGGTAAAAATGTTATTTCATTGACTCACTGAAACTGGACAGTTGAACATTGGAAAAACGTCATCTCCTCGTTTTCCAATCTACAGCTGACCAGTTTCAGTGAATCTGTGCTCACTGTAGCTCCAGATTCCTATTCTCGGCTGACAGGAGTGGAACCCAATGTTTTCTACTGCAGTTGTAGCTCATCCACCTCAAGGTCCGATGATGTGTTGTGCATTCTGAGATGCTTTTCTGCTCACCATGGTTGTAAAGTGTGGTGATTTGATTTACTGTAGACTTCCTGTAAACTAGCTCTGGTCAAAGTCACTGAGATCAAATTTTTCCCCTTTCTGTTTGATGTGAACAACTGAAGTTCTTGACCTGTATCTGCATAATTGTATGCACTGCGCTGCTGCCACATGATTGGCTGATTTCACAAATGAGCAGGTATACAGGTGTTACTATTAAAGTGACCAGTGATTGAAAAAAAAATAATAATAATTTTACATGCAATATGCAGAAGTTTTTTGATGTAACAAAGTACATTTTATAAAATTCAGTAAATGAGGGAATCCCTCATACAACATACACTCTCCTTCCTTAGCTTATTTTGAACCTTTTCTGAAAAGGACACCTCTGTCGTAGGGTTCTACATAGAACCTGTAACAGTTCCCTCAGAGGAACAAAACAAAGTACACTTTAGGGTACTAGGGTACAATTTTTTTTGAACAGAAAAAAATGCTTGGTCTACACATACACAAGTTGGCTCTAGTTAGCGAATTACCACTGGCAAAGAGGAGAGTCCTTCTGTAATTGATAATATATTAGATGTATGTAACATCAAGAGCATTCAATAATATGTCACGTTGATGTTAAACACACCTGCTGAGTCCTCCTGCTCTGAAACACACAGAAACACCCCCCAGAGCAGTGTTAATTTGCCACCGTGACTTAAATTAGTCTAACTGAGCCAGCTTCAAAATGTCCTAATAATTGACGGGAGAGAAATAGAGATTGAGAAGAAGAGAGCTGATTGATTGCCTGTGCATATCTGGCTATTTGGATCCTCTATAAATATGATAGTGCAATCTCTTCAGCCCTATTGGGAATTAGAGCATTTTACCAAGAGCACTGAATCATTTTGTTCAGTCATTTCCAGCTAAGTTGGTCTGGCCATGGCAGAACTCCAAGACACAACAAAAGGATCTAAATGACCACAAAAGACAATTTTTTGCTTTGTTTATTTGCTCTGATGTATAACATGATGTATGAAATGCCTTGAGTGGTCCAATAAACACTCCCACTGTGATTAGGACTGGTGTAGACATTTCTCTCTGTCAAGATTTCATAAGCTAGAAAATGTGAAGCAGACACCTGGGAGATGAGGAGGGATAGTGGCAGCTCTAAAGTTTAAAATAACGACTGAAAGTGCACTGCAGGGAGTCAGATCCAGAGTCATCCAGTTTTGGAAGACTGCAGTATTGCGCAGTTTAATGTCTTCTCTGCTTTAACACACACAGTTCAATTCATCAAGTAATCACACACACAACAAAAAGCAGTCCTGTGACCCCCAGCGATTTTATTGATCCACCTTTACGTATTTTTAACAGAAGCAGTCTGAACATACTGGACATCATCCATCTGCCATTTTAATTTTCATGACTATTTTCAACTTATTCTTACCAGAACACTTATTGACACTTAATCTCTTACCTAGTTCTCGTTTATGTTTGGGAGGCTGTGCCTGCGCAGCTTGTAATATACTGTCAAGGCAATTAAGCTGAATGACTGGTATTTGCAGTAGACAAGGAAGTCTTAATGGAATAAATGTGAAGCTTTTATTGGGCTCAGAGGGCACAGCAAGAACAGAAACAAATGAGCATAGAGAGCTCAGCCTTAGCCTTTAGGAGAAAAGTGTTCCATTATATACACAGCTGCTTGGAGACAAGCAGAATTGCTCAATTGCCACAGATACTGTCTGTGTGTAAATCATGTTCAGCTAAAGTGTGGGGACAATTGAAAAATGTTATTAGTTGGAAGTGTCTGAAACACATGACTACTGGGTAATATCAGTTATGTATTCCTGTTTGCTCCTTATACGTTCATAATTGAATATGTATTATAGCATTTAAAATGTGCTGTGTAGTCTGTTATAGTCCAATCTGTTCATCAGTAGTAATCAATAGTACCAATCTCATGCAACATTCGTAGGAATAATAGCAAATAAGAATATGTGATATACAGGTGCATCTCAATAAATTAGAATGTCGTGGAAAAGTCCATTTATTTCAGTAATTCAAATCAAATTGTGAAACTCGTGTATTAAATAAATTCAGTGCACACAGACTGAAGTAGTTTAAGTCTTTGGTTCTTTTAATTGTGATGATTTTGGCTCACATTTAACAAAAACCCACCAATTCACTATCTCAACAAATTAGAATATGGTGACATGCCAATCAGCTAATCAACTCAAAACACCTGCAAAGGTTTCCTGAGCCTTCGAAATGGTCTCTCAGTTTGGTTCACTAGGTAAATCACAAACATTCACTGCCAAATTAGCTGGCTGTTCACAGAGTGCTGTATCCAAGCATGTTAACAGAAAGTTGAGTGGAAGGAAAAAGTGTGGAAGAAAAAGATGCACAACCAACCGAGAGAACCGCAGCCTTATGAGGATTGTCAAGCAAAATCGATTCAAGAATTTGAGTGAACGTCACAAGCAATGGACTGAGGCTGGGGTCAAGGCATCAAGAGCCACCACACACAGACGTGTCAAGGAATTTGGCTACAGTTGTCGTATTCCTCTTGTTAAGCCACTCCTGAACCACAGACAACGTCAGAGGCGTCTTACCTGGGCTAAGGAGAAGAAGAACTGGACTGTTGCCCAGTGGTCCAAAGTCCTCTTTTCAGATGACAGCAAGTTTTGTATTTCATTTGGAAACCAAGGTCCTAGAGTCTGGAGGAAGGGTGGAGAAGCTCATAGCCCAAGTTGCTTGAAGTCCAGTGTTAAGTTTCCACAGTCTGTGATCATTTGGGGTGCAATGTCATCTGCTGGTGTTGGTCCATTGTGTTTTTTGAAAACCAAAGTCACTGCACCCGTTTACCAATAAATTTTGGAGCACTTCATGCTTCCTTCTGCTGACCAGCTTTTTGAAGATGCTGATTTCATTTTCCAGCAGGATTTGGCACCTGCCCACACTGCCAAAAGCACCAAAAGTTGGTTAAATGACCATGGTGTTGGTGTGCTTGACTGGCCAGCAAACTCACCACACCTGAACCCCATAGAGAATCTATGGGGTATTGTCAAGAGGAAAATGAGAAACAAGAGACCAAAAAATGCAGATGAGCTGAAGGCCACTGTCAAAGAAACCTGGGCTTCCATACCACCTCAGCAGTGCCACAAACTGATCACCTCCATGCCACGCCGAATTGAGGCAGTAATTAAAGCAAAAGGAGCCCCTACCAAGTATTGAGTACATGTACAGTAAATGAACATACTTTCCAGAAGGCCAACAATTCACTAAAAATGTTTTTTTTATTGGTCTTATAAAGTATTCTAATTTGTTGAGATAGTGAATTGGTGGGTTTTTGTTAAATGTGAGCCAAAATCATCACAATTAAAAGAACAAAGACTTAAACTACTTCAGTCTGTGTGCATTGAATTTATTTAATACACAAGTTTCACAATTTGAGTTGAATTACTGAAATAAATGAACTTTTCCACGACATTCTAATTTATTGAGATGCACCTGTATATGCTTTATACCACATCACAGAAAAATTGTTTCATTTTCTGCAACAACAGCTCTGGCAAGAGTTCTCGCTATCAATCAAATGTCAGGTTTATATTAATGCGCTCATTGTTTAATTATTTAATTATATTAATGCACTCATTTTTTAAATACGTTATTGTTTCTATAGTAACAGCTCATCCACAAGGACCTGTACTGTTACTGTGTTTGTAACAGTAAAGTTTTCCACCATGGGAAAATCTTCAGGACAGAGGACTTTGTGCTTTACAATTTCTTTATAAAATAACATGCTGCAATTTCTTTTGTCTTATTAACTTCAAGAAAGTCAAAAAAGATATGGTGGTGAGGGAACAACTGTTTATAGCTGCTATAATGTTTACATTAGCACTTTACATTTAGGTCGTTTAGCGGACGCCCTTATCCAGAGTGACTTACAGAAGTGCTCTGTAGTCTCTGTAGTCAAGCCTTGACACATATTCTCCTTTTCACTTAAAAATTATGATGTGCCATTTAGTAATAAATAGGCAAATTGTTGTGGTGTAAAAGAAATAAAACACTTCAGGGTGTGCTGTTATAGGAAAACAATCCACTTCAGGGTGGTAACACATCACATCACCACAGTGTTGATAACAGCACATCCTGTCATGTCCTGTTCCTTACATATACTACTTCAATTCACATTCTTCAGAATACTTCAGAGGAGCACAGGAATACACTGTTTATCAGAGCAAGAACCTAATGCCGACGGAGCCTCCCAACCTTTACTACTTTATACCCTTTGATACAATTGGTAACGTTCTGATAACGACGATTCATGAAATAAGTCGTGTATTTATTGTGAGTAAAGAAACTATTTTTAAGTTAAATCATGCAATCGGAGCATGCAATTAAGTGACATATACAGCCATTCAGATATACAGAATGTGAGGAAATAGATTTTCTCAAAGAGTAGAAATCAATTTGATCTGTTCAATGTTGGTGCATTAGGTTCTGAGCCAATTATCAAAAGAAACCAGCTCAATCAAATGTAAAAATAGACTATAACCGTTTCAGCCATATTGACCCAAACCAGAAAACTTGAACATGATGGCAGTAATACCCTTTGTAGGCATTTCCATTTCTGCTACACTTTTGTCCCCTATGTTGACCTGAACAGCGTATCGGAGATGGAAAACGCACGTCACTTGCTCTTAACCGTATTTATTCTCTTCTCTCAGACGTTCGTCCCCTCCTCTTCACCCCTCCTTCCGTCTTCACGATCTTTATGATGTCTCCAATGAATAAACTTATAATAATTCATACCGTAACAAGAAGGATTATACCAGATAATGAGTAATATGAAATGATGCTGTTATTTTGTTTTCAAGTTAATAGTTAATATTGTGTAATTTTTTTTATGTTGTCATTTATTGCCAAACCAAACATATGAGTGAACAGTGAATTTTAATACGACTCTCAAGACACCAAATTAATTGCAAGCGCCGAGGCAGCTGGAACAGTTGAATTAGAAGTGCTAGGACTCTATATAAATTCCACCCACTGGTAATGGCATGCTATGAATTATGTATTGACCACTGGCTCATGAATCATAAAAGGAATGGCTACAGAACTTGCTCTAGGCACAAAAGTATTCAGAAATGCCCAAGTTACCCCAGTGTAACTTTGCATTACACATACTCACTGGTAGCCATGAACAGTATTTTTGCATAATAGTTTTCAGCACATGTTTTCAACAGCACAAACACCAAAAAACAGTAGTGATTTTGTTTCTGCGCATATCAATTTGACCTTTGATCCCTAGTCAGTTGGAGCACATTTTGCCATACAGACTGAAATTTGAACCTTATCCACATCACCCACACTGCTGATACAACTGATAAGTTTCTTTTTATACTGTTAACTGTTAACATTGACTACCTGCACCTCAGTCTAGTCGCAGAAGTCCCAGCAAAACCCTGCAATTTTGTGCATATTATGCAACATGCAATTAATATTGCATATTAAGGGTAGAATCAGGCCAGTGACTAATAGGTAATTACGTGACCTTTTCCAGTATTGGCATGAAATTTGTTTTATATTTCATTGACATTTTAACTTCTTTCCCACATACATTCCCTTCTAATCAGACAGTAGTCTGTAATGCTAAATGTCAAAATCTGAGCACATAATGGCTTGAATGATCATAGGAGTTATTAATTTTGGATGCAATGTCCCCAAGAACAAGACTGCACTGGAAAAAATGGTTAGATACATGATCAACCAAAGGAACTCCAATTGCCAACGGTTTTAATAAGAGTGAGTGATCTGTGTTATGCTGTTTGTGTTCTTATGATAAACTTCAAGAGCAACCCTCCCAACACTGAGATGATTAAATGAGCGTTAAACAAATGCAGGTGAGTGGAATTAGTTAAACAGAGCAAATTAAAAATAAATAAATACAATTAAATAAATAAAAATAAATAAATAATTAAATAAATAACAAGCGGTTTAAGTGGTCTTGCAAAAGTAGTCATTATTTACAAGGACGTCCTATTTCCTGTTTTGCCTGCAAACCTTCATATTATTGTTAATCATGTGCTTAGAAAGAGGTCATAATTGCTTTTTAAATTTAAAAATGCCCAAGAGGCGGAGCTAATGTCTGCAATTGCTGAATTCATTTATTTTTACTTACTTTAATGTGCATACTGCATTCAGTATATATTCATTAAAAATACATTATAAAAAAGACACACAGCAATAACAGTGTTATGATGCCATGGCTCTTCCCACTGTATCACCAAGCTCATTCTTCTGTGCTTTCAGACCACCTTGATGTTCAGTTCTTGAATCTTCTTCAACACGTGAACAATTAAAATTATGCATGTGTGACTGTAACATTACAATTATCGATATTTTATGTCACATTATACCCACGCTAATCCCCTGTTTAACCATATAGGGATAAGAAATAGTAGTTGGCTGGCTGCAGCAGCCACATCTTGGAGAGGTCAACGTTCCATGTTGAAGTCATTGACTTGAACTGAGTGTTGAGTGCAACATTATACAACTTATGGATGTCTGAATCACCAAAAAAAAGCAATACAAAACATCAAGGCATAACTTGTGAAAGCTCAGTTGGTGTTTTCACTTTAGTATATGTTACAGTATATGCATGTGTTTCCACTTTATAATGAACTTTATGCAGGGAAGCTCACTACGCTAAATGGTAATCAGTGACAGTCAGTCGGATAACTAGTTTAATTTGACATTTATTGCCATTTATTAAACAGCAATAAAATACATTCATTCTTTTTTCTCATCCTTCATAATATATAAGTCGAGTACAATTTTGACAGTGCATATACGTTCACCTGCCACTATAATAGGAACACCTGTACACCTGCTCATTCATGCAATTATTCAATCTGCCAATCATGTGGCAGAAGCACAGTGCATAAAATCATAGAGCTTCAGGTCAAGAGCTTAAGTGAATACTCCTTTCAAATATCAGAATGGGTAAAAATGTTATTTCATTGACTCACTGAAACTGGACAGTTGAACACTGGAAAAACATCACCTCGTCCTTTTCCAATCTACAGCTGACCAGTTTCAGTGAATCTGTGCTCACTGTAGCTCCAGATTCCTATTCTCGGCTGACAGGAGTGGAACCCAATGTTTTCTACTGCAGTTGTAGCTCATCCACCTCAAGGTCCGATGTGTTGCGCATTCTGAGATGCTTTTCTGCTCACCATGGTTGTAAAGTGTTGTTAGTGAATCCCTCGCACGCGAAGTCGCTCGCTAAGCGAGCGGCTGACTCCCAGAGTCGTTCACTGCGCGAACACTTCCGCATTCCACGGCTCCATTCACAAAAACCCGCTGGACTATGCATTCATGAACTCTCGCTTTGTTTACATCACCATGTGCCTTTGTTTTTACGTCATGTCTCCGCCTCTGTATATTTATTGGTTCGTAGTTTGTCATGTCTCCGCCCCTGCTTATTCATTGGTTTTCCTTTTATTGTTTAATTATGAGTTTCAGGTGTGTCTCGTTTGTGTCTGTTTTATTCTGTGTATTTAAACCGTTTCTGTTGTTCACCCAAGGCGGAGTATTAGAGTAAGTTCTGGCATGTGCGTTACGCCTGCTCTCGCTTCCTCTTGCCCTTAGACCATAGCTCTTAGCTCATAGTTCCTATCCCTAGACCATAGCCTAGTCTCGTGCGTTTGCTTCGGTTTTTGTTTTGTTCTCATGTTCTGTGCCCTTTGTAATTACTGCCTCGCTATTTTGGATTTAGTACCTTGTGGATTATTGCTTTACCTTTTGTGGATTACTGTTTGTTTCCTTTATTTTGTGTTCCATTACGTTTGAACTCTGTGTTCCTAATAAACTGACTTTTCCCCTGCGCATGCATCCTGCCTTCCCCCGTGATTACATAACAAGTGTGGTGATTTGAGTTACTGTAGACTTCCTGTAAACTAGCGCTGGCATCAACAACCATCTCATGGTCAAAGTAATTGAGATCAAATTTTTCCCCTTTCTGTTTGATGTGAACAACTGAAGTTCTTGACCTGTATCTGCTGCCACATGATTGGCTGATTTCACAAATGAGCAGGTATACAGGTGTTACTATTAAAGTGACAAGTGGTTTTTTATTTATTTATTTATTTTTATTTACTTTACATGCAGTATGCAGAAGTTTTTTGATGTACATTTTATACAAATGAAGTGAAGTACATTTTACAAAATTCAATTGAATTTGTGAGTTTTATCAGGTAGTTTTCATTTTTCAGTAGACAAGCAATCATGTCTTGGTCTTTCCTTTAAGTCACATGCACAGATGTAGCATTGTAACTATTAATAGTGACTAATATAGCATCTACCATTTGTTATATCAATCTTTTAACAATCCACAGCTGGTCCATCTAAAAGAAAGCAACAACAACTGACCCACTACTAGCTTACATGAATACGGTCTTCAGTAGATTGTAAATATAAATTAAAACCCATTAAAGGAGATTACAGTCTAATGTCAAAAGTTTATCCTTACCCTGTGGAGCCCCTCTCCTGACATGTGAGGCACTGGGTAAAATGAATGCTATTGTGTGTATGTCCTGAAGCCCATGACAGATGAGCACCATGAACAAACAGCTATATTTGCTTTGAATCTGTCATATCGCTTAATGAGGTTGGTCAGCATCCATGAATCATAAAGTAAATATGTAACTTTAGGTCATGCAACAGGGAATCACCTACCTTTTAGAACAGGTGTTGGTGTGTGATGTTTGATAGGCTACAGTGATGCTGATCTGCATTTGACTCCATTGCATAAATTGCAGTGGCTGAGTACAAATATTCTCACTACCCTACTACACAGTAGGCGAAAAGCAGTACGCCAAAGCAGTAGTATGTCAGAATTCTCGGTATTCATAAAACCAGTAAGCAAGAAATACTCTGATGACTTATTGCTTCCGCTGAGATTCTGCAGTATGGAACCACTGGACACTGTGGCTACTGCGCTATCCCATAAGGCAATGGGACTGGCGCGGAAGAGCTGTCAGAATCCACACCGCGTATTATGTCCGGGTTGTATTCATGTTTACTACTTATACTGATCAGTACATACTGTATCAACAGCCGAGCTGTAGGTACTGAATTGAATACGGTAGCCAGTAGCCACAGTTCTACTCTTGGTACAACCCCAATTCCGAAAAAGTTGGGACAGTATAGAAAATGCAAAAAAAAACAAACAAACAAACAAAAAGAGTCATTTGAAAATTCAATTCACCCTATACTATATTGAAAACACATTATTAACACATTGTTTGATGTTTTACTTTGTGAATTTAATTTATTTTTGAAAATATACACTCATTTCAAATCTGATGACCGCAACTCACTCCAAAAACGTTGGGACAGTCGACTGTATACCAGTGTGTAACATCACCTTTTCTTTTAATAACACTTATTAAACATTTGGGCACTGAAGACACCAGTTGGTTAAGTTTAGCAAGCGGTATTTTCCCCTATTCATCCATTATGCATTTCTTCAGCTGCACAACTGTATTTCCTCAGCTGCGCCTTCGTTGCCTTATTTTGTGCTTCATAATGCACCACACATTCTCAGTCCGACACAGGTCAGGACTGCAGGCAGGCCGTGCTAGCACCCGCACTCTCTGCTTACGCAACCATGCAGGCAGAATGTGGTTTGGCGTTGTCCTGCTCTGGATGGCAGCATATGTTGCTCCAAAATGCATACATATCTTTCTGCATTAATGGAGCCCTCACAAATGTGCAAGTTACCCATTCCATGGGCACTGACACGCCCCCATACCATGACAGATGCTGGCTTTTGGACCTGACGCTGATAACAGCTTGGATGGTCTTTTTTCTCTCTGGCCCAGAGAACACGACGGCTGTTTTGTCCAAAAACAGATTCCACAAACATGAACTAAAACTAAAGCTAAAATAAGTCAAATGATATCCAGTGTCCAGTTCTAGAGAGAAAGTGTGTGTATTTTAGACATGCATCCTCTATCTACTTCCGTGGTATAAATGATCTGCTTCTCCAGGTTATATGCGAGATCTGTATAGAAAGTCACTCATGGAAATAGTAAGAGCTAACTGAATATTGTGCTTATATATAAACTCTATTATATGTAAAAAAAAAAAAAAAATTCCAAGTGAAACTGCCATACGTTTTCCTCACGGTTGGTGGAATGTTATCCAATACAAACTCCAAACATACTGGGTGATTATTTTGCTTAAAAATATACATACCATTGTATTTTATCTGATTACTCTGAAATTCCAGACACGTTCTAGGGTAAGAAGGGTAAGATGGCTTAACTAAATTTCACACTTGCTATATAAAAGATATCAGTAAAGCAAATACATGCTAAGAAGTATAGCATAGATAGCGTAAAGATTTCATCATTACCGATGTTATCATCGGATACTTCAGTGTTAATCTAGAGATTTACATCCATAATCTTGAACATCAAAGGACATCAAAGTCCACTCTCTGCAAACACCATGGGCTTTGCGGTTCAGACACATTTGTATTCTTCCCACTGATCTAAAATTAGGGTGAAGACTTTGAACTATCTTCTCTCTGACTTCTGCCAAATCCATAGTCAGTTAGAAGTGCTACTTTATTGACATATAGTGCACTAGTAAATTTAATTTTAAAAAAACCTTTTAAACAACTACTTGAGTAGTTATATAATAGTTTTGTAAATTATTACTAAATGCTTTTACTCAGTCCTCATCTTGCTTGACTTCCACATTGTTGCTGTTGAGCATGAAAAACTGAGAACCCGCTTTTAGTTCTCGTCATATTTCCAGGTCAGCTGTATCACATATCCTTAACTTTAAACTTCTCCAGCAGTCAGTACATCACCCATTCTCATTCAGTGATCAATTCACAGTGGCTATTCTTTTAGCTAATCTCGTCTGAGTGTTTTACACCTACTAACAGATTCCCACTCTTACTTCTGGGCAACACAAAGTGCAGGTCCCTTTCTGACAACAGAGGCTGCCAAAATTGTCACCCAAGCCTCGGTCATTTCTTAGTTTATTTGCTGCCACTTCCTATTATCTGCTCTTCCTGTTATGTGCTACTGTTTCTCTACAAAGCATCCATTCGCTCATTGTGCCAGTAAAGTAAAAAACAAAATAAAAATGTCTTGTTTTCCTTCCTCAGTTTTACAACACTTCCACCTTTTAAATCTCTATTAATAAAATGTCTTGTATCGGTTAAAACACTTCTTGAGAGTTTCTTGTTGTTCTAAAAATATAGTGTGCGAGTGAGTGGAAAGTTAGATTGATGAATGAATGATTTAAAGTTAGATTGTGTTCATTCTGTTAGTTTATATTAACATTTGATTTGGTTCAAGTACAAAAAATAAAAAATCCAAAGAACTGTGGAAAAATCGGCCAATAATTGAGAGTGACCAATGCTTTTCCATCTCTCTTCTGCTCTATGCGGGTGTGTATGAGACAGATATGGGTCTGGTGGTGCGGTTGTTAAGTTGTGAGCAAAAGCACTGGGAGTTACTCAGTGGGTTTATTTTTACAGCTGCTCATGCAGATTTTTGCCTTATTAAGGTGACAATTTTTCCTCAGAACCAAGTCAAGCAGAATGGGTGCATATATAAGGCCAATTTACTGAACTTATTCAGCTCCATTGTTTCAGTGTATGAAACCTGAAGACTAGTTCACAACCTCCAATTGTAAGAATATCCACTGATGAATTAGCTTTAGGAACATTGGCAATTTAAAAGATTAATAGTAGTCTATAATAGTAGTCTATAGTAATGAAAAATGAAACTTTGAAAAGCTTCATGACATGACATACAGACATCCATCCTTTTGACTTTTAAATCTATGGTGGGAATCCCTCATACAACATTTATTAGGGTTGGTCAGGACAGAGATGTCTTAATGACCCTTAATTGAATCCCTTTCATAGGACCTCAGAAAAAATTCCCCTTGTGGCACAAAGAAAACATGCTCTTTTCCCCGGAGCCTGTAATGTGTGTAACATCAGTAAGATGCATGTGCTAATATGTGGTGTTCCCTGTACTGTATTGATCATGTACATCCTGTTTGCAGTAAGTGTGGGTGGCGATTAATATTTTATTGAATATTTACACACCAATGTGCTCTCATTAACTCCCCTTCAGAACCCACACTAGTGTTTTACTACAGGTAATATTTGATATCATATCTCGTAAAGAACGACATATTCATTAATACGGTTCCAGTGATAGCTTTCTATCTGGATCTACGTTGACCTTTTGATTGATTTTAAATTGCTAATGGTCATTTGTATTCAGCTGGCTGCTTGTGTTGTTTGAACAATTATACATGATGTTTACTTTTAGTGCTAACAACCACATGGTTTGTCATTGACATTGTAATCGTACAAGGAAAATTAGTTCATGCATCCACTACCACAGAGAAGTTTTAATCAGTTAAATGTATAAATTACATGTACACCGAATATGGAATATCTAATCTTATATTTTTGTATGGAAATGTGGTACACATAATTGACACTGTTCTTCATTGCATATATGGATATGAGCCTTACTGTAGCTGTTATTGAGTAGCTTGCATCTTATGGAAATATCATTCTTCTTTAATTCATTCATCTTCAGTAATCTTGGTCACTGTTGAGGTGGATCCAGAGCCCATCCCGGGAACACACCTTGATGAGCCTACACCTTGGACGGCAGGGCACACACATGTTTACTTACTCATTCACACATTTTATGTGTATTCATTTACACTTGCATGTTTTTGGAAGCTGGGAGGAAACTGGAGAACCTGGATGAAATCCACATGGATATGAGGAGAACATACTGAGAACCTCCTCACAGACACTAACCTCGAGCTCAGGATTACACTAAGTGGCAACACTACCCTCTCTGCCACTGTGCTGCCCCAGTTTTTCATTCATTCCATTGTCTTATAGTTCACAGCAGAATAGATTTTAGTGACATAATTCATACAGACACAGTAGTGAGGGTGCTGTGATGCATTTGCTCTTCTGCATCACTTGCACATTCCTATTTTGGGTCTCCAGTCATGGGAATGTCATAAATGAGTGCTGAATGCACGTAATATTTCTTGACAAATTCTAGGTTGAGTTCATAATAAACAGGTACAAACTAATATATGTTATTGGTAGCTACAACATGTATTTACTATGTGTGTATGGTGCATTACGAATCAAATTAACTGTGTGTTTATTGGATGGAGTGGAATACAAAAAAATCAATAACGGCAAGCTTCTTGACAGCTGTCATGAATTTTATTGTTGCATCACCAGTTACTGAAAAGCCCATATGCCTGCTTTAATTTTTATAATAACTTTTCACCATCTATGTGCATAAATTGAAACAGCTGCACTGACAGTATCACTGTTTTTGTGTGATTGCCAAGACAATAACCAACACTTCAGACATCAGCGTAAGCAACATGGATCTCAGGGTTAATAATTTACATAGGGTTATGTGCTGAACAAAAATACAGTTAAAATGACATCCAATAAAACATCTAGTGCTCTATTAGAGTTACAGAAGATTTTGCTGCATTTTATTGTGCCTTTGTGACTGTGTTCTCTCAGCTGAAGCACACAAAGTACACGACCCCATTATAAGAATGAATACTTCTCATTTTAGTTGAAGCCCAAATAAACCCATGTGACATATGTCAGTGTGTGGTATCAGAGATTGCTGTCCCATCATACGCTAGTCTCTTATTGTTGCTGACGTTTTGACATTTGTATTCTAAATACACTCACTTGTGTGAAAGTTGAATGAAGCTCCTCAGTGATGTGGCAGTTTCTTGGCCATGAATCAATCTGTTCTCAGACAGACAGGAGAGAACACACCTTAATATCTTTGAATGTTTGTAGCCCAGTAGCCCTTTGAATGTTTGTAGCCCTGTTGGAAGTCAGTGTTGCTGTTTAATCCATTAGAAAATGCTTACAGTTACAGATACTGATGTCAGTCAACTGTCAAATCTGGCAATTAGTAATTGCTATACATTGTAATGAAGGGTGAAAAGGGGCTGTGGGAATCACTGACATTGTGCTGTAATTGCTTTAAATGCTTGATGTTGTCATAAATTTAATAAAGAGGCTCTACTAGATCTTTTTAGCGATCACTGATGAGCCTGTGTGTACGTTCTGCAGACTGGTGATGAGTTTGTCACATAATTACTGCACTTACAGCCTTTCATATGAGATATGCCCTTTCAAATTGTCACTGAGATGAATGTTATTGCTAATAATAGGGTCAGCGCAGATAATAAATCACACTGCTGGCTTTAGGATGTAATTCAAACCAGGGGAGCCCACGAGCATGTACTCACATGAAGTGTCAACATGGGTTTAAAGAAAGGCCCATATAACATACAGGTACAGTATTATAACCTATACAACTCCTACATTAAAAAATCTACAGGGAGAACATGTTTCATAATAAGTTAGACTATTTCAAACCATAGACTATGCCAGCTTTTAGTAACTCTAAACTGTTAATCCCGTTCGTTACTTTTCATTTGTAAATTTTCTCTTATTTTTGTCTTTATCTAATTAATAACAAAATAATAGCTTTCACTCACAATAAAGAGTATGTTTAAATGTATTTTAAGGTTCATTTAAAACTGCTTTAGTGACTCAAAGTTGGTATCTGGGATGACCAGCCAACTGATGATCTGAGGGATCTAGCTGAAATATATCTAAGAATTATTTTGTTAGTTTTTAAAAAGGAAGAAGACCATGAAGATTATTAAAAAAATAAATAAAAAAAAACAATAAAAGAAATTTCAAATTTTAATAGACATGGACATTCAGTGAAGGAAATTAAGAGCCGATGTAAAGTGAATGGTGAATGTGAGGATTCCGTCAACAGCCTTCTGAAATCCTTGTAAATCAGTAATAGACCTCTTGGGTAGGTCAAATTAGAGAGCTTTGCAGTAATCCAGTCTAGTCTATTTAATTTATTAGGCTTAAAACTTACCAATGTGCATCCATAACGTGCAATTTCTCCCCACTCTACCCCTAATGCCTCTGCCATATTTACCTCTCTAACGTTTACTGTGCAAATTTAAAAAATGGGTTTTGGAACACTAATGGTTCTAGCTTCATAAACTGATCCTGCTTTGAACCTTTTCTTAAAGGGAAACCCTTTATTTTATAATTGTATTTAGGACCTTCATGGCTTCCTCCAGAGAAACAAACAAAAGACAAATAAATGTTATAACATTAATAAATGTTTTATTATATAAAACATATATTATATATATATATATATATATATTATATATTATGTGTTAAATATATATACATACATACATACAGTGGGGGAAAAAGTATTTGATCCCTTGCTGATTTTGTACGTTTGCCCACTGACAAAGAAATGATCAGTCTATAATTTTAATGGTAGGTGTATTTTATCAGTGAGAGACAGAATAACAGCAAAACAAATCCAGAAAAACGCATTTCAAAAAAGTTATAAATTGATTTGCATTTTAATGAGTGAAATAAGTATTTGATCCCCTATCAATCAGCAAGATTTCTGGCTCCCAGGTGTCTTTTACACAGGTAATGAGCTGAGATTAGGAGAACTCTCTTAAAGGGAGTGTTCCTAATCTCAGTTTGTTACCTGTAAAAAGACACCTGTCCACAGAAGCAATCAATCAATCAGATTCCAAACTCTCCACCATGGCCAAGACCAAAGAGCTGTCCAAGGATGTCAGGGACAAGACTGTAGACCTACACAAGACTGGAATGGGCTACAAGACCATCACCAAGCAGCTTGGTGAGAAGGTGACAACAGTTGGTGCGATTATTCGCAAATGGAAGAAACTGTCAGTCTCCCTCGGTCTGGGGCTCCATGCAAGATCTCACCTCGTGGAGTTTCAATGATCATGAGAATGGTGAGGAATCAGCCCAGAACTACACGGGAGGATCTTGTTAATGATCTCAAGGCAGCTGGGACCATAATCACCAAGAAAACTATTGGTAACACACTACGCCATGAACGACTGAAATCCTGCAGCGCCCACAAGGTCCCCCTGCTCAAGAAAGCACATGTACAGGCCCGTCTGAAGTTTGCCTGAATGATTCAGAGGAGAACTGGGTGAAAGTGTTGTGGTCAGGTGTGGTCAGATCTCTTTGGCATCAACTCAACTCGCCGTGTTTGGAGGAGGAGGAATGTTGCCTATGACTCCAAGTCATAACACCATCCCCACCGTCAAACATGGAGGTGGGAACATTATGCTTTGGGGGTGTTTTTCTGCTAAGGGGACAGGACAATTGCACCGCATCAAAGGGACGATGGACGGGGCCATGTACCGTCAAATCTTGGGTGAGAAACTCCTTCCCTCAGCCAGGGCATTGAAAATGACCTTAATGACTTGGAGAGGATCTGCAAAGAGGAGTGGGACAAAATCCCTCCTGAGATGTGTGCAAAACTGGTGGCCAACTACAAGAAACGTCTGACCTCTGTGATTGCCAACAAGGGTTTTGCCACCAAGTACTAAGTCGAAGGGGTCAAATACTTATTTCCCTCATTAAAATGCAAATCAATTTATATAACTTTTTTGAAATGCGTTTTTCTGGATTTTTTTGTTGTTATTCTGTCTCTCACTGTCAAAATACACCTACCATTAAAATCATAGACTGATCATTTTTTTACTTGCACATACAGTCTCTTAATTGGCTTATAGTATTTTGGGGTTTAAATGCATTTAAAAAAAACAGAAACAAAACTGTAACTATGATTTAATTACATTCAAAGTGAACAATGTCCTCAAGTACTGTAATAAGAGAGCATGTAGTACATTATGTTTGCCCCTGCCTTTCTCCCACTTGTCTACCCAAGTTTTATTACCATTTCCAAGTGCTGAAGGCTCTGTCATTAAAAACAAAAAGCAAAAAAAAAAAAAACAGCTCCATTTCCCATGCCTTTCAGCAGGCTACATACATGAGAAACACTGTCTTTGACTCTATATGTTGAGAATATGTATAAGTTGCACAAAGCCTATTTATAAAAACCCACTGATTCATGTTTTCAGATAATGTCTGAAGCAATTACAAAATTGCTTAAGCCTATAAAGAGCCATCAGGAAGTCCATACTTACATTACTCATTCTAGTAACTCCATATCTTTTTTTATTAATTACACTGTAAGTTACTGAATAATTCATAGTAATTACTTAATAACATGCTTTAAGATGAATGACTGAACAATAAACTGAGAATTTATGGGGTTCAGGCCACCAAGATATTGTACTCCAGGCCACCAAGATATTGTTTTATAGCAAATAACTGGAATTAAATAGATTAAAGTGCAGACAGTGTGTCTATGATGTACAGAACCATTTCTATTTTAAGATATATTGCAAAGAAGGTGAGAAGAAGGGTGGATTATGGAGTGGATAATGTCTGTACATCAGAAATGTGTGTGCATTCCCATGCAAAGAATATGAAGAGAAAAAAAAAAAAGAAAAATGTGTCTCACTTTTTTAATGCCTGAATATTATGTGGATTTTGAGATGGGCAGATAGCTAGGCTAGGCTGGAAATTGTACTGAAACCTGGCAACCATGGTTAATGACATTTGCCTCACTGAATCAAACACAGTTGAACAAAGATGCATCTAAAACTACTCAAATCGAGCTGCTAGACTGTATATTGGATGACTCTATGTTGTTGACCCTAAGCTGCCAATTACAGGGTTACTCTGAAAAGTCACTAAGTAGCCTATAACATAGTGTGATATCCTCTCAACTTAATTTTGTTTGAGGTTATGTCATTACTAATGTCGGCCTGCACTAACAAAATCTATGGGCACAAGCCGGTGCTAATAATAATAATAATAATAATATTAATAATAATAATAATAATAATAATACAACCCCAATTCCAAAAAAAGTTGGGACACTGTGTAAAATGTAAATAAAAACAGAATGCAATGATTTGCAAATCTCATAAACCCATGTTTTATTCACAATAGAACATAGAAAACATATCAAATGTTTAAGCTGAGGAAATGTACCATTTTAAGGAAAAAGATAAGGTAATTTTGAATTTGATGGCAGCAACACGTCTCAAAAAAGTTGGGACAGGATCATGTTTACCACTTGGTAATTGGTGAAAGGTCTGGACTGCATTCAGGCCAGTTCAGCACCCGGGCTCTTCTTTTACAAAGCCATGCTGTTGTAATAGATGCAGTATTTGGTTTAGCATTGTCTTGCTGAAATATGCAAGGCCTTCCCTGAAAAAGACGTCGTCTGGATGGAAGCATATGTTGCTCTAAAACCTGTATATACCTTTCAGCATTGATGGTGCCTTTCCAGATGTGCAAGCTGCCCATTCCATAGGCACTAATGCACCCCCATACCATCAGAGATGCAGTCTTTTGAACTGAGCGCTGATAACGAGCCGGATGGTCCCTCTCCTCTTTAGTCCATAGGATGCGGCATCCATGGTTTCCAAAAAGAATTTAAAATTTCGATTCGTCTGACCACAGAACAGTTTTCCACTTTGCCTCAGTCCATTTTAAATGAGCTTTGGCCCAGAGAAGACGGCGGCGTTTCTAGATCATGTTCACATGTGGCTTCTTCTTTGCATGATAGAGCTTTAACCTGCATTTGTGGATGTTCACAGACAATGAGTTCTGGAGGTGTTTCTGAGCCCATGCAGTGATTTCCATTACAGAATCATGCCTGTTTTTAATGCAGCACCACCTGAGGGCCCGAAGATCACGGGCATGCAATACTTATTTTCACCCTTGTCCCTTGTGCAGATGTCTCCAGATTCTCAGAATCGTTTGATGATATTATGTACTGTACATGATGAGATATTCTTTTTGAGAAGTCTTTTTGACATTATTATTATTATTATTATTATTATTATTATTATTATTATTATTAACAACAACAACAATAATAATAATAATAATAATAATAATAATAATAATATTAATAATAATAATAATAATAATGATAATAATAAAGCAGTATTTGTTGAAAAACACTCAGTACTCTGATAGACACAGCTTCTTTATTCATATATGGAACCTCTTCTTCACACATACCTCCTCTTGTTCACACATACATTTATATAATATCTCCTTGCAGTATTACTCTATAACCATGATTTGTGTGTCTCTAAACACCACTCTATTGCCCTTGGGAACCAATTTGCTTCCTGTCTCTTTGGTGTCCAGAGCTTCATTACACACTTTGTGTTCCATGTACCTGTGACTGGGCTTAGTGTGTACTGCAGGGCACATGCTACTGTGGATGACTGATTTAACTGTAGTCCACTTTCTATTCGACTCTCCTGCATACTCTCCTAATTGTTCATTCAATCACACGCTCTCTCACCCTTTCTCTATTTGTGTACTCAGATGATATGTTGAAACAGACATTACTATAAAGAGAGAAATATAGAAATAGCTGAACATTCAATGATATAATATATCTGTATTGTTATCTTCTTCCTATACCAAGCTTAATGGCCAGCACAGTCAATATCTTGTTGGATACAAAGACTGAAAGCATATTTTTAACTAACAGTTTAACCTGTATTGTCTTTCTTACATTGTCTCACAGTGAGAAATGTCTACTTCACTGCCTATTGCTCTTTTGCTGGATGTGAAGGGTATAAGAGCAGCTTACTAGAAACTTGACAACGATTCATTACCACTCAGCACCTGCATACAGTGACCACTTGTGTATAAATGATAGATGATTCATAAACAAGGGCTTGCCCACATAGTGCGGGGGACAGCCTTGTTTTTGACATGAAGTGATGAGTGGATGAACAATCCTCTGGCTAAAAACTGCTTAGATAAATGTTGATGTTGTGTTTACATAACATGTCCGGTGATCACTGTTGTTGTGTACAGTCAAGGCTGAAAACTGCTGTCACCTTCTTTACAATATTTAGGTAGAAATTGTTTCATATTAAAATGACCCAGTTATCAACATAATAATGCCCTGTTTCATTTGTGAGATATTATGAATAATTTATTGTTTTTATATGTGTTGGCTATGCTAGCCTTTTCTCCAGTGCACATTTATAAAAAGCAGTTCTTAAACCCTTTTATCAAACACATGAACAAGAGCATGGGTCAGATCAGATCCAGTCTTCACTCACAGACAGGGTGAGTTTGAAGAAGCTGTTAAAGGTGTTAAAGCAGGTGATTAGACTTTTCTGTGCCCATGGCATAGAAGCAGATTATATTTCTAGTAACTCTGCCAACTGAGAGGTTTGCTAGAGGCCAGTTACACCAAATGAGAAAAACGGTAAAACTGTGAAACAACAGAAGTGGAAAATTAGGTGAAGAAACGTGATGAAAGACTATTGATCAGAATACTACAGTGATAGTGTTTTGTTGGCAATTTCCAATTAACTATTTGTTGCTCTATATCAAGGCACTTTAAAAAGTACCACTGTGCTATACTGCAGATACAATGAAATACAGCCTGCTCTGCTACAGTGGCACAGGACACACAGAGCCTCGAGGCAAGCCATTAAGTCCTAGGTAGGTTTTGCTCAGGCATTTTCTTTTTATTGCTCTTCCTTTATAAATTGGTAAACGTCCTCAGAACAGAACCATTATGTGGCAGCCATGCACATGTTGGCTGATAAGCACTCCCATAGTCTACCTTACTATAAATTGTTATATTTAATTTTACTGTGATTTAGTATTTCTTCAATTCAGCCCTTCATTTTCTGTATATTTGTTTCTTTTTTTGCTGATGCTCATTAAAACATTGCAACCAGACAAACTGCTTGCTAGTGATACTACTACTACTTTAATAATAATAATAATAATAATAATAATAATAATAATAATAATAATAATAATAATAATAAACCTGTGTTTGCATTTTCCACCTTGTGACAAGCCCCTGATTGTCAGATGGTCTCAGCTCCAACAAATTCAAAACAGTTCACAAGTGGACCGGGCCAGCGTTGGTGCCATCGGTTTAGGTCAATCTTTTTTTTGTCACTTTAAATGCAGCATTTCTGTGCTGTGTGCAAGATATACTTTGCATTACTGACTTTTTGTCATTTAACTAAGCCACCATAGCCACTTTCTAATACCCATACCCCTTTTTAATCAAATCTCAAATGGCTGAACCAAACCATCACCATTATAAAAAAAAGCCTATCAGAGGTTATAGGTCCTGTGCCATTTCCATTGATCCATTAATGAAAGAAGGTCATCCATCAGTGTGTGTCTCAGTTCAGCACCTACCTGGTCAAAAGCCAGACTTTAGTCAATTATCTGCATTCAGAAGAGACTGACCTGCTAAAGACAACTCTCCATCAGAGAACTGGAAGGGCACCAAGGCAAGGAAAAAAGCTGGGCAAGGAAGAACACTAGAAAAATTCTTACTGACCTCAAACACCCACACAACCATTCCACAAATTCCCCTTAAGAAAAAGATACTACTCACTCATAACAAGTAATACACAGCAGCTTAACAGTTTTTTCCTATAATGGTGTATCTACTGAACAAGTCACACAAGACTAACTGACACCATCTGTCCTCTGCCTCTTATCAATTTGAATGAGGAGCAACACCACTGGACTTCATGACCTTAATTTAATATCTCATGACCACATTAAATGTGCAAAATTAACAATTAAATTATAAACAAACAAACAAGCAAACAAACAAACAAACAAATAAATGAATGTTGTTTTGGTCTGTTCAGTCATGCTTCCTGCCACTGTACGTTTAGTTCACTGTGCAAAAAAAATAGGCCTATATCAGTGGTCCCCAACTCTGTTCCTTGAGATCTACCTTCCTGGTGATTTAATCTCCAAACAAAATTTAACACACCTGTTTTAGTTGATCAAGAACTTCTTAAGGCAATGATTTGATGGTCAGGTGGGCACGATTATGGTTGAAGCTAAAGTCTTCAGGAAGGTAAATCTCCAGGAACAGGGTTAGTGACCACTGGCCTATATCATGTGCTGGATCAAGTGCTATTTTACAAGCTGCAGATTAATGAGGGTGGAAACTATATTGTTAATTTAAGACAAACTTTGTAGTGTTTAATGTGATAATTTCATCTAGGACTATTCATCGAGCAATTTACTGCCAATGTACTAGATTCAGATTAGATGTTTACTTCAATGCTTGCCATCTTTTCATTTATGTATCATGCTATTAGTCTTTCATTTTATTTGTTTATTTTAAATTGTCACTTACTTTTAGCATTTTGCAGTTTACAGCCAGAAAACATGTAATAGACTTCATCAGTCTGCAACCTCGGACAACTCTACCCAACCTGTCAACCTCAGATGTGATACTGTGTGGGTTTTAGGTCTGAGAGATGGTGAGAAAGGTCTGTGAAAGCAGGCATATCTCTTGGGAAATGCTCTGAGGGAAGTGTCAAGCTGTTGTGAATTTTTAAATTAGGTAGGGAGGAAGTAGGTGAAGCTGTTCTGAAAAAGTCCTCTGGAACCTCAGTCTGTGGACTGAAATATTGAGCATTGCCCTGAGAAAGTCCATTGTTTATGTCCATACTTAATCAGATATAAATCAGGTGAAAAAAAAAAAATACTGAAGACTGTTGTAGTGTGTGTGTGTGTGTGTGTGTGTGTGTATGTGTGTGTGTGTGTGTGTGTGTGTGTGTGTGTGTGTGTGTGTGTGTGTGTGTTTTATGAAGAAACAGACACAGCAGAATAATGAGTGATGACCTCATTTGAAACTACGTAAAACTAATGTATATGAACAACAAATGCTTTTTTAGTATTTAGTATTTACTATTACTAATTGTGAGTAAGCAATATTTAAATATAATAGATAGAATGAGTCATTTTAATCAGTTTATTTTAGTTAGTTAATCTAATAGTCTAGAAAATTTGACTCAGTGGCATAACTGCGTCAAGAAGAAATAACTTTTCCTTGCACAGACTTTAATATTATTATGCCATATTATAAATTATCATAAATGTGATAGCTTTTGAAAGGCCATACAGTCTCAGACACAGTTATAGACAGTGCTGGGAGAGTAGCTGCTCTTTTTTACATCATCAACAAAGTTTGGAAATTGGCTTTTGTAATATAACCCTTGACAGAAAACAGTGCATTTCGATAGAACAAAATACTTCCTTTAATTGATGTTAAGTCCTGGCATAATGCTGTATAAAAGGCCACAACCATCATTAACTCAGCTTACCCTAGTGTACAGATTAGAGATATGATGGAGTAGCTGTGTTTTACTGATAAATCAATACTCTTCTCCTCAATCATTAACATCTCAATTGTTGCAGTCTGTTGCATCTGCTTCTTGTCTTGCCTGTGGACTGATGTATTCTTAATATTTTTAGAGAACTCATTCTTCCCACTTCTATAAACACTACGCATGCAACCAAGCAATAATGCAATCATATGGAATTTGTGTTCGAATTTGAACAAATCTCCTTAACTTGGGGCTTTCTACCTCCTGATGGTCCACTCAGGCAGTGTAGAAGAGACTTACTTACTGTGCTTTAAGGTACACATCTGGTCTCATTCTCATTGAGAAAGATGGATGACACACTTCCTTTGCTATATAATATACCATTCAGACAGGTGTCATTCAGACATCTGGATAGTGGCTTAAAAAGACATGGTTGTAGGTAACATTCACACCAGAGGAGGTTTCTACTCCTCTTCACATTCCCAAATTGGAAGAGCTGAAAGATAGTAATGGGGCAAAGTTTGACTGAATTTTCCAGGCACCCGACTAGAGGAAGAAGGGGAGAAGTAAACTAAAACTCCAAACTGATAAAAGATAAAAGAGATGTAGTGAGTTTTCTTTTTTTCTTTTCTTCAACAACTTGCCTTCATTATGGAAGTAGATACTTAGAAATGTCTTATGCCAAATTCAAGGATCTCCAGTGAAAATAAATCTCATTGCATTATTTTCAAGAAGCTCACACTCATTGAGCTGAACTATGACATGAGTAACCAGGAACTGTTGGATGTCAAACTGGAGTTGGAGGAGTGGTGTATCTGGTTGGAGGGGGTGCAACATCGGTTTCAAGTGTACACTGATCATCTAGAGTACTTGAAATCAGCAAAACACCTGACACCTCGCTATACCATACAAGAATTGCTTTTCTCCTGCAGCCAGTTCACAATCTCCGATTAGCCATGATCAAAGAATCCAACATTTCAGTTCTTGCTTAGTCTTTTCCCAAGCCCAGGAACACTTCCCACAAATGAGTTACATCCACTTCCATTTCCTCAATGCCCTTGGTCCCACATTGTTTTTCATTTTATCACTGATTTACCTCCTTCCCAAAGCATGAACACCACTTTGGTGGCCATTTTTTGGCAGATTTTCCAAATGTCCCTAAGAATGAGGACAAGAGGACACTAGCTTTACTGCATCAGCATCACTCCTTTAAATTTCTTCATATTATGTGGAAAACATTAATTGAATATTAAGTTCTATCCAGAATCTACAAGACTGTATATAACAATCTTTCACATATTCATCATATTTTGGGGCGTTTGTAAGATTTTGAAGTGTCCCCTGAATTTCTTGTTAAACAAAGGTCATAGTGGGCCAAATGAGTCAGGGTGTAGTATTTGGGAAACGCCCTGCAACTCTTGTTCCTGCCTGTAGAAGACATTGAGACATTTAACCTTCCAAATTGCCCTGACAATCAACAAGCACAGAATCTAGTAGCATCTAAGAGCATGGACGTATCCATATGGCAATAGCAATAGAGTGCTGTTGAAAAGGCTCCCACTTCTCTGACTCACACTCTCTAAGTAATTGCGACTCTCATGTGCCAGCATTTTCTACCCACTCCAAATGATAGGCTCTATAATTGGGTTATTTAATGATGTTATTTCCCCCACACAGAGACAAGCAGAGACAAGCCTGATTGCTATTCACAATTCTCGTATTGTTATTATGAGTGAAAATATTGATTGGCCTAGGAGCTCCATCAGGAAGCACTGACCTTCTCAACAAGTTAAGTTTTGGAAAACAGAGAAATATTGTAAAAAGAAGACCAGAGAAAGAAAGAGAACATGGTTAAGCACAGATGGTATGTTTGAAGAGCTCTGGAGAACCATTCACTTCTATTTCAAGCTTCTCTCCTCAGCAAATCAGCATTAAGATAATAAAGAGCAGTTTTAGCTACACGTACATTTACATCTATTCATTTAGCACATGTTTTTATACAAAGGGACTTAGAAGCAACTTAGTAGCAGATTACAACATGCATGTAGCTGTTAAATTAACAACAGAACATAATTGCCATTACATTACACTAAACCATTTCCATTAGGCTAAATTATGGTTTGCTTTATGAGTGACATAAAATGCATAAACTGCTTTGTAGCCCTTTTGTGAAATTTACCCTGAATATCAGTGGCATTTAAACCATTGATATTAGCATCAAATTTCTATTGTTTATGTTCTATTCTATTTCGATAGTTGAACAATTTTGTGACAGAATATTGGTTATGTTTGCACAATAGTTAAAATGGACCACTACAGCAAAGTGTGGTACAAGTCTGAGACCACTAGTGATATTCTATTTTGCATTTGTTTCTAATTTAATACAATAATTTTCATTACAAATTATTTTACTGACAACAACTATAGTGAAAGTATAATCTTTGAAATATGTACATAAATTTTAGAGTTTCTTAGTATTCGGTATGTCCGCTATTTGCTTAAATGATCACTCGAGTTGACACAAACTCCACAAGTTTGTGCAAAATATTTTGATCCATTTTAGATCAAATCCATTGGTTTGTCGTCTCGTCTGAGCACATGCTTCAATAGAAGAGATGAGGAAAATCAAAATTCTAAAACTTTCTGTTTATTTCCAATAAACAATTTTTAAAAAATCACAGATTTTCAATGTGGTCTCTGTATATATTATGTTTTCTGTAGAAAAGGACAATGTATTCGGTCACATAAAACAGAGATCATGGTAGTTTTGTTTGTGAAAACAGGGACACTTAAATATAACTTCGCTTTTGTATACACAATTTTTTAGATGTGTGATTGAGCCAGTTGGATTGAAAATGCATGCTAGAGCACAAGCTGTTGTATTAGACTGCATGACAGTATAAAATCATGGCTTTATTCTGTATGCGGTTATGCTGGAGTAAATTAAATGTATTTTAATTAGTTAATTGTAATTGTAATTGGTAAAATGCACAAGGTTGTCATTCACTGCATTGAAATGTAATAGGTCATCGATGCATCTTTGAATATATTATAGCCTTACAGTTTCAGCTTCTTCTTTTTTCAAGAAAATGTTCAAATTGCCAGAATTACAATTTTAAAAACTGTCCAGTAAAGATGATTGATGATAAGATTTAGCAAATATGAATTTGAATTGCCTTCCATTATACACATCCTTGCATTCATGCACACAGACAACTAATAAAAAGTTAACTGAAACTTCATGAAATTCATGAATATCATCCAAATTACTGAACAGAGGTTTCATAAAACCCAGCCAACTCAGACCAGTTTCATAAGGGACTTGGGGACAGTTCATGTAGAATAACACTGGCTGCAAATAAAAGTGTGCTTTGGTCCAAACCCAAAAACCTGAACCATAGGTGCTGAAAGGCATGTGTGTGTCAAATCCTGTCCTCAAAAAAATCTTAACACTATCAGTTTTCTCAAAGCAGAGAAGAGTGTCTGGAATATAATGAGATATAAAAGAGAGCCATGGAAGCCTTTTATCCACTTTATTCCCCACTGACCTTCATTTCACCAGCAGTTCTCTCTCTCTCTCCCTCTATTTTTGCTCCTCTTTTCTCTTTTTTCTCTCTTTTAGATTTCCCTAAATGTCATTTCAACATTTTGCTTTTGGTATGCATTAAAGAGTCTCCTTCTGGTTGAGGTGTTATTTCTGTCCCCTTCCTCAGTTCTATTATTAATAACTATGTTATTCTATTAGCATGGAATACTTTAGCATTCATGTACCCAGTGGTGGATTCAGAGCATTTTTACTGGGGTGACCAGGGTGAGATACAGAGCTAGTGTGGGGTGGCCAGGGTGAGACACAGCGCGAGTGTGGGGTGCCCAGGGTGAGACACAGAGTGAGTGTGGGGTGACCAGGGTGAGACACAGAGCGAGTGTGGGGTGACCAGGGTGAGACACAGAGCGAGTGTGGGGTGACCAGGGTGAGACACAGAGCGAGTGTGGGGTGGCCAGGGTGAGACACAGAGCTGTAGTGTGGGGTGGCCAGGGTGAGACACAGAGCGAGTGTGGGGTGGCCAGGGTGAGACACAGAGCGAGTGTGGGGTGGCCAGGGTGAGACACAGAGCTAGTGTGGGGTGGCCAGGTTGAGACACAGAGCGAGTGTGGGGTGGCCAGGGTGAGACACAGAGCGAGTGTGGGGTGGCCAGGGTGAGACACAGAGCTAGTGTGGGGTGGCCAGGGTGAGACACAGAGCGAGTGTGGGGTGGCCAGGGTGAGACACAGAGCGAGTGTGGGGTGGCCAGGGTGAGACTTAACAAAGTGAGACTTGCCATTTTATCTAAATGTGCAAATGCTATAGTTTTACACATGTTTCAGCCTTTGCTAATTTCTATATTTGGGTTAATCCAACTGTTGTGTTTGTAGTGTTTTAAAATCATACTATATAGTATTAGATTTTTCTTTTTCTGTTTAAATCTGTTTTTTTTTTATATTAATCAGTTTCAGGAGCGGCTCTACCTTTCCCTAATAGTACAGTAGGTGTTAGTAAGTCTAACACTATTAACTAATAACTGTGAGGCAAAAAAAAAAAAAAAAAAAAAAAAAAAAACTTTACCAATGTGGCCCCTGATAATGTACAAAGATAAACAATGTGCACCTCAATGTGCTCCTTTGTGTGAAGTCCAAATTTTGGAGCTGCCACTAAGTTTTAGCTCAAGAAAACACTTTAGTGAACCAGCTAAAGTTGTTTAATTGGTAAAACCAGGCTTTTGTCAAACCAGATATACAGTATGTTACTGATATATTTTACATAAAACATCACACCGTCTCAGATTGTCATATGTGCACTGTTATGTGCTGCTGTTGCTCACATCTCACAAGAATGATGCAGAACAGTCAATCTGATCAAACAGCAATCATGTGTAGGATCCCTTCAGAAATCAAACAATCTGAGGGAAATGGCTTATGGCAGAGTAATAAATCTTATTAGATTGATTGTTGATTTGAAAAACCAATTGCATAAAATGGAGTGCATAACTGCAAAAGACAGTGTTTAAAATACAGGACAATATAGTATGTAAAACCCAAATGAAGCATTTAGCTAGCTAATGTAATAGCCTGATTAATTATCATACAATATTTAAATGTGTAAATTTATTCTGATCACCTTTCACCACATAGCACTGGTTATCATATCTGATCTTTTTTTTTTTTTGGAGTTATTTTGAGGGGACAGCAAATTTACACTGTTATACAAGGTGTACACTCACAACTTTACATTGTAGCAAAGTGTCATTTCTTCAGTGTTGTCCCATGAAAATATATAATAAAATATTTACGAAAATGTGAGGGGTGTACTCACTTTTGTGAGATACTGTACATGTCTTTGCTTTGCCTTTTGTGGAACTGTTGAATCAGTGGTGCTGCACAGTTAAACACTGTATTACCAATAAAAAAATTTTTTTTTAAAAGTGTTTCTATCAGGGGGTTGCCAGATGATCATATCTTAGAAGTAGGAGTTGCATCCCCCCCTTCAACTCAAGCTTGGTTTCCTTTTCTCTGTATACATTTGAAAATGAAAGGACAGGCTCATTTATGGACAAGTTGCCAGAAATCACAGGCTTGTATGACTGAATAGTGCTTGTTCTATAAAATTCCAATTAAACAACAACATATCAGTTCTGATATTTCAGGCCGGTCTTTACCATAACTGCTCTGGGGCATTCTTCTTGATCAGCTTGTTATATAGCTGTATAAATAATGAAATGATTATAGAATTGTCATCCAAATAAGCGTCATACTTTAGTTGACATTTATAGTAGTGGAATAGCTATAGAGTCAGTTCTGATAGAGGTCAACAAATGAGGTGTGTGTGTGTGTATGTGTGTGTATGTGTGTGTGTGTGTGTGTGTGTGTGTGTGTGTGTGTGTGTGTGTGCGTGCTAGCGAAACACACTTCTGTGAGTGACAATGTCATGTATCCTGTGTATTCTGTAAAAATAAAGTACTCCATACTGCGTCAGGCTTGCGCAAATGCACACACATGCACACACACACACACACACACACACACACACACACACACACACACTAGGCAGTAGTGTGTCTGGTGATGTGCGGGCCACACAAAGCCAGCCCCCTGCAGAAGGGTATATAAGGGCCGCTGTTGCACAGTGTGCTGAAGTTTTTCTCATTCATACTGGTTCAGCACGGCACGTCATCTCACTCCATCTCCTGTCTCGCCTGCTGCTCTTCTCTGCTGCACAGCCTCAGTCTCAGTGCAAGGTATTTGTTGTACTCTCTTTATCTTTAGAATATTGTGTTGAATTAGGTGAAACAACATATATTAGAATTTTTTTCTTCATTTAAACGTTTTTAGTTCTTGCTGGTATGTTAAAAAAGAAAATTGGCATTGATTCAAGGTTTACTTTTTTTTTCTTTTCTTTTTACAATTAGACATGATCGGACTAGTGTGAGAACATTAATCTCATATATTATATATATTATTATTCAAATAATAGCATATGTTATTTATTCCACAGTTGTGTTATAGAAAGGCTTTTTGAGAAAGCCCTTGTCTTTGTTTTAATATTTTTCTCTCTGTCTCTGTTTTAACCTCTGTATTTCTCCAGCACTAGGCAAAAACATTTTTTGTAATAATGCAGAATTTCTTCTACTTTATCTGTGCTCTTTGAGTTCAAAACATTAAGTAGAGAATGAATAATAACAACAAGAACAACAATAACAATAATAATAATAGTGTTCTTAATAGTAATGAAAATAAAGATACGTAATGGGATTATGAAAGGAAAGCTAGGCTTTAAGGACATAACCTGGATTCTCATCAAGAGCATACAGTATATAAAGAGCTGTCAATCCACAATCCAATTTCAAGCGTTGACATTTCAGTAGATAATTTGCCTATTATGTCAGTATTGACTGAATCTAATTGTTAAAGTTATGAGGTTATACTTCATCTCATGTCATATGAATGAGTCAAGGTGGTGTTAATATTATGTAAACACTCTAAACCTTATTTGGCGCTGTAGTGCTTAGGAGAAAAAGGTTATTACATTTATAACACAAATTGCCAGTAGATGACTTTTTCTATGGGTTTGTGCTTCAGGCATGAACACTGGAATCTCTGTGTTAGTGCTGCTGGTGGCTCTGTCCAGCAGCGGCTGCTTCTCTCACCCCACACACTTAATGGAAGAAGGGCAGTTGGATGGAGGGTCTGTAGATGAACACACACGCCACACCCGTGCAGTGCCCCCCAGTGGCCAGCTCAAATTATTGTCTAAAACGCAAGAAGAGAATGTAGAGGAGGACGCTGTGCGCAGGCTGAATGAACTGCTGGCCAGACTCATTTCCAGAAAAGGTAGGGCAGTGTCATTTCTTTTCTACATGCCATTCATATTCATGAATATTCTGATTCATGCTTTTAGTATTAAATGAATACCATCAAAGAACAGGTAGCATCTTACAGCACCTTACATGACCGCATAAGCCGTATTTAGATGTTCTATAGCCATTTCATAGCATGTTATACATGGCTTTTTTCCTGCAACCTGTAACCAGATGATTCCCTCATCTCCTCCTCACAGGTTCATACCGCAGAAGCCCATCCCTCAACAGCAGGTCCAACCACAGAATAAAGGACAGGGACTACCTGGGCTGGATGGATTTTGGCCGCCGGAGTGCTGAGGAGTATGAATACTCTTCATAATATCCAATCACCCATTCATCATTTTTAAGGAACCAACCAATCAACCAACCATGTGTACAGAGAGATCCATTTTAATTTTTCTCCCTACCAATCACGTCATTGTCAGAGTGCCCTTTCTTCATCTTATTTCTGATGTAAATTTGTATAATGAAGATGATGCAATATATGAATATGTATGTGTAACTCACATTTTTGGGGGAAAGTGACTGGTAATGAGGTCCGTTTTATTTATTTTCTTGTGTATATGATTTTGTTCTAGCATTAGGAATATGTTTAGATGTTTGAGAATAAATCATTGCCTTAACTCATTCACCCAGCTGTATTTTCTCTGGTGTCCAGAAGTTTGCATGATGCCATTACACTAAAACATAATGAACTGGACAAAACTAGAAGGACAGGGGCAGCACCGGATCCCAGATTTATTCAAAAGCAAATGTGATGCCATGGAAACAATGATTAGATTAGATCCTGTTAGCATGTGCGCTAGAGCAGAAGCTTTAACAGCTCCAGAGAAAGTTGCGATCGAGGCTGAGACACTTTGGAATTTTTGATTACTACTTTAATAATGAGATTTGAGACAAACCACAATGGAATTACATGAAAAACATTACTGAAGTGATGGATTAAAGTCCTCCACATTGCAATGGAGACCAGCATAGCAAAGTGTTTAGTGCTTAGGGGAGAGAGCTTACAGTTAATGGCCACGAAAACACATTCACTTATTGATCATTCGAAGTGGCAGCACTAGTGTATAGGGCTTTCGGCAATCTCTCCCTTAACAGCCTTAGGGACAGCTCACTGCACAGGCAATAAAAGGCTTGCTTTTACTTGTACAAGCGCAGAGCCGGAAACAGACAGACTAGGACGTAACATCATGCCGTCTATTATGTACACCACTTGAGTTAGCACATAATGGATGAATTGCAGGATGGCAAAAGAGAGAGAGCAATAGTTTATAGAGAACAAAAGGCACCATTATGCCACAGGTGTGCCTCAATGAGAAGGGTTTCATTCAGTTAAGACAATAAAAAGTGAACCAATAAACCCAGAGAAGCACACATACACCCACACACACGCAAACACATGCATGCACATGCACTCATACTGACATGAAAAGACCTGCTGCCAGGGCAGTTAGATGTGTCGTAGCAATCCAAACACTGCCTCTGACTGTACTCACCCTAAGACACACATACGACTACTTCCCAGCATCGTGATGAGCACGAAACAGATCGATTATCTGAGATGCTCTAGAAACATCCACAAGCACATCAACATCCTGGAGAACAGTTTCACAACAGTGTGATGGCGGAAAATAAGGTAATCACTAGAGATTTACTCGGCAGTGAATTCCTAGGAGAGCTCATTAAGGCATCAATACAAATCGGAATCAATTCCCAAGCTATCCCTTCCACCTTTGTCACTGAACTTTTTGGTTTCTCTGAAATGCTTAGGTGAGTGAACAGACGTTATTACAATTTAATTGCTAAATTATTACCAGGAGTGGAAAAAGTACAGAGAAACTTAAGTAAATATGGGCACGTTGTCAAAATCCTGTGTCAAATGTGGAGCGAGAAATTTACTAATTATTATTCATAATATATCATTCCACCAATAGATCAATGTCAATTAACCAAACAATAAATCACATAAACAAACAAATAAATAGTCTGCTAATTCAGACAAACCAAGAATTTGGTTTGCTGGTTAACTATTGTTTAATGACCCTCTGGATTGAATGCTAAGGTGGCATTAACAGCAAAAACAAACCTAGCTCACAAATGTACCTAACTTAAAGCTAATTTACCTCAACATGCTTCTTTAGATTTAAAGGTGAATTTTTAAAGGCTGATAATTTGTTTTTATGTGGGAGGCAGAGGACACATCTTATCCTGTATGAATCACTGGTAAAAGATTCAAAAAATAAATCTCATGGCATTTGAGATTTCTAACAATGACTTCAAGGATCAAAACAAAAATGTATACATTTTCCCCATTCATTTTCTATTCCGCTTATACTACACAGGGTCGCGGGGAGCCTGGGGCCTATCTCAGGGGGCTCGGGCACAAGGCGGGGGACACCCTGGACGGTGTGCCAATCCATCACAGGGCACAATCACACACACACTGCGGACAATTTAGAGATGCCTAATGCATGTCTTCGGCCTGGGGGAGGAAACTGGGGTAGCCGGAAAAAAACCCCAAAGCATGGGGAGAACGTACAAACTCCACACACGCTAGGCAGGGGCGGGAATCAAACCCCCAACCCTGGAGGTGCGAGACAAATGTGCTAACCACTAAGCCACCATGCCACATACAGAACTTCTTCTCTGTTAAGTCAGTTAAGTACAAATCAAATTGCTTTCACCCATGTATTAAAACATAGGTAGGGCACCCATTATGTACATGTAAGTCACTCTTCACTGTGGATAACTATACTGTGCATGTACTGTATAAGCAGCTGCTACTCATAAGCATTAAGTGTTTATCACTCTGGTGTTATCAGATCATAAGCCTCCACTCATCTAACACAAAAAAGATGATGAATGAGAGCTATGAAGAGGGACTGGCACTCGGGAGAAAATGTATTGACTGGTATATTTTGACTCATTTATTAACTTTTGTAACGTAACGATCACTAGATGGTCAAAGTCTTGCTCCTGAGGGAATATCTCATCTATCTTCCTTTATTCCCAGAGGTACCAAACATCAAATGACACACTAAAATCCTCAATGACAGACAAGAATGAATGTGTTCACATTCCCACACCCAGCGCTCAGTGAAAAAACTGACCTACACTGATAACAGGCTGATGTTAGGCCTCTGATTTAGGTCAGTTTCTGGTGTAGAATATAGAGTAGGGCTCATATCTAAAAAGAATGGACCAACTGAGTCCTCTGTGATTGTGAACACCTGGAACATCAAATAAAATGATCACTTCAATGTCAATATCCTGAGTGTGATGAATATTTAAACGACACCACTGGAAAAAAGAAAAAAAAAAAAGAGACAACAATAATTGAATTAATTCATTTATTTATGAGATCCTTTTCTGCATTCAAAGTTCCTGAAAATGAATCAGGATTTTTTTTGAGACACACATTCCTCCATTTATTCAGTAATTTGTAGCATTTTGTATAAAAACATATTTCCATCTTTACAATTTACAGAGTACAAGTGGCAAAACTTCCCTTTATGCGGTCTGAGGAGATAAAACTCGTAACTGCAATGAACGTTCAGTCATGTAGGACACCTCTGTGATTCTGCAATACATTCAACACTAACATGTTCAAGTCACGGTTAAGTGCATACACCTCTTTAACAGACAACCTTCTGATGCAACTAAGAACATGATTACAAAAAAAAAAAAAAGTTCATACCAACTGTATGGCTGTATGTGCTTTCTAGATAACACTATTTCTCGAGAATTAAACATCCTTCATATATTCAGGACCGCATTGCAAAATTAAGAACCTTCCTGTTAGGGTGACACCAACACCTTAGTTACAGTGTTAACACCAATGCATACTGAGGCAAAGTCTTCAGAATGGAAGTCACTCAAAATAGGGTTGAAGAATAAATTCTTGACATCAGGCACTATGGTATTGCTGTCAAAGGACAGACTCGCACAATGCGATTAATGCTTACAGTTCAGTCTTGAGACAGCAATGACCTCTCTGCAATAATACACACACTTTACAGCTTTTAGATAAAACATAATACTGGTCAGAGGCATCCAAATCATCTGCAGAGTTACACTGTTTCTATCAGAAGTACTGGACACAATCATTATCCAGGAGGTTGTAAATATTCTGCCTTTGAGTATTTTATACCTAGTTAAATCGATTGCATTTATTTAACACATACACACACACACTTACACTTATAAATAACATTGGTATCACATCCACCCCCTCAGACAACCAACAAGGACATCAGTTGACTACAACTGAAACACCAGTCTCTGATTCCTTACAGCTCCGATACCACAACTCTGGATAAATTACAGTACGGTGTGTGCCCTTATTTGTGCTACTACAGATTTCCTAACAGCACCCATTTTAAGGACTATTCATATGTTTATTACATTGTAATAAGCATTATACAACAAACCATTTGAGGGGTTTCATATGCTGTGAATACACAGCTATATAGGGATGTCTGCATTTACAGGGATAATGATGTGGGCAAGTAAAACTATGCTTTTTTTTTTTTTTTTTTTTTAAAGGGTATTAATAATTTAATATGAGATTGTTTTGAGGGCACAGAAAGGGTTGAAATCAGTCACATTAACTGGGGCACTAACACACTATTGTTCTTTATTGTTCTGTCTAGGACTAGCATAAGGATGTTATTAGTGTTTCAGTTTTTCATACAAAAAGCTAACCAGAGGTGCTTTGGGCTCGGCAAGACCAAATTAACCAAACAAGATTACAGGGTTATGGTCTTTTAGCACAGTTATGCCAAAGTAGTCAATATCAAAAAGTGCTTACAAACAGGCCTTATGCTACATTTTCTTGTAATGCAGGAGTGCAATTATTCCACAATTTATACAGTAGGGGATTAAAGAATCAAAGAAATATTGTGGTCTCTCTGACTGAATTGCACTATATATTTATATATGTGACAAAATAATAGTAATAAAATGGTATTACAGTTGCTGTACAAAATAATCTATACAAATCTCTTTTACAGGCACAGTCGATCTGTCATGAGAATAATGTATTTAATTAATGTATATACAGAGGATGATTGACAGAGAGGCAACACTCAGTCCTCACTGAGGCTAGCCTGTTTAAGTTTGGGGGGCAGGAGCAAGTCTTCACTAGGTGGCCCCAATCCCTTCATCGCCATACTGGCCCCTACCATAACCGGGTAACTTCGGTTTCTCCGAATCCTGGTCAGTCCTGCTATGGGGCCGGGTAGCCCAGGTTGGGTCCCGAAAGAAGGCGTGGCTAAACCGAGCCCGGGACCCGTAGTCAAAGCTCTTGGGCCAAGGCTGAAGCGCTTCACCTTGTCCACAAGCCGTAGATTGTGTATGCTCATCTCTGTCTGGCACTGGGATTCCATGCGCAGCTTGGCCTCTGCTCCCCGCATCTCCTTCAGAATGGAACTGGCGGGCCGTGAAGCGAGGAAGTTCTCGTAAGGCGGGTCAGAGGGGCTGTAGTCCATAGGCAGCACAGGGCTGCTGGGTTTGGATTGGGTGGGGGAGTTTGGGGGTGTCGAGGGCATGGTGTCTGGGCCTGGGGCAGTGGGGAATGTTCTTGAAACAGACTGTGAATTGTTAGATGTTCTTTCAGCCCGGTCCCAGCTGTGAGGGTTGTAGACAGCTGCAGAAATCCCACGCTCTTGTAGGAGGCGCACCAGGCCCAGAGAGGTGCTGGTGGTTTTGGTGTGTTCCCTCAGATTAGTGAAGCTCTCAGCCAGGCTGAGACGGCGTGGCGTGCAGGGGGTAGAGGCTGGAGTAGAGTGCACGCTACTGATGCTCATCACACAGGGGGCCAGGGAGGGACCTGCTGCCATCACACTGACAAACAGAAAAAAAAAAAATTACCTTAGACTGATATCTCAGGATTCATACAGAAATATGTTCCTGGCAGTAATTTAAACACTTTCACACAGGAGTCATGCATCACTCCTCATTGTCCTGCAGTCTTTAAGACAATGCTTATAATCTCAAACATGTTAGTCAAAATACCGTAGGGCACAACACTATGCTGGGAAAGTAGTTTTAACCACATTGGCAGTGTCGCATGTAACCTTCACTCTGCCACTCAAAGATGAATGAGAAGTTAGGGGCACCTCCTCTAAAACAGTCAGACTGGTTAAGTTTGGTTAGAAAGGCATGTGAACATCATGTCTGTGGCCCATCATGCTGGTACCATGAGACCACCTGAGTGGGTGTGGCTCAGAGAACCTGTTCTAAGCCCAGAACAACATGGTAAAGTGCTGCTTCCCCCTCCTCCTCCTCCTCCTCATCATCCTCATCACATGATCTGCAGAGAATCAATCGTATACGTTGTGTGGCTGCTACACATCTGGGCAACTGTCTCTGATCACACTAAACATTTAAATATACTCACTGTTTTTGTGTGTATTATGAAATTGAGAGGAAATAATAAATATAAATAAAAAATATATAATAAAAGAATCTACATAGAATGTTTGTACAGAATTCATTTTTCAGGGCAGTATTTGTAATAAAATATTAACATGCCTTTTTTCTAATAAAACTCATCTGTACAGCTATAAATTTCCATAGAATGAGAGGTTTTCCAGGAGCTACAATTCCTGATGTGTTCTTTGATATTTATTATTGGACCAAAAATTAATTTATAGAAACCTGCACTCAAATAGCATATAAGCTAATATAAAGTGAGGTGTTTCACAGACTGTTGCGGTCATAACTGTCAATTTCTTCAGTCTGTGGGATTGCACGTTTTCTTTTGATTAAAAATTGGGCCTCTAGCTTGCATCACTTTGACTCCATGCTGTATTCACTTGGAGCTTCACTAGGATGAAAAAAGTAAATGAAGTGAAAGATTATTCCAAACAATCCATCATTTGCCAGAAATATTTTTCTCCTGGTGCATACAAAAACAGAGATGTCTTTCCTGCTAGGACTTTTGTCGAAAAACAGTAGGTAGTTTGGGCTGGAAGTTTCTCAGGGAAGGTGGGAGAAAAACACAGATATAGCATCTGTGAATTATCCCAGCTCTCTGTGTAAAAGCAACAAAATGAAAACCATTTTAGTCACTGGCTGGTATGACTAAAAGGAATGCTTGAGTCTTAAGCACCCTCTAGTGGTGATAAAAAGATGTGCAGCGCTCACCTGGGAGTGACTCTGGTCAGCTCATCAGAGGGGTGGAGTATCCGGCAGGTAGTGAAGGTGTAGGTAGAATTTGTGTGAGACATACATTTACCAGGAAAATGCACTGGGAACAGCAAGAGAAATACATTAGTACACGTCTAAAACACACACACACACACACAACAGAATGGTTTAAAACTGCATCAGAAATTGAAAAACTAAAATATGCACTACTTCCTGTAAGACTCTACTAGAAATAAAGAAAACGTTGAAACTTGAGGTAAAAAGATTTGGTCAGATACATGCAGTGAACCTTTTTTTGTAATTAGTACAGTCCTAGCTTAAATTTATTCTGATACAGTTTTAAACAGATTCACACAATAGGACAGAAGGATAGGCAAGAAGCTGGATCATCAGTAGACAAGTATGATTTTCAATTCATTACATACAGATAAAAAGTGGAACAACAATATTGCCAAAGAGGAATAAGTACACGTCTGCATGCTTGCAAGACAGAAAATGAATATGCGATGCTATATACAGGATGTGCCAAAAGTCTCCATACACAGTATACCAACACCATATCAGTTGTGCCTTCATCAGTTTATGTTTGTGGATGACAACTTCTCAGTTGGTCCACAACACTTCCAGTCTTTTTGAATTTGTTAAGTTTGGCAACAGTGTCGTGTGTGACGTGCCTGCCATGTTTCCTGTTCAACCAACCTTGCGACAGCTTCCCGATCCAGCCATGGGATTGATTTCAATATGCTCTTCTTTTGTCAAAGGCCTTCATAAAGGCTATCTACTTATAGATAAGTTAAGTGTGAAAAATTTTGGAAGATATTTTGCTAAAAAGTGTTAATTTCCTCTATGTATGGAGGCTTTTGGCACCCCGCAGTGTGTGTGTGTGTGTGTGCGTGTGCGCGCGCTCATGTACTGCACTGGCCCGGCCCAAGTCTTTATACGCATGTGTGTGTGTTAGTGGGTGTGAATGTGACCTACTGGCCACTGATAAGTGCTTCAGCTCTATCTGAGCAAGTATGATCAGAGTGCACTCAGTTTTTAATAGAATGTCGACACGTGAACACGTAACATACACGTTTAACTCCATGACCTTTTCCTGGATGCTAGCCATGTTTTAAGGTTCACTTAGGGGAGTGTGCGAGTATGCGTGTCTGGTTGCATACACACTCTCACGTTCACAATGACTTCAATCTGTAGCCCTTCACCATCCTAGAGCCTGTTCTAAATAGGTTGTATGTGTCCCTTTAGTTCTAGGAAAAAACAAAAGTAGATGTGAGTAACTGGATCACTGGAAAAGGATTGCTGTGAAGCAGATACAGATTGCTGAGGCAAGATTCCCGTGTAGCTGGTGGGTCACATTCACACTCACTAACACTGACAAAGTGAAGCACATCACTAAGAAGAGAAAAAGGAACTTTGGTAGATAGTAAATTAATCAGATGAGTGCAGGAAATGAGAATGAAGCCCATGGTAGCAGTGGCATAACTTGTATAATAAACTCTAATATCCATCTGCACAAACATCTCTCACACTACCATCATTAAGCTATAATATGCGGTAAATCAATACACAAGACTGGAAGCATAATTAATCCCCCCAAATGAAGGTGGCTTACAATGCATTCATTAAAATTTCTTTCAAAGACACCATTCTCATTTCACAGCACAAAGAGAAACTAGAGATGATTTGTATATGAAAACAAAGTACATATATAACAAGCAAACAAACAAAAAAAAAAAAAATCACTATACTCAAAACCACTGTGACAGCACACGGCAGGCAGGGATGAGGTAGTTGTGAGCTCACTGTATGCTGTGTAACAGGAGAGGGATCACAGATATAAGACACGTGACAAACAGGCAAATGTTCCCAGCATGCTGCTACATTCCACTGGCTTTGGCTGGGTGTGGGCAGTGGGTGGGGTTTGTGATAACCCTCAGGTCAACATTAAGACACTCCCTCACCAGAGGTAATTTCCTCCTCCTCATCCTGTGCATCTCCTCCCATCTCCTGAAGCTCTGGCTCTGCCCCTTGTCTGTCTCCTTGGTGCTGCTCCCCCTGCCGATGGAGGTTGGAGCTCGGTGAACAGGGCAGTGAGTCCAGGCCCGAGGTAGAGAGAGTGGGCTGAGAGATCTGATGCGCTCCTGGCTCATCTTCCTCCAAATCTGTGAACTTATAGACCTCCTCGAGGTCAAGCTGGAGATGGCGAAAGCCCTTGGTCACTACCCCCGGCCGAGCATCCAGGATGCCACCGAGGTTCGGCTGGGCCAGCTGCTGCCACGCATGCAGAGTCGCTGACCCTGAGAGAAATCAGACACAGCAGAGACGGAAGCATTTAAAAATGTAGCACTGTACTTCATGGCTGTGTGATGTCAGCAGATTTCAATAAAGAGGAATCGTAATTAGCCTCACTGATACTGATTCAGAATGGGAACGGTTAATGGTAATTGAGCATACACATCCTGAAAATAATAATTACCCCATATCCAGATTATAGGAAAGACATGCTTCAAAAGATTATAAAATGTTGTGATGAGAGACGCAATATATTTTCAAGTTTATAAGAAATTGGCTCACGGTAGGTAAATTGTTTTGCAAATGTCTGAGCAATAAAGATTCAAACTAATAAAACAAAAAAAACTGTCAAAGGTTATAAACAATAAACATGATTAGGAGGTGAGAAATTGTCAGATTAAAGGAAAGCTAATTTGCTTCTCTAAACATCCCATAAAACTGAAGGATATTACACTTTTAATATCCTTAATGACTGTAACCTCAGGAAATTCTCTAATTACTGTCTTTGAACAGGCTTTTGGGTGACGTACACAGCCTCTGCTGTGCGTAATGGGAGATGAACGGAATCCCAGGACAATCAGCAGAGTTTGTACATTTGATTCGACAAATCAGTAAAACCCAGGGACATTTTGCCAGCTTACTAGTAGAACGGATTTAAAATAGAAAAAAAAAAAATTACTTCCTGTAAAAATAGTTTACTGTAACACTATTCGATCTAAATTACACATACATTAAACTGCAATTGAACATAATCGAATATCTATTGCCACTAATAAAGTGACACAAAAACAATGTTATTTTGTATTATTCATCTAAGCTATGTTAAGTGCCATAGATTGTCAAAGATGATGTTTTGATCATGCATGCATTGCTCTGAGGGTTAAGGAACAGACAGTATAGGGGGGGAAAAAAGAGAGGAGGAGGACTGTAAGAAAATAAGGGCAGAATTTATTGAAGAATTTAAAAACATACTGAAATACAACATAAGATGCTTATGGTGGTTAAACTGCAAACTGAAACGTGACTGAAGGATTAAATAATATAGAAGAAGACAGGAGGAAATGGGAAAAGAAAGAAAAAAAAAAAAAAAAAAAGTACTGTACCTAACCAACCAGAGAGCAAAGTCATGCTGAATACTATTATATGAAATTGAGTCAAATGAAAACATTATTTATTATTATTTATATTTTGCATTATTTATTGCTGCTAGGAGTCAGAAGTGTGTATAATTTTTCTACATAAGCTCAATGCAAGTGCTGCAGTGCTAAACAAGTTTCTGGATTCCTCTTTAAAAAAAAAAAAAAAAAAAGAAGTTTCAATTACCCTTAAATATACAATTATCATTTTGACTCATAATTGCTTTTACTTAAAGAGAAAGAGGATGAAGAGGACCAGCAGGTGGGAGTAGCGAGCTGAATTTGATAAGTGGCATTATTAATTCTACTGTTCTCCACTGATTATGTATTACTGGATTTTATAAGAAAGTATCGCATTAGTTAAAGGCAAACACACCCCTCAACTAACAAGGATTTACATAGTCAAATATATTAGACCTTTCACTATCCATGACAAAAATTCATAATGAAAGCTATAAAGTGCAGTTTATCTCTTTACTGCACTCTGCTGCGCATGTTACAGACAAAAAGCCATATAGGAGTGTGTGCGTTCACACAGAGTGGCTAAATCTCGAACCAGCAGCGTGGCTGTGCGTGTCTGAAATAGAATGAGTGCTGTGTGGAGAGGTCATCTGAGTGCTGGTGTATTAGAGCCCAGAGTGTGTCTAAGAGTTGCAGGGCCACCGGCCTGCCTTTGTTCTGGTCACCTTCCAAAGGCTTGACGATCTGCAGCTTCTCGGGCAGGTAGGAGCGACTGCTGTACACAGAGTAGACCGAGTGCAGAGTGCCCAGAGATAGGATGCTGTCTGAATAGGTGAGTGAGTCTCCTCCTTCTCCGTCACTGTCTCCACATGGCTCTCTCTTCTCCTCGGCTAGTGCCAGCAGCTTGCGTTCTCTCTCCTCTTCAAAAAAGCGCCGCTCACTCAAGTAGTTGTCACGGCGAAGCGAGAGCCGCCGTAGCGCTGCCTCCAGGTCATGAGAACCAGGTGTGCCAGGAGTACCAGGCTTCTTGTTCGAGTCTTCTGAACTGAAGGAACAAATGAGAGAAAGAAGATAATGTTACTTCACCAAGGGAAAACACTGAGACAGGGATTGACAATATATATCCAAAATCATTCTCTCATACTTACCACTCCTGTGGAGTGTGGCTCTCCAGCATCATGCTGTTGGTGCGGTTGTCCGTGAAACTCCCTTCTCCCCCATAAACACTGGATCTGGGTGTGCTCAGACAGCTGGAGTGCCTCGAATTCATGGATGAGGTTTGATTGGAGCCTGGGATATTCATAGGGGACGGGCAGAGTGAGCGCTGGCGAACCACCTGATTGATGTTGCGCACTGTTTGGAAGACTCGCTTTGGGTGTAACCTGGAAAATAAATAAATAAATAAATAAATGCACGTACATGCATGCAAGCACGTGCACATGAAAAAGATGAACAAAGTGTATTTTGGTGTATATGTAACAGACAAAACTGAAATCAAAACGTTACACCAATAACTACAAGAGAAATTAAATTAAATGGGCTTAATCATATACCAACAAATGTTCATTTAACTTCAAAGCAAAAGAAACTGAAAGCATAATAGGCATTTGTATAGTTGCACTGATACCTCTGATCTTCCACTTCCGGGTCAGACATCTGAATCTCTTTCCTCATGGTCCCTTCAATTTCAGCAGCTAAGGAGTCCTGTTCCATACATACAGCGTTAGACACTGGGAATAGATGTTTCTGGGTTTGATGTAATGGTCATTTACATCATCCAGCTGGCCAACCACAAGCAACAGAACAGTTCTGACATTGTATGGCCTCAGGACAACGTGGAATACAAATCAGCCTCTCATACTTTCCTCTCTGCATAATTAGCTCTACTTACATGGATCCACAGTAACATGCCAACTCACTAGGCAGCTATGCAAAATCATAAATATAAATATTATCTATCTAGACCTAGAAAGAAGAAAGAAGTCTTCACTCCAGTGACATACAGTACCTTGTAGTAAGTCTAACAGACATGCATCGATTTCTGTCGATTTTAAAGTTCTTTTTTCCATTAGTACACATGAAATAATCAAAGTGTCGTCCCCCCCCCACCTTTACACTTATAAAGTCAGTCTGGCTCCACCTCTAACTCTCCTCTCAACCCTGTCTAGAATGAGCTCAGACAACTATACACTGTTCGAGATTAAAACTAGCACAAGCGCATTGTAAGGGAACATCCACAAACATAATGTGCATCAACTGAGGTAATGCACATGACAAAAGTTATGTAGAGCCGGAGTCGTGCACCTTGCTAGTCTTTCATGCATTTCAGTATTCAGTCTGCCTATTCTGGAACTTTCTCTCTCACCATGGGGAAAAAGCCGAGCGAATGAAAGCGGCGTGGCGTGCTTTGAGGTACTGTCTTGTTCCTGAAGTTCTTCAACTCCTCTTGGGCTTCATGCAGCATCTCCATACACTCTGCATACTTATCCTCCAGCTCCCGTAGCTATAGAGTGTAACAGAGAGCCAAGTGATCTTTTGAGACTGTATCCTACAGCGATGCCGTTTCACCACCATCTAAAACCTTCTGAGGTTTGAATATGCAGCTTATTCTAGGTGGCTAAAGTGATGTGCATTTCAGAATGACATTACCTCAGCAGTGAGTTGTCTCTGGGCATCCTTAGCAGCTCCCAGGTGCTGTGTGAGCTCCTCATTTTCTACTGCGTACTGCAAAACACACATCCACACACAAACACCATCAATTATAGCCCTGTAAGATGCCCAAACAGAACCCAAAAGTATGAAGGCTGATTGAGGAACAGCCTGTAACCCATCTATAAAGTCAAACACTTACACATTTAACCTTTTTCTGGAGGTCCACTATCTGAGAGAGCAGGTGTGTTATTTCTTCCTGCTGCCTGGAGGCATCTTCAGTCTTCTTCGCCAGCTCCTCAGCAAGTGACGACATCTGTAGGTTAGCATCCCCTATTAGAGGTGAAGAAGAAAACTGACTCAACTTTTGATTCAACTTCTTTGCTGATGAAGACCTCACTAAAATCTGTATCTGATGTTTAATATTTCACTTAGAAATTCACATTATTGAATGATATTGCACAAATAGATCACAGTAAATGCTTGAAAAAGAGCGACAACAGGATCCTGAATCAAACATGAGTGGCAGCCTGGGAAAACCTGTTGGATGTCACTGTGGCTAAATTATAGAAAACAGGCAAAACCTACGAAAAACCTGGTTTTAGTTAAGATGTAGTTTTTCTGCCAGCAATATACTTTGTAAAATATATTTGTTAATTTGTTAAACAAAAGTGGAAATGTTTTTAATAGCCTTGTCTTGGAACACACACACACACACTGTCCGTCTGAATACTGGTTACAGTTGTTTATAGGTAGGTGATTAAACTGACTAGAACTACCTTACATTATACAGTTTTAATGCACACCTTCCAGCCAATCAGTATAGAGTATTCAGACCATTCCTCCATACAGAATCTCTCCAGATCCTTCACATTTTGAGGTCCACGCTGGTAGACTTCAGTTCACCGAACAGGTTTTCTATGGGTTTCAAATCAGGGGACTGGGTTGGCCATGGCAGGACCTTGGTTTTGTGGTCAGTAAACCATTTTTGTGTTGATTTTGATGTATGTTTTGGATCATTGTCCTGCTGGAAGATCCAACCACGGCCAACGGGAGTGCAGAAAATGGCAGCAGGTGCTCTGGACTGAAATTCAACATATTTGGCTGTAGCAGAAGGCAGTTTGTTCACCAAGGGCTAGAGAGCAGTACACAAATGAGTGTCTGTAGGCAACAGTGAAGCACGGTGGAGGTTCCTTGCAAGTTTGGGGTTGCATTTCTGCAAATGGAGTTGGGGATTTGGTCAGAATTAATAGTCTCCTCAATGCTGAGAAGTACAGGCAGATACTTATCCATCATGCAATACCATCAGGGAGGCATCTGATTGGCCCCTTTTCTGATTGGCCCCTTTATTCTGCAGCATGACAATGACCCCAAACATACAGCGAAAGTCCTGGACGTGATGGTATGGCCCCCACAGAGCCCTGATCTTAACATAATCGAGTCTGTCTGGGATTACATGAAGAGAGAGAAGCAACTGAGGCTGCCTAAATCCACAGAAGAACTGTGGTTAGTTATCCAAGATGTTTGGGCCAACCTACCTGCCGAGTTCCTTCAAAAACTGTGTGCAAGTGTACCTAGAAGAATTGATGCCGTTTTGAAGGCAAAAGGCTGGTCACACCAAATATTGATTTGATGCAGATTTTTCTTCTGTTCACTCACTTTGCATTTTGTTAATTGATAAATATAAACTATTAACTTACTTTACAGCATTTTTCACACCTGCCTAAAACCTTTGCACGGTACTCATTATTTATATATATATATATATATATATATATATATATATATATATATGTATGTATGTATGTACACACACACACACATTATAAATGTGTATATATCTATCTATTTATTTATTTATTTCATCACATATCGGGTTCACACATAATTAGAAAAACCCAACCAAAGTACTTGCATCATATTCTTTGGAAAGATACTGAAAATAGATCTGTGGATGTATAACCTCGATTTTGACCTAATTACATTAACAGGACAGAGCATCAGCAACACACTGATCTAACGATGTCCTGACTGGCAATCAGCTAGACAAGAGAAAAGAAGATAAACCTTTATTAATGCCTCGGGGGGGATTAAAGTGCTGTAGAAGCATGATACAGCATTATATGAATAGTGGGGTAGAAAAATAAATAGAAATATGTAGGTAAATAGAAATATGCAGGTTTACTCACTGAGCTCTTTCACACAGTCATTAACCAGCTGCTGTTCCTTCTCCTCATACGAGATGGTCTCTGTCTCCAAGTGACATGCCTACTCAAACGAACACACACACACCAAAAAAAACAAAAACAGAGATCTTGTATTACCAACAAAACAGGCATCAAGTTACTTTTACTTTCTTTGTAAAAGAATTACAGATCTGTAATTAAACTCTACACCACTGCAAAGAATGTAGTGGCACAGTATGACCTTTACACCTTGTTATGGAATGTTTCAGGCTTTTGTGTCAGTGTAGGTTCACCTTCTTTTTACTGAAGATATGGTAGAACTACCATGGTTAGGAAAGCAAAATCTGATTATTAGGCAAATTTCATTTCTGTGCTGCAAGTTCTAAAAACTAAAACTGATCTAAAGATGGGAGAAGTGGATGGAAAAGTAAAGTGTTGCAGAAATAAAACCAAGTATAAGGATATTTCTCTCCAATTAATTTGAGAAAAAAATAATTATCATAAAAATATTAAAAAAAATATAAAAAGAGTATTTGGTTAGTAAAGTGTGGAATTCCACCAACTCTGGGGTCACCTCTGGAGTACAATTACAGCAGGCAAACTGCTTTTAGTTCATTTGTAAACAAACAGTTTGTTTGCTGTATATGAACAAAGACGCAGGATTTGGTAGACCTTTTCTTACCATTTAATTTTCCTGTAATATGAGCTGTGCATTGGTGCTATGGTCTCTCACCTCAGATCGCAGCACAATGTTCTCCTCCTCCAGGTCTTTGAGCTTCTTCTGCAGTGAGTCCAGAGGGAAGTAATTTGGCACCGACAATGAGGAGTCATTCCGTGGGATCCTGACAAAGACATAAAACAATCGGAGAGTCTGAAAGTTTAGCCTATCCCCACTGCAAGCAAATAACAATAGAACTCGAGAGAGAAATTTCAGGGTATAAAGGAATAAAACAATACAATGCATGCTGTAATCGGAAATTAATCAATGGCGAGGCATTGTGATACCGGAGACTCTTTCTATAAATGTTGGCTGCTGCAAGTATGCCCGAGTTGCCATTCCTAAATACCTAGCCTACAGCTAAATATCTGTCAGCACCCACAATTCCCTGCAGACTGTGCATGCACATGTATACATCTCCTTTCAGTGGATTTTCTGAATAAGGTGTTTACATGCAACAAACTGACTGGGAATCAGAATTTGGGGAATAAGAATATTGTCTTAAACTGAATTGGGCAATCAGATTGTGGCGTTTACATGACTCAATACTAATTAGACAAATTCTGATTAATATTGGAATATTGATGTGCATTAAAGTCAGTGAGAGCTCTCCCTGTAATGTACATTCACTACTACAGTTTTACTGGCACTACAGTGACATTAGCATGCTTTAGAATATAGCAGCAAAAGGTCTGAAGTGATTTGATTCACTGTCCAAACTTCACTACAGAGGTGTAGAAGCTCAGTTCCAGTCAGGAGTGTTTATGTACTGAACAAATAAAAGGTCACTAAATGGTTTCTATCAGGGATGCTATTGGCCACTAAAGCTAGAAGGATGGTCCATTAGCTTGTTATTCAAGCCAATGCACAGGCTGCAACAGCACAACATTTCTATAAATTCAAAGCCTAAAGTGGCTCATTATGCAAGAAACAGATAATCTGTTATAGAGTCAAGTATTAAAGCAGTATTAAGTCAGGAGTGTTGACACAATCATTAAAAAAAACCCTAATAATTATAATGGCAGAAAAATGGAGCTGGAAGATCGGTGTGACAGAGAGAGTAGCATGAGTGTGAAGTAGAGGGGGGAATAAAAAAAAAAAAAAAAAAAAAAAAGAAAGGTGGAGGTTTTAAGACTCACGGGGTTGAGGTGACCGACTCTCCCTCGCTCTCCTCAGCAGCACTGGTGTAGAACTGGAGCAGTTCATCCTTCATAGAGAGATCATGACGTAGCTGAGAAACCTACACACACACACACACACACACACAGCACTCAGGGCCTACAGGTCAGTGCAACAGCACAACATGGCAGCTTGAACAGCTACAAAATATGCAAACATACTGTCAGATAGAATGCTTCTGGTTATAAACCAAGAACAAGTCATGGCATGGCTACGGTACTGGTTTAAACTATCCCATACAGAGTTTTTAAAATATATTTAATGTGCTCAGTTAATCTGCTTTCCTACAAGCACTAGGCTTTTGTGTCAGTGTAGGTTCACCTTGTTTTTACTGAAGATATGGTAGAACTACCATGGTTAGGAAAGCAAAATCTGATTATTAGGCAAATTTCATTTCTGTGCTGCAAGTTCTAAAAACTAAAACTGATCTAAAGATGGGAGAAGTGGATGGACAAAAGTCTCACCTCCTCCCGTATGTGCTCCACTTGCTCTTCCAGAAACTCATTTCTTTCACTCAGGGTTTTGTTTTTCTTCAGCAGGGACTGACCTATGCGTGCTGCTAACTCCAAGTCCCGTTCTTTCTGCATAGAGAAGAGTGTGAAACATACTGGCTGTATTAAATCAATTAAGTCTTTGTTTAAAATTAATAATTAATAAACATATTTCCAGTACAGTGCAGTAAGCTTAAGAATTTTTTTTAATTTTCCAGTCATATTTACATGGTTTATCATTACAAGTCTTATTTTTCCCATTACAAAATCCAATAAGATTTTGTAATCTGTAAACTCTACCTCCCTTCATCCCATCCCAGTAAACATCATTTCCATGTCATGCTGTCTTTAATATATTATTTGATAAAAGGGAAGAGGAAAAAAAGGTAAAAGGTTTACATGCAAATACTGTGCTCCATCTAGGAAACATCAACACTACTTCTTTGTGGAGCTCTGAATGCCTTGGCTGTTGGACACTAGTTGGCCATCAATTCACTTTCATTTGTATATTGCTTCTAACATCAGATAATGTCACAATGCTCCTGAGGTAGATTAAGAGCAATCCCAAAAGAGCAAGGCAGGGGCGACAAGGAAAGACTCCTTGAGATTATAGGATGAAGAAACCTTGAGAGGGACCAAACCATCCTCTTCTGGGTGACCCCAGATTGTGATAAACAAAACAATTTGGGCTAGAGATCTAATAAAGATGGTGCTTAATATTTTTTATACAACCGTTCCGGTCAATTAATTTGATTGGACAAGTGGCGTTGCAAAAAATGCTGATATTTAGTATAACCACACTGGGACGTTTCACCATTGTGTCCCTCCGCTTGTCTATGTCAGGTAAAAATTTAAATTCTGTCTATAACCCCACTGAATCCGGTACTACAGCAGAGTTAGTGACATCAGTGAACACGGCAAATGAAAGCTCATCAATTGAAGATGAAAAGGAATAAGAGAAGCCAATTAACAAAATAAACAAGTGCTCACAAATCATTAAAACCATAAATCATAAAAACATAGTAATGTGATAACTAGAGCACACAACAGCTGGTGCTCCTCTATTTTTAACACGCATAGCCGTGAAAAACCTTCGCACCATCCAACATACATCTGAATAAAGGCAGAACACAGCCGTGACTAGCTTACCTCTTCAAGTAAACGTGTAACAGCATCTATGTCATTGTATGTCTTAGTCATCTGGCCCACTCTTTCAGCACACATAACTGCACAGAAAACGGAAAGAGAATTAACGCAGTCACAATCAAATATTAAAATGCACATATTGGAAACTATTAAAATATTTATAAAGTTCTTTATATGAAAATGACTGTAGGGTAACAAATAACAAAAAGGAAGGAAGGCTAATGATGATTGATTGAACAACCAGGCATGTTCAACACAGGCAAACCAGCCAGTGTACTTAATAAGCATGCGTGCGCACACACACACACACACACACACACACACACACAGGTAAATATACATTGCAGTCACTATTAGTTACAAAGAGCAGATACCTGTTGGTAACCTGAAGCTTGAGAAAGTATAACATGACTGAGACTGAAGCTAAATAGCAATACAGACCACCATACTCATTTATAGAATTTACACATATTTACATGTTTCAACGGGACTGTATTAGAGGCAATAAATAAACCCTGTGGGTATACTATTGGCTTACACAAAAGAACTCTGACCAGCTGAATCATTCATTGCCAAGCATTAAATACACAAAACATATGTGGCTTCAATAAATATGACGATGGTTGGAAATATAATTGCGTTATACAAGGTAAAACATGGCTTCTTAATCTGCTAGGGTATAAAGTGCAAAAGATATTATATTCACGTCATGCACTAGAGGGAGAATAAATATAATGAGAATAAATGCCAGCAAACATCTTACAATCTTTCTGACAATGACCAGATGCAATGACCACACACACACACACGACACCTTTTCTTCAGGTTTTATTTTTTAGGAACACTAAACAGCTTATTAACTACCAGAAAACAAAATTCTCCATTAACAATATGTGATGAAATGGAAATTCAAAAGGTCACCAGTAAACTTTTCAAATCATTCTCAGGAACTACATGACGTAGAGACAAATGATAAAAATAGGCTACTCGTGAATCATCGAGCCTTATCAATCAGATAAAAATCCAAAGCTGTGCCAAATTGATTAATCATTAAAAACCTTATCTGACGAGCATTAAATCTCATACTTCCTCGCACCACACTCAAACACAGGTGATGTCACTGGGTGAGTGGGAGTGGTGCATATACCACTGCAAATGAGGTGCTCTTGATCATTTCTGTTTAATGCATTTTTCTATGCTTAGTCTACATACAGTCAGCACAGTGTCCTAATGTGGGGAAAACAATTCAATTTAAATAAAATGGAGCCCTTCATAAGGTAAATAATCACCACCATGTAGTTATGCCCTCAAAAAATGGTGCGTGAGCACAGACGTGAAACTGTGGAGCAAAATCAAACCAAGCGATTTAAGTGGCATAGGAAGTGTTTATATCATACAGAAACTCACAAGAGGCCAAACCTGTTCCAGTGTGTGCGTGTTTGGATACCAGAGGTGTAAACACTATAACTCATAAATTCAGCTGGGGAGCTGGAACACTGTGCCTGCTTGAGGCTTAGTCATTTTCACAGAAATAAAACAGTACCTTCTTCCAGAGTATAAGGTTCCCCATCTTCCTGTTCATCATCAGCATAGTTTAAATCGGTGAAGCTAGACAGAGCTGAAGAATCCAGCACCTCAGACGATTCATACTCATAGTTTTCCTCAGCTGAGTTGTGAGGAGGCAATTCCATGGTCTTAATAGCCTAGTGGTATAATGCCAGGACCCTGGGCCGGAGGTCCTGTGCCTGCTTCAACACGGTCATGTTTGTCCATTTGTTTTCCTCAGCGTAACAAGCCTCTCAGATATACAAACACACAACACTGCCCAGTACCCACACCTGCCAACAGGCTGTGACTCAGATGCAGGCAACAACCATTTAAGCTAACTAAGAATCTCAGGGGAGCAGCACATACAATCTCATAAATTAATTTAGTAAAATCTAATTCAGTGACTAAGAAGTTATGTACAAAACATTTCAAGGAGTATTTAAAGTGCTAACAATTGCACAGTGTGCATCTTGCAAACAATGTAGCATTTCCCTAACTAAATATCAATTCAAACACCCCTTCTCTTTAGAATCCAGAATGGTTTGTCCCTTTAATGCACCATGGCAACCTGTTAAGGCGTAACAGAGTTATCTTTGGCTACACCTGTTGAGTAGGTGTGGCCACCTGATATCCTCAGGTGAGTCTGTTTTCCTATGGCCATGCAAAATTCAAACACTGCAGGGAGAGGTACAAACAGCCCTGTGCACATTCATACATTAGCTTTAAATGAATGCTAGTTAACCCGCTAAGCTGAATACATGGAACGTTCCTCATCACTACAAATACAACACATTTTCTTTGATTAATGGATCACTTGACATTCCTTGAACCTTAAGATCATAATTAAACTCATAAAGAACTGAACATGTCACACTAAAACACTTGTTTCTGTAGTTTTTGCATCAGAAGTGTTTGCTGTCTTTTTTTGAAGCATAAATCCAAGTAACTCTTTAACTTGCTGCATTTCCTCCATTTGACTTAGGCTAATGATTGAGATGTTCTGACCTATGGTCGATGAGCATTCACTAGTCACTGGCTCCACATTTCCATGGACACATTGCAGTCATGCACATCTGAAAAACAGAGGGAAACCGTGGCTGTGGTGGTGAATGAGAATGCCTCACTTTTGCGCGGCCTCAACAACAAACAATCTATTCCAGTCATGCTCTCCACCGTTTCCCAAAAACGAAAGAAAGGAGGGGGGGGGTAACCACAGCATGGAGATGAGGGGGATGACCACACTGAGGGGGAATCTGTGAAAGTCAAAAAGGGTCAGAGTGAGCCCCAAACTCAATGCAGATCAAACACAATCCTCCGGTGTGGGTCAATGGCTCCATATGGCATGAATGAGGAGCACTCTCCCACGCTTCATCACAATAAACACAGAAAAACTAAAGAGTATAATACAATTTTAAACAATGCTGCAATCCAAGTCAAGTGAAGCTAAATTATTGTCCATGTTCATAAGTATACGATTTATTTTCATAAGTATAGCCAGTCTCAATGTACAAGTAAACCTACATCAGGCCTATCAGGAGAGGAGTATTTTCAGATGCAAAGATTTCATCTGATTTCAATTAATCATTTTTAGGAAGTAACTTGACAGCAATCAAATTCTATGAAGTACAAAATTGTAGTATTCGTTGCATACTAAACAAGAAAAGTATGCAACAAAAGCCACTGCAGGAAACAAAAGAACAAAACAGAAAAAAACAGAGAAAATAGTTCATTTCATTTAATACAACACATAAACAGAAAGATAAAACAGACTGCTTATTTATTTGTTTGTTCCTGGTAAATATCAGAGAAATGAAATTCAGCACATTTTGTCATTTTTAGTGATCTAGTCACACAACTCCTAAGTATCAAAACATTTATTTTGCTTGACAGTGTTACATAACAGTCCAAAGTACATTAAGTCTACTACAAGAAGATATGTTGTCAATATATTAATCTAAAAAAAACAAACAAAATAAAAGCAGTCAGAAGTCAGACTAAAGGACTAATTAGTGATATTAAAGTACTTATGGCCAAGACTCTGAAACAGTTGTTTCTGTACATTTACTAATATCATATATAAGACATTTACGGCATTTGGCAGACACCCTTATCCAGAGCGACTTACATTTATCTCATTTATACATCTGAGCAATTGAGGTTTAAGGGCCTTGCTCAAGGGCCCAACAGTGGCAGCTTGGCGGTTTGAACTCATGACCTTCCGATCAGTTGCCCAATGTCTTAACCAATGAGCTACCACTGCCTACCACTGAGCTACCACAGCCTAACCTAAGACCTTATTCAACAGTGCAATATGAATCCAACAGGAACAAAAAACCTTGTCATCTACCCTGGCTACAGTCAACATAGAGTCACCTTCAATTAGTTAAGGCACAAACATGAACTTTTAAAATAGTGTTGAGGCAACTGCCTGAAACAAAACTTGAGCAGGTTTCATTGTGTCTGATGCAATACATAGCTGTGAGGAGAGTTTATTGCCTGCTGTAGTGATGCCACTGTGAGCATCCTCAACCTGTGTCCTCTTGCCCTCTTTATCAGCCAACGCTATCAATTCAGTTTACCACATTTGCTTTTTACTGATATCATGAACATTTCTTTGAATCCTTTTGAATCACTCATACCATTATCTTTTTTTTTCCCATCACACTCTTTCTGTTCACTCTTTACATCTCTCTCCTACTCCGTGTGTCTAATTATTGTTCATATTCTCACAGCCAGTTGGCCCCATTTCCCTTCAAGGCAAGCAAATGACCATCTGGTCTTACCATCAGCGCATTCTTCATAATACCAGTCCAGCTCATAGTAGTCAGCCTCCACAAATCTCTGCATACTCAGTCTCCTTCAGCTGTGAGTCGCAGCTCCTGCTGTCCAGCACCCGAGGTCACAAACTGACACGCACTCTCCCAGCGGCCCATTCTCTCCACCACCAACGAGCCTATTTTGAGTAACAGCTACCAAATGAAGCTGCGTACAGCATCCCATCCAGAGTGGGATGGGGAGAGATGGGTGAATTATGAGGCTGCAGTGATAATCAAAAGTGCTGCGCAGGAAGCCTTCTTACACAGTATGGCTATAGTCAAGGTTGTATCATGCGCAGAGAGGAGAGGCAACTTCCTAGTTTTGTAGCCAATCAGACTGTGTTACATCAACGAGCGTCAGTAGTTGATCACCCATCCCCTCCTCCTTCCCTCTCCCTCATGCCAGAGCTCCCTATTTCAATGGCACCGCCCTCTGGAAGGGTTACCATGGCAACTGGCTCTGACTCCAGCCTGAGGTTCCACTTCCTCAGACTTTCATACTCACCCTCTCTTTTATGCATGCGATTCTACTCCAGTGTGCTGATCAATGATACTGCATGAACAGAATCCACAGTGTTAGTTTTACAGTGAACAGTTTTGGCTGCCAAATGAGGCTGGAAGAAGTATAGAAAAGGAGAACCAAGTGATGCAGAGTGTTTTTTGTGCACTGCAACTACACCAGCTGAAATCATGATCGAAGCATGAAGAGCAACGAAAAGTCATACTTAAGCTTTAATCCGAATCATGTTTGCAATATTAAGATACTGAATAAATTGCATAACCATGAGTCTTGTGTAATTTCCTGAACTGGGATTGGCTGAGGAGATGACTCTCATACTGACACCTTACCAGCTGACTGATGACATGGGGGCAAGGTAATGGAGGTGTAAACACATGAAAATATGTAACTCTTATATGTAATATTTTAGTCAGCTCCTATTGTATAATGAAGTAAAGATAGTATAGATGGCTAGGCAAATCAACACAAGCTGTGAACACTAGGGCTGTGCCGTATTGTATCGTCCATGATATACCGGTATAGTTCCACCCCATGATAAGAATTTGTCATCCCGCGATATTGACGATATAGTTGATGACGTAGAATGACACAGAAAAGTGGGCATCTCACATGTAGAATGAGAACAAGCATGGCGGAAGGCGGAGTTCCATCCCTAGGCGAGGAAGAAGCATTAATCCACAAAAAAGGGGCTTCTTCCGTAATATGGAAGTGGGTCGGACACAGAAGATCAGATGTGAATCAAACGTCAGTGATTCTGTGAAGTGTGTCAAAAACCCGTATCAACAAAGTGAAAGTGACATGTGAAGGCCAATGTATGGTAACCCATACTTGGAATTTGTCCTCTGCATTTAACCCATCCAAGTTAGTGCACACACATTAGGAGTTGTGAGTAGTGAACACACACACACACACATACTACAAACCGTGAACACACCCAGAGCAGTGGGCAGCCATTTTTTGCTGCGGTGCCCGGGGAGCAGTTGAGGGTTAAGGGCCTTGCTCAGGTGCCCAACAGTGGCTGCTTGGTGGTGCTGGGATTTGAACTCATGACCTTCTGAGCAGTAGCCCAACTTCTTAACCACTGAGCTACCACTGCCCCCACCAAAGGGTGGAAACACATCAAATACACATCAAATACCGACCAGAATATGAGGAAAGCCAGAAGATGTGTGTTGAATGTTACAATATTCATATCGTCATTTATATAATTACTGCAAAAAAAAAAAATACCGCAAAATATCGTGATACATCACCCATCCCTAGTTAAAACATTGCTTGCTCACAAGTTAGTTTGCTGATCATAGTTTATAATTATTACATAAATGATGCAGTAGTATAATGGAGTTGTGTAATTGAAATTCGGGAGATCTGGGTGTGTAATAATGAATAAATCTATGCATGGCTCACTCTATTCCGCCCTCTGCTTCAGGAAGCCCGTCACGGTCTGGACTATTTTAAGCTGAAATGTGAAATGGAATAAGTCCAGAAGAGAGGAAATGAGAGAGAGTATGAATGTCCTATCTAAAATTTTATTAGAAGCGTGAATCAAGCACATAAGTGTAAATGTCGCTTTAGTGTTTGATAAAAGAATTTCCAACACATTCTACAGTGCCCTCCACTAATATTGGCACCCTTGGTAAATATGAGCAAAGGCAGCTGTGAAAATTGTCTTTGTTGTTTAACCTCTTGGGCTTTTCTTAAAAAAAAAATTCACAAAATTACTCTGCGCTCATGGATATCAAACAATTGCAAACAAAAAAAAAATTAATAAAAAAATTAAAAATCTTTGTTAAATATAGGGGTGCAACAATTATTGGCACCCTTCAAATTTTTAGGTCCACGCTGGTGGACTCTCCTCTTCAGTTCACCCCACAGGTTTTCTATAGGTTTCAAGTCAGGGGACTGGGATGGCCATGACAGGACCTTGATTTTGTGGTCAGTAAACCATTTTTGTGTTGATGTATGTTTTGGATCATTGTCCTGCTGGACGATCCAACCACAGCCCATTTTAAGCTTTCTGGCAGAGGCAGTCAAGGTTTTCAAAACATTAAAGAGCCACCACCATATTTAACCGTGGGCATGAGGTACTTTTCCATATGCCTACCTCTCTGTGTGCACCAAAACCAGCTGTGGTGTTTATTGCCAAAAAGCTCTATTTTGGTTTCATCTGACCATAGAAGCCAGATTTGAAGTTCAAGTAGTGTCTGGCAAACTGAAGATGGTTGAGTTTGTTTTTGAATGAGAGTAGAGGCTTTTTTCTTGAAACCCTTCCAAACAACTTGTGGTGATGTAGGTGACTCCGGATTGTAGTTTTGGAGACTTTCTGACCCCAAGACACAACTAACTTCTACAATTCTCCAGCTGTGATCCTCGGAGATTTTTTTGGCCACTCGGACCATCCTCTTCACAGTGCGCTGAGACAGTATAAACACACATCCAATTCCAGGTTGATTCATAACATTTCCAGTTGACTGGAACTTCTTAATTATTGCCCTGATGGTGGAAATGGGCATTTTCTTATAGCCACTTCCCATGTTGTGAAGCTCAACAACCTTTTGCCGCACATCACAGCTATATTCCTTGGTCTTACCCATTGTTATGATTGACTAAGGGTATTTGGCCTATGTGTTACCTCATATTTATACCCCTGTGAAACAGGAAGTCATGGTTGAACAATTTCCTGTTCCTAGTCACTCAGGGGTACTAAAAAAAAAATTTAAAATATCAATGGGAATATACTTCAAATATATTTTTCTCATATGAATTCATAGGGGTGCCAATAATTGTTGCACACTTATATTTAACAAAGTTTTTTTTTTTATTATTATAAACCTGTGTTGTGTTTGCAATTGTTTGATATCCATGAGAGCAGAGTATTTTTGTGAGTTTTTTTAACAAAAGATCAAAAGGTTAAACAATAAAGACATTTTTTTATTTGATGATATTAAATATTTGTAGTGCTACAGGCTGTAAATCTATATAAAGAACTATGATAGATAAGTGTGTGTGAGACAGTTACTGAGCACCAGGTGATGGAGCAAAACCTCTCAGAAATCTCACATAGAGCTGCCATGTATCTGGTTTCCCAGAGGATCAGTTCAAGACTGATAACCACCAGCTAGCTCACTTACTCTAGGCAGCTAGCTAAAATATAGTATAAATAAAAAAACAGCTGGACAGACAACAAAACTCCTTCCTGTGTGTGTATTTTTATTATCTGAGCTGTATTATCTGTGTTTGTTTGTTTTTTTTTTAATCTGATATGTATTTTGTTATCCAGCCTCTCTCAAGCATGCAAGCTAAAACAGAGTAAAACTTAAAATGACACAGATCAGTGAATAATACACACACCGAGGTTGAGCAGCTGCACTGGATGACGCTGTCGATATAACCAAGTTTGAAACACAAACACCTCCCGATAGTCAACAGCATTAGTATGCTAGAAAGCATTAGTTCTCTAGCACAACAACTTCTCAACAAGTAACAATAACAAACTCTACGAGGATAAATCAGCTGACTATCATTCACTGGCTTCCCACCAAATTAAAGAACACATAAATGTTGTTCAACAAGAAAAAAGCTATAACACTATCATTCCTGAATTCTTTTCTTTTTATAGCATTTCTTACTCACTTTCTCTCCTGATTGGCTGCAGGCATTTGCTTGTGCCTAAAGGTGTACATGATGAAATTCCCACTGATTCCAGCCTGACAAAGCACTGTCTGTGAATTACTATTACAGAACTGTCAAGTTAACTCAGCACCTCAAGAACATCATGTTATAGAGAACTTCTTTATCCCCTGACTCAGTGATCATGTTTTTTCAGTTTAATAAAAACACCATGCACACTGTACCTTTAAGCAGTCAGCATGTTCAAGCAACATGTTACCGAAATTCCATGAGTCGACTGGTGCAATAACTGAATTCATAAAGCAGCTATGAGTTTTGTTTAAATGACAAGATTAAGCTACGTAATATAGCCAAAAGTACTGTATGTAGACACCTGACCATCACACCTTACGTGCTTGTTGAACATCCCATTCCAAAACCATGGTCATTAATAAGCAGTTGGTCCATTCTTTTCTGTTATAACAGCCTCCACTCTTCTGGGAAGACTTTCCACTAGATTTTGGAGCATGGCTGTGGGGATTTGTGTTCATTCAGTCACTAGAGCATTAGCGAGGTCGGACTCGGGCGAGAAGGTCTGGCGCAAAGGTGTTCGGTGGGGTCCGAGACACTTGAATCCTTTTCCACGCAGGGTCATCAAAGCTCCAGTTGTTTTAAACTCCTTAATTATTACTCTAACAGTGGATATTGGCGTTTTCAGTGTCAAGCTATTTTTATAGACATTGCCTAATTTTTCAAATTCCAAAACACTTTTATCTCATTTCCTTTGTGTATTCTTTCATTTTCCCATGTTGATGAATAACCAAGGGAATTTAGCCTTTATATCACCTCACATTTATGCAGTGAAACAGGAAGTCACGGATAAACGCTTAAGAATTTCTTAATACTCAGATGAACCTGAAGACTCGGGTGATTTTCTTGGAATACATTTATTTCAATTAAAGGTAAAATAATTCTCATATATTCAGTGTGATATTAAGTTAATTAACAAAAAATGTTTTTTTTTTTTTTTTAAACATCTTTATGAAGGGTGACAATAATTCTGGAGCTGTCTGTACATGCTTTTGTGTTAACTCTGTTTTTGTGTAAACTCTGGTCTACATGACCACTTCCTCTTCATTACTGAGAGCCAGACAGTGAGAAAATGCAGGGGCTTTACAGAACCAGACGACCAGACTGAGGGTGGGAGAGAGAGAGAGAGAGAAGGGAAGAGGGTGTATAAGTGAAGGACTTACGGAAGTACTTGAGGGTTTCCTCAATCTGTTCGACGGTCAGGTCGATGTTGATGTCGGGGGAAATGAGTGGCGTGTGGAGCCAGTCGTCGTGGTCATAGCCGTATATGGTGTCTGCTCTCAGCTGATAGTGAGGGAGCTGCTCCTCCAGCAAACTAATGATTTCCACCTCTGGAAGATCAGTGCTGTTACACACATCTGTCATACACACAACACAGAAAAGAGAGAAGAATCAGGTCATGGCATTCAAAAGACAATAGATGAGCATATATTCCATCCATGTCATACCCACAAGGAGAATGTAGAGTATGTTTTGTTTTGTGGTATTCACCAAAACAAAGTGACTAATAATCTAGGGCTGGGTCAGTACAGGCTGTCTGTAGGTATGACTCAAATTGTTAAAGACCATAATTGCAGTTATAATAAATATTTAAACAAATACAAAAACAACTCCGGTTCCTTACGTGTGAATTTCACGGTGCTGCTACTAGCTACAGGCTTTGAGTAATAAAAGTAGTTGCTGTTGTCCAGTCACTTTAAATTGGCATTTCCCCAAATCAACATGTCTCCGTGTATACAGCAGTGAGTATAACACACACCACTTGTTTGTGTACGTCACACTGTATTAACTAGTTTGTGTGTGACATGGTTTCAAACGAAATTCAAATTTAGGACACTTTAATTGATGCCGTTAATTCATAAATTGTAACGACACAACCCAGTAAGCACAAAGTCAAAAAATTCTATTTCCGTTTCTAAACAAATATTCAGACTGTACTTGGAATTTACTCCCATAATTGTGCGACTGACTGACTGTGTCAGTATAGCTATGTGTTAAAACCAGTCTGATACAATCTAGCATTTCAACCTCTGTACCTCTACTTTGCATCACATCAGTACACTCCCACTTTGGGGATTTCCTGTAATGTTAGCTAGTTTTATCTAAATCTACATCCGGATTCCTGTGAAGCTGCTTTGTGACAATGTCTATTGTTTAAAGTGCCATTCAAAGCGTTTTAATTGAAGTAGTTAAGCTGGCTAGTTTTGTTTGGGGAGGTGAAAGGTTAGGTGTAGTTTGGTGGCATCTAATGCCACAGAAACTATAGAGGGTTAATGCTCTCTGCAGCACATCTGAAATGTAGTCTGACAAATGACATCACATTTTCAAGACAATGTTAAATGCCACATAATAAAGTAAGAAAAACAAAAAATATATATTTTGATGTCAGGCTCCTTACTACAGGGTGTCCCAAAAGTTTCAGTATATAGGGGAAATTAACACTTTTTAGCAAAATGTCTTCCAATATTTTTTTAAATTTTTTTATACAGCCTTTAAGAATGCCTTTGACAAAAGAAGAAGGTAGAGAAATCATTCTCATGGCTGGATCAGGAAGCTTTACAGGAAACGTGGCAAACACATCACACATGACACTGTTGCCAAACTTATTAACAAATTAAGTTACTTGTTAATTGAAAAAAAGACTGGAAGTGTTGCGGACCAACCGAGAAGTGGACGTCCACGAACATCCACAGGCAAAACTGACGTGGTGCTGGCAAACATAGTCCCCTATGTATGGAGACTCTTGGGACACCCTGTAGTGTGGTTAAAGTAATGCTCTACCATTCTTTTAAATTTCACTTGATATGATCATACCAATAGACCATCACACCCTACAGACTCCCTACTGGACCTTAGATTTTACCTAAAAACAAGTGTTTGTAGTGTACCTTTAAAGATTTATCCTAAAAGCTGTTTGAAAAAGGTACAAAAGTGGTTCTTAAGGTCCAGTTATGTACCTCAAATCATTTTTAAAAGGTACACTATGTTCACAATCTCAGGTGAAGGTACTAAGTACCAAGATTTCCTCACTGCAGGTATAAAATGTGGTTCCCTTCAGGGTATCACCTTAGCAACCAGCAAAGGCACAGTTTAGCACTTTCTGAGCGTAGCAGAATAGTTAAGACAGTGTATAATGACAATAGACTGACCATAGATGCGAGTCTAGTGACCTCTAGTGGTACAGATCATAAATACATATCTTATGAACAAGGTCATTAGTCTGTTAAAATTTCGAGATCATTAGGAAATAGGAATTGTAAAACACACGGTTTGATCAGTTCACTCTCATAACTAAAACTCAAGCTGGCTTTTTACATGAAATGTTACATCGCACAAATACATTTCTGAAGCCAGAGGAATACTCCCAGGAGCCCTACCTCAACATATTTATTATCCAATTCTCCTTTAGACAAACAGGTCTTGTTCATTTCCTCCCTTTTTGAAACCTCTTACAGCTATCCCATTCCAACCAAACTTTTTTTTCCACAATAAAGACAAATCTCCTACATGTACAAGCGTGCACGTTTCTGCTGAGAAGTATCCGACAGGTGAAACACTGAGCCTGTACTCCCTTATGAGTCACAGCCTTACTGATTCCCAGATTAACAGGACGTAGATGTAAAAACCACGATGGAAAAAAACTGCCATTATGTACTTTACCCTCATACTTACACGTTTCACGTCAAATGTGGTGTGTGAAAGTCCAGAGACAAAACAACAAATTAGTGATCAGGTTTTTCAGTGGCTCATGCTGATATTGATATTGTGAAAGCATTGAGGCCGATATCTGATCAGATGAATGAACTGAATTCCCACTAAAAAAAAAAAAAAAAAAACCTTTTAGGAAAGTCTAGACAAATTCTAAAAGTTTTAACGGGTTAAACACATAAAAATAAAATAAATGAACAGTAAATATCATTTCTAAATATCTATATCACTTATAAGACTACATGTTTATGTGTGATTATCATTGCACATAACTTTTTAGGGGGTCTGCAGGGAATGTTACTCAACCATTGATACCATTAATGTAGCATGGGAGTGTACTGGTTACTCAGATGAAGCATTTACTGTCTTCATCTATTTACCTTCACTAAATGCTTTATCCTGGTTAGGATTTAACACAAGTATTCAAACAGACCATGGTAAAGTTTCCTTATATAACAAATAATTTGTTCAAACAAGTCCAGGAATTTAGAATGCATGAAGGAATTTATGCCTGTTTAAAACATCTGTAAATGCTATTTAAAAGTTTAAACCTATACAAAGGAAAAACACAGGGTTCTTAACCTGATAAATGCCTCCTACAGACTACTCCACGGATAAACACTGCGCGCATAGATTAAAAAACAAACAAAACAAAATCGCTAAGACAAACACGCGGCACTTCGCATTGGACTGAGCTTGTAGCAAAGAAAGGTTCGATTCAATTTTACTTGTATAGCACTTTTAACAATGGACGTGTCACAAAGCAGCTTTTCAGATTGATTTCTATAAAATCACTCCATTTTAAATGTATAAACTGAAGGTTCAAATATCACTTCAGAGATACGGAATCGCCACATGCTGCATTACGTCCTAAACAGTAATTTGCCAGTCGGAATTACGTCATTTTCGACCTTTGACGGATTTGACAGACGGAGTGGGAAAACAAACGCCCTCATGTTCGTATTTTGTCAGCAACAAGCTAGGCAGCTAAGTGAATGAGTGATGTATATTTTCTTCCTCAATCAGTGAACTGTAAAGTCGGTGTTTTAGGTTTAACAAACGAATATGTCTGTATGTTGATTATTCTAAAGCTAATACTTGTATATACAGTAAAACTCATTCAAAGTTAACAAGTTTTACTTTGTTTATTTCTGATGCTAGATTTGATGTCACTGCGTAAACAGTGAATGGACTCGGATTTGAGAAGAATACCCAGAGTTGATTCTCGGCTGCGGTGGCATTTCATGTCACGAAAGACACGGTCCCCATTTACTCTGTCGAGAAAGAAGGGTTCACCAAGTTGTGCAAATAAATCTACTGCTCATGTATTGCTGCTATGTAATGTGGTGTGGTTTAATAAATAAATAAATAAAAAAAACATTCACAGTGTGTAAATACTGGTACAGAAGTAGTGAAATTAATTAAAGAGGGGGATACATAATATAATATCCAAAGGACACAGTCTTTATGTAAATACTAACAGTTGCAATGTTTATTTTCTCTCCTTTTGCTAAACGCTGTGTTAAACAGGCCTAAGGAGGACCTGGAGCGGGCTTCAGTCATGGAACCCGCTGTGCGGTTTACAGAAGTTATACGATTATAACAGCTAAAAGTAAGTGTTATTTTGTCTTATGGAAACTCTACTGCTGACAAATGAAATGACCGAGGCTGGATCACAATCCTTGTAGGGGATACAAAAACAAAACAAAACAAACAAAAAAAAACAAATCGCACAGACAGCAATACATGGGCAGGCTTGTGCTTTAAACAAGAGTCCAGCCCAGGCTGACCACTGGGTTATTTAAGCCTGCCATGCGAGCACAAAGCCAGAGAGCACTACAAGCCAGAGCTTGTCGCATGATGATAAGGCATACGTCACTATCTAGTAAAAACCGGACGGATTTTGTAACAAAATGCAATGATGCATTGATGCAATATTGCACTTGAGTGTGAGTTACTAATCTTTCAAAGATGTTTAACTACAGCAGCAAAACATAAAACTATAGCCCTCAGATCTGTATCCATAATCAGCGTGACGCAGGTTACAGGCCAGCCAGCGCGTTTGTCCCTCACTTGTGTCCAATCTGAGTGAAGGTTGCGGAGTCCTGAGAGCGAGTGTGAATGTACTGGTTGACTTGTGATTATTTTGGGGCTGTGTTTTAATGTGCATGTTCGACAGCGCTTCCCGGTCAAAGCCTTATTGTCCTTCTGGTTCACACTGACCTCTGTGACATGGCATCCTAAAACAAAATTTCCAGCAGTCTGGCACCACAGCTGGGCCCGATCTCAAATAAGAAACAGCTGCTTTCTCACCATTTTGAGGAGAAAAGTATTAAACTAATCTCGCAGTCAAAAGACGTGACCAAACAGAATCCAGATTACAAACGTTTTCTGTACAAACCAGTCAGTGAGCACTTTGCCGATACACATGTTGCTCTGTTTGACTTAAAGGGAAAACGTGTCTATCAGCTGACATGTCATGGTACAGAACATGGAAAAAAAAAAAAAGACAACGATAAAATATATTTTCAGACAAGCCAGACAAAGGAAAACAAGCAGTGAAAGCTACAAACACAACCAGCTTGACCTTAACCTTATCATGGCCGTAGGTCAGCAGGCAAAAGTTCAGCCTAAAGCTCCACTTTGTCCAGAACTCTGTCACTGTCCAGTCTCAAAAAGAATTAACTGAAGTATCTGAAAGTCTTAAATATCCGATCTCAGTACTTACTCATGATTCTGCAGCCACGGGCTCGTTCTCTTCACGCCCAACTTACATTTTCCACTCCTTCAGAACAAGGGCTGGACGTCAAGAGAACATGTCCGGTGCAGAAAGAGAACGAGTGAGGGGAGGGAGAGAGGCAGAGTGGGAGGGAGTGAGAAGAGGAGTGAACGCCTAGTCATGTCTGGCATGCTGATGACACCAGTCACATGCCCCTCACTAAACATAGACTGGATTACAGTGCGAGCAGCAGCCTGTTGCACTCATTGTCCTCTTTCTTTGGGGTAGTTTGGACACACGGAATGAGAGAAGCCGACTGGAGGGCAGTTTCTATGAACAGCCGGGGTAAATGCATTACAAGTACAGGAAGTTAGAAAGCCCTCAGGGAATCATTGAAGAGAGAAAGTCAGGGCAGTTTAGCAGCTGCTGAGAGAAAAAAAAAAACAACATCAGCAGCAACAGAGAGGACAAAGAAGAGAAAAAAGGAAACAAAATGGGAAACACTTACTGAAATTCTCTCACACCATTCAGTGTGTCTGTAAAACACCTATACCAGTCACATACTGGTAAATACTGTCTGAATATACAGTATCTATTTACATCACCTGCGAAGCAAACACTGGTAAGACATACCTCAGTCCCAGCCTCCATTTCTCTGTACACCACATTTAGAACATTCTCTGGAATTACACTTCCAATGATACTAAAATCAGTCCATCCATCCATTTTCTGTACCGCTTATCCTACACAGGGTCATGGGGAGCCTGGAGCCTATCCCAGGGGACTCAGGGCACGAGGCAGGGGACACCCTGGATGGGGTGCCAATCCATCGCAGGGCACAATCGCACACACACTCACACACCCATTCACACACTACAGACAATTTAGAGATGCCAGTCAGCCTACAACGCATGTCTTTGGACTGGGGGAGGAAACCGAAGTACCTGGAGGAAAAGCATGGGGAGAACATGCAAACTCCACACACACAGGGCGGAGGCAGGAATCAAACCCCCAACCCTGGAGGTGCGAGGCAATCATGCTAACCACTAAGCTACTGTGCCCAAAATTAGTTCAAACAGTCAGATTTAGAGCTTATAAAACCAGTGCTCACTTTCATAACTTTTCAAAAATATTCGATCGTGCTTGGTCTGACCAGCCGCCGAAACACAGTCTGAGCTGGTCGATCTGGTGGCCAGCTTGTGTTTTCCATCTTCCCTATTAAATCAATTCATTTGATTAATAAATGTTTGAGATTTTCTAATTACCTCGCTGTTGTATTATTTTCCTTAAACAACTTGCCTGTGATGAGCGCGGTGGCTTAGTGGTTTAGCGCTGATCGCCACCTCTGCCATGTGTGTGCGGAGCTTGCATGTCCTCCCCGTGCTACAGGGGATTCCTCCGGGTACTCCGGTTTCCACCCACAGTCCAAAGACATGCGTCGTAGGCCGATTGGCATCTCTAAATTGTCCGTAGTTCGTGAGTGTGTGTGCGCGATTGTGCCCTGCGACGGGTTGGCACCCCGTCCAGGGTGTCCCTCGCCTTGTTCCCTGGGATAGGCTCCAGGCTGTGTACTCAACCCTGTGTACAATAAGCGGTATGGAAAATGGATGGATGGAATTTGCCGGTGATGTTGCATTAGTAGCACCAACACAAATTCTTTCCATCAATTTTACCAGCTTGCCCTCTAATTCTGGCAGCTGTAAGACAGACCAAGCTGGAATTTTCAGCAAGAAAGAGTCAAAGAGAGGCTGATAAGCGTTCTAGCTACAGAAGCAGGAAATCCTGGCATTTCATCCATAAAGTGGAGAGAGACAGACGGAGCAGAGCCCACCTGTTGTGGGAAATTCTTTTTAATAAATATAGACAGTCACGTCTGGTGATATGTTGATCACATTTGTTGGGCATACTAGACATTATGCGGTTTGGGACACAGCCCTGAATTCTTGAATTGGCACTAGACAGCTGTGAGATTAAGCTGCACATTTAAGAAGGACACAACAAAACCCACATTATGAATTCTTCTGGAAGTACCTTGCAAAAACATCTATCCCAAATATTACATCCAATATCTTTAACTAGTACTCCTTACAGATTTATAGCCTATTTATCAGTGACTGTAAAGATACAGGATAACTTTTTTGTAATCTGCTGATCGGAATAAATGTAACATCTGTTCCATTACCTACTATAAACTGATAATAAATGGGCATGCACTTTAACAGTAATGTAAAAAAGGCTATCATTTGGAGAGCTGGACACAATCAGAATTGAACTCAGCTTGGACAATAAATAAACTATTGTTGAGCCCTGATTATATTGAATTAATTTTTATATTCTGGAGAGCTGGTGGATTATACAACAGTTATCATAAATAAAATCACAGGTTCACTTTTAGGAATAGAAAACATTGCTGTGGAACATGACCAGGGGAATACTTATTACATAAAAAAAGCCAATCATTCTCATCTAGTTTATCAAGACTTTATAAAGTTTAGACAAGACTGAATGAACAGTTTATGGTCAAAGCTGTTTTGTGAAGAACAGCACCAATCAGTTTCATTCCACTCACACACAGAGGAATACCAAGAATTTAAACATGGATCTGTAACGCTGGTAAAAACTGATCAGGGATTGTGTCATGTACTATGTATCTATTCAGGTCTGGTGAAGTGTTTGAACTGTACTCTCAGTATTGTTATAGCTCAATGAAGTCAGAATCGGCAAACATCCAGCGAATGGCAAACCACCAGTTCTCCATCACCATGGAAATAAGAAAAAACACACACACACACACACACACACACACACACACACACGGCTCTGCCCTGGAAATACTGAGCAGAACTTTTTCTTCATGTGAGTCACACACCGAATGTGGAGCTCACCATTGCTGTAAAAGCTTTGGAATCCAACAAGACCAGTGCTGATGCAGTAATTCAGACACACACACACACACACACACACACACACACACACACACACACACACACACACAGAAACAATGACCTGTACTGTCACACAATGTGCAGTTAGGAGACAAACATTTTTAGAGAATGGACAGAGCTTTGTGTCTGCTCAGACATAACATATTTCGGGGACAGTGATGGCTCAACGGAGTTACTGATCAGAAGGTTGGTGGTTCAAGCCCCAGCACCACCAAGCTGCCACTGTTGGGCCCTTGAACAAGGCCCTTAACCCTCTCTGCTCCAGGGGCGCCCTATCATGGCTGACCCTGCGCCCTGACCCCAACTTCCTAACAAGCTGGGATATGCGAAGAAAAGAATTTCACTGTGCTGTAATGTATATGTGACAAATAAAGGCTTCTGCTTCTTCTTCTTCTTCTATATTTACACAGACATCACTACTGGAAGAGTGTACTAACTTTTAAAGAAGGATATTATAGTATACGTTATAACGTTTGATGAGGTATGACAATTTGAAAATCCTATTACACATAGCACATGGTCACTGTGAAGACTGAAATGGCACAAGAATAACAAGATCCCTGTAAAGTATCAGAAGCACAATATAATTCCCTGAACGGCCGGAAGATGGCAGGATTCCTAAATGATCCATCTGAGGAGGCTGAATTATGATAAATCATCGCAAAAGTTCTAGAGAGAAAAGTACAGGCACAATCTGACGGGCATGTCTGCGTTCTTCATCAAGTGTCTATCAAATGAGGAAGTGAAAGGCATTAATTTACATTCAACCAAATTCCCACTTTATAAAAACAAATTCTTACACAATGAGATGTGGTGCTTTCTTTATTCACACCTGACTAAATCACTATTTGATTCTAGATGTAATTTCAGATGTCATGACAAGACCGAGAATGCCACATGTATCATATGCATAGGACTATTTCTTAAGTATTCAAAGAAGAATGATATTCACAGGCCCTAATCCGAAGCCAGCTCTTGAAGGTCTGTTAAATTATAGTGTGTCGTGTTAAGTACGCGAGCCCCAGGAAGCAGGTCGTATGTAAATAACGGGAATAGATAAACAGGAGCACATGCAAATGAGCACAGTTTGAATCTCACATATCAAGAGCAAATCTCACAGCCTGTCTGTAATAAATCACACAGGAAATATAAATAAAAATCTGTAAACAACACAGTGATGCATTTCTTGTTCTGGCACTGTACTTCAGATTTAACAACAGCAACAGCAACTTTAATTTCTGGCCTTGTCGTCCATGTTCAGTGAACAGTTCTATAATTACAGCCCTTTTTACTTGGGTGTCCAAATTTAGGGTATGTAATTGGTCATTAACTGCTCAGGCCAGCTGTGTGCTGAATCATTAGCTCCTGTACTAGAGCACCAATTTAAGACTTGATTTTTAATTTTCCATTTGCATGAGATTTTTGCATGCAAATTGTTAGAAACAAAACTTATTCTTATTAAAAGTATGGAATAAAATATGGTAATGAAGGGTCTTTAATGTTTGATCTTCAAGGTCACTTTTTTTTCCTTAGAAGAGCTTAAAAAGAACTTAATTCACAGTCTACTGAGATTCTCAATTCCCCTAGAAATCCTGACAGAACCAATCTCATGGTAACACCAATGCAAATGCTAGAAGTATTTTATTTTTGTGAAATACAAACTGCGACTTGACATGACAAAGATCAGACAAAGTGTTCAGGCCCATTCTATGGAATCCTTTGTGTTGCAGTAATGTGACAACTTCCTACTTATGACTTGGCTATCGTCTGGAGGAGGAAACCACAATACTGCCTTTTCCAGCTGGTAAGTGACTAATAACATCACAGGACTAGCTGAAGAAATACTGAGACTGCAGTGCTCTCAGGTTTAATGAGAGAGCCGTGTTGAGACATTTCTTTTGGCTACTCTCTGTTAGGAGTCGCCACACAGATCTGCATATTTGAGATCACAAATAGCCTAGTGTCTGTGATCAACCCCCACTGGCCTGCCCGGGAATCGAACCCGAGGAGCCGTGGTGGTGAGAGTGTGGGACCCTTAGCCGCTGGACCACCAGAGAACCCAAATGTTTCTCTCTTGTTTCAACAAAAGAAGTCTCAAATAGTCTAGTGTCTGTACTTCTGTAGCCGTGTTACACAGCCAAGCACCCCAAGATTGAAGAAGAGTCTCAGCTCATTGTGTCCCAAAGCAGCAAGAAACAAGCCCACTACACTGCCTGAAGCTGGGGTATAGTGCCAAACACTCAGCACCCATTACTTCAGTGTGATGTTAAAGTGAATCCATTATCTAAAATGTTTTGGCACCATGAAGGACAGTTTATGTAATATGCAATCCCAGCTGAAGAAACGTTACAACACAACCAGAGATAATACATGCTGGCTGTTTGCTTATTAGTAACACTAAGCACTCAACACATCTGTGATGAGAAAGAATGAAAATAAAGTTGATTTAGAATTAAGTCCATGTTCTCCTTGATTCCCTTTCTTGTACGCATATTCACATCCAACCTGAACCAGGATCAGCGTTGAGTTAATAAAAAATAAATAAATAAATAAATAAAAAGCAAATCAATTGTCCTTGTCCATTCATCCATCCATCCATTTTCTGTACCGCTGATCCTACACAGGGTCGCAGGGAGCCTGGAGCCTGGAGCCTGTCCCAGGGGACTCGGGGAACAAGGCGGGGGACACCCTGGATGGAGTGAAATCTAATTGTGCGAGATACAAATGTATAAATCTTGTCATCTTGTCTTAGCATGTCTGAAATGGGGCAGCAGTGCTCGCTCAGTGGTTAAGACATTGGGCTACTGATCGGAAGGTCATGAGTACAAACCCCAGCACTGCCACGCCACGCCATTGTTGGGCCCTTGAACAAGGCCCTTAACCCTCAATTGCTCAGCTGTATAAATGAAATAAAGATGCAAGTCCCTCTGGATAAGGGCGTCTGCCAAATGCCATAAATGTAAAATGTAAATAAAAGCACTACATGTGTGTATGTATGTATTGCTACAGTAAAGCTGCAGGAAGTAAAGGTAAACACTGATGAATTATGATTAGAACCTTTTACTGATGAATAATGAGATCCTCCAAAAATCTAAAAGACCAGCATGTCTAATACAGGTTATAACCACAAGATTTATTATTGTGTGACCTATTAAAGTCTGGCGTGTTGCATCTTTGCCAGGCTAAATGCTTACAGCAAACTCTTATACTGCATTTTTAAGTGTTATAATTGAAAGATGTCACTGTTGAATACATTTCAAGTCTTTCAAACACATTAAGTAACGGCTTCTTTTATTACTGTAAGAGGCAGCAGAGGAGCAGTTACTTATCTTCTTAATATTAGAAGGCTCACTTAACAGCAGTATTTCACTTTCAGATCTCAGTTAGTGACTATATAGTGATAGTAACTACAACAAACATTATATATAATAGCATGTGTGTATGTGTATATCTCACACACTAGAAGCTAGCATCATTAATCATTGCTTAACCATGGATAATAACTAGGTAGTAACCACAGCTATACTACTTCAGCTATACATTAACCTGGATCAGTGTGGCATCACTATTAGATAAAATTGGCACAATGCAAAAAAAAAAAAAAAAAAAAGAAAAGAAAAAGAAGTTATTTTTAATTAGACCTCATTTGATTTAGGGAAAAACACCCAATGCTTTGCAACATGTGATACACAAGACTAATACTTTTCATGCTAGGTAGACTTAAGTCAGACTTGATGCCAATGGCTTCGACAGGGATGCCTCCCCCACCAAGAAGTCTAGTCTTTCTTGTTACCAATTTAAACTACCCTTAAAATATACTTCAAATGTGAAGGAAGCTATTAAAGAAAAAATATTTAAGACACTTGACCTTGCTGTGACCTTTGAAGCTAATTTCAAAATCTAATCAGTTCATCTGCAGGTTACAATGATAATTCCATATAAATCCTACCAACATTCAACCACTTGTTCTTGAGATATCGCACTAACAAAAATCTCAAATCTTGAACAGACGCACGGAGGGACGGACGCACGGACAAACACATGGACAGTCCGATGGCAAAAATCATAGCTAGCCAAAAATGGGCCTTGAGCGCCTGAACACGAATGCATAAGTAACATCTTTGTATGACAAACAGGAAGAAAGGCGGAGGCATAAAAAGGTCTAAAAATAAAACCTCTTCTCATCTGAATGATCTGTAGGCGTGCTTTGCACTCATTTGGTTTCATGTGTTAATACAAAATGTCTAGGTCACATCTGTGCAATACCTAATACCACTGGTGGTTGGTGATGCAAAAACTATGGTTTTTTTGGTGTTAAGATGTTAAATAAATAACTATCCATATTAAACAAGACAAAATAATATGCTTCATATGCAGTATTTGTACACTTAAATAAACCATAAGAGGGGGCCCTGTTCTTTTAGACACTTAAAAGAAACCGAAATTAAAATAAAAACAGGTGTATAGAATTTAACCAAAGAAGAAAAAGAAAGACAACAAGTCTATACTGTTCCAGACACAAGTTACTTCAGTAATGTGGCAATGACTTTTTTTTTTTTTTTTAAATCACAATCTCTGAACATGCCTGGATAAGGTTTACAGTGATTTGAAAAAGTATTTTTTCCTGCCCTGATTTCTTCTGTTTTTGTGTGTCTCTCATACTAAATAGTGTTAGATCTTCAAACAAAATACAGCATAAAACAAAGGCAACTTGAGTAAACACACAATACAGTTTTTATTTATTCTTTTTTTTTTTTTTAATTGAAGGAAAAAAAAAAAAAAAGTTATCCAACACCTATCACCCATGTAAAAAACTAACTGCCCCCATAAACTTAAAACTTGGTTGTTCCACCTTTAGCAGCAATAACTGCAACCACACTCTTCCGATAACTGGAGATCAGTCTTTCACTTACTTCTAGGACTAGGACTTACTCTTATGCTTTGGATCATTGTCTTGCTGCATAATCCAGTTGCGTTTGATTTTCTGGTACAGAGCAGCATTCATGTTTCTCTCAACTGTTGCAAGTTGCCCAGGCCCTGAAACAGCAAAGTATCCCCACACCATCACACTTCCACCACCATGCTTGATCATAGGTATGATGTCCTATTCGTGGAATTTGGTGTTTGGTTTACGCCAGAAGTAACGAGACCCCTGTCTTCCAAACAGTTCCACTTTCGACTCATCAGTCCACAGAACATTCTCCCAAAAAGCTCGAGAATCATCAAGGTGTGTTTTGGCAAAATTCAGACAAGCCTTAATGTTCTTCTGGGTTAGCAGTGGTTTTCCCCTCGCCACTCTTCCATGGATGTCATTTTTGCCCAGTATCTTTCAGATAGTGGAGTCATGAACAGTGACCTTTATTGAGGCAAGAGAGGCTTGTAGGTCCTTTGATGTTGTCCTTGGCTCTTTTGTGACTTCCTGGATGAATAGTTGCTGTGCTTCTTTAGGAATTTTGGAATGTCAGCCACTTCTGGGAAGGTTCACTACTGTGCCGAGTTTTTCCATTTGGAGATAATGGCTCTCACTGTGGTTCTATGGAGTCCAAGAGCCTTTGAAATAGCTTTGTAACCCTTCCCAGACTGATGTAATTAAAATCACCTTCTTCATCATTTGTGGAATTTCTTTCAATTTTGGCATAGTGTGTTACTGGATAAGACCTTTTAACCAACTTCATGCTGTTGAAAAAGTTCTATTTAAGTGTTGATTTGATTGAACAGGGTTTGCAGTAATCAGGCCTGGTTGCGTCTAGTCCAGCTGAGCCCCATTATGAATGCAGTTTAATAGATTTGGGGAATTAGTAACTACGGGGCAAATACATCTTCACACAGGCCCAGTTGGTATTGAATAACTTTTTTTGCTTCAATAAATAACTATCATTTAAAAACTGTATTTTGTGTTTACTCAGATTGCCTTTGTTTTATCTTAGATTTTGTTTTAGCTTCTAAAACAATTTAGTATGAGATATACACAAAAACACAGGAAATCAGGATGGGGCAAATACTTTTTCACAGGACTGTATTTGCCAAGACAGTTGTCACACAAACACATCCTATGCTAAGTCAGGTATGAGGAATGGCAACACTCAACAAAACAACAGAATTATTCCATCTGAATCATACAGACAGTGATAATATCACTACCAAGGCACTTGGTTCCATAGCAACACACAAACACCCACTCAGTTAAGTTCACAAAATCAGAAGACTTACCTGTGATGGTTTCTGCATCTCTGTAAAGCTCATGGTCTAGGTTGGATGCTTCCTGGCTTACATACTGCTCCTCCTGGTACGTGTGAGTGGCACTTGCTGGGGATTGTGGGTGCTGTCTCTGAGGGAGCGGGTTCTGAGGATTGACTGAGTGGGGAAGGCCTGAGGCAGAGGCGGTGGGGGGCAAAGCTGTGGTGTCCAGCTTGGCTGATTTTCACGCGTCAGCTGCACGAGCCATAGGGCAGCGCCCACACTCAGATGACCACAGTGGGCAGGAGCACAACACACAAACTGGCAATCGGTCAGTGCAGGAAACGTGGGCCTAGAGAAGAAAAAGAGAGGTTTGGATGGAGGGCAAACAGTTAGCCAAAAATAGAGGTGTCTGGATTTATCCCTGGGGTCATTTTAACTCCTATTATACAACATTCTAATGCATCTGCTTCAGACTTTTCCCTTATGTCAACCATTTTAAAAATGTCATGTTCATACAGTATGTACATGTCATACAGAACCAGTTGGGACCCAGAGATCAGTGTTTCCAGGCCAAAGAATGCAAACATTGGTTTTTGATGCCAATGCCATTAGTGTTTTGTCACGCTTTCCCTCTCCCTCTTATCCTTCTGGAGGCTGACTGCTGCAGATTCTGTTTCAGCTGATCTACAGTACAGTGAATGTTTGAGGGAAACTGTGGGCAGAAACCATTAAAGGTGCAGTCACTAAATTCAGTGCCTTCTGTCAGGGACAGAAGTCCCAACTCAGTTGTAGCTGATCATTCAAACAAATCACAGAATGAATATGCCAAAATGTTCTTGATCTCCCGTTATTGAACACATGGATTCCTGACTGGTTGTCCTTTTCATAAAACATCTGCCACATGTGATTGGAGTAGTAATAAAACTGTCAGCAGAAAATGTTAGAGTGCACTATAGAACATGGACACTGATGCACTTTGGGAGTGTTTCTATAAACAGTCACTTTTAGCTAATCAGCATCCAGACATGCTTTTAGTTCCCAGTTCCTCTGACTCAGGGAATAAGTGCAGAGACAGGTTTGCATATGTCTTTGTGGAACAGTTTCAGAGATGGGTAGATGTTTCGGATGCCTAATATCATGATGCTCTCTTTATAGCAGGTTTTTCTCCTTATGCTGTCTTTGATGCGAGTACATGCCATGCATGCATTCATTTCACCTACTGACAGACAAGTAGCAGCTGATGGTTATTAAAATGGGAAAGCAACATTCTATTGTGGGGTGTGTATATACACCGATCAGCCATAACATTAAAACCATGGACAGGTGACGTGAATAAAATTGATTATTTCTTGGCACCTGTCAAGGGTTGGGATATATTAGGCAGCAAGTGAACAGTCAGATCTCAAAGTTGATGTGTTGGAAACAGGAATAATGGGCAAGTGTAAGGATCTCAGTGACTTTTACAAGGGCCAAATTGTGATGGCTAGACAACTGGGTCAGAGCATCTCCAAAACGGTACATTTTGTGAGGTGATCCCGGTATACAACCCTTCGAGTGTAATGAACAAAAAGCACAATACTGCATTGAGATATCTGATACATTTGATTCATTAAAATATTGAATTCCACCAAGACTAATGAACAATATAAACACTTTGATGAACATTTCAGTGGGACATTTTAGTGAAATTTTAGGGGAAGCCAGGCTTCCACTGTAGTTTTAAATTAATCACCTGTGAGACATGATATATGAAAAGATAAATCAACACTACGTGCCTTGGTAAGGTGTTCCACCACAAAGCACCAGAACAGCTTTAACAGACTACAACTTGGCACAGTCTCTGGAACTGTACTGGATGGATGAACTAATTTTTTCCCAAAAGATATTTAGTTGGTGTAAGGCAATAGCATATACGAGTTATATCATCATTTGCATCTTTAGCAAACCACTCAGTGAGCTCTATGTCGTCCTGAAAGAGAGCACTCCCAATCAGGATTGGGATGTTTCATCATAGCATAAAGGTGATCAGTCAGAATAACCACTGACGCAGTGACTCTTTCCTCTAAGCGGACAAGTGAATCCAAACGTGGCAGCAAAATGCAACTCACAATATTACAGAGCCACCAGAGCCCCTCACTGTAGGGGTTAAACATTTAGGTCTGTATTTTACTCTTGGTGGTTGCCTTATGCACTCACCCACATGTTGAGAATATGGTGAAGGATGATGCATCTGACAATATGGTAATAAAGTGATAAACAGTACATTATGGCAAATAAATCACAGCCAAAAGATGTTTATAGCATACTTATGTCTTTTAACAAGCACAACTGTGCCTGTGATTAACTAGACCACAGTGAAATAGCTGCATTAAATCTAGGCATCTGGGGAGTTTTGAATTGTCAATCTGTTTTCAAGAGTGTTAAATATTAACAATGCAGCTACAACAAAACAGTCAGCAATGATGAATTTTATTGATATTGGGGGGTGGGGGGGGTGGGGGGTATTATGATGAAATCATTGCAAATACTGATTATCCTACCATTAGCTGGAGTGTTAGAGCTGGGAACTGGAGTCTACATGAGCACATGTAACTCCATTAATGGCAAGGGTCCAAACAGCCTCCCTTAGATCCTTTCATTTAATTTTTGTAATACATACAGGGATTCAGGCAGGAATTATAGACAAATGCCTATACAACTGTACTGAGCAAAATGTGTTCTTTCTTCTCTTGGGCTATGAGCACATACACTATCGGTCCTGTGTGAGCATGACAGAAAGCACGAGTGTCGGCCAAGCTGTGAGAATCTCCAACCCTGTCAGTCTCTCTTTGTCCTCCTGCCCTGTGATATTACTATAGCACTGCTACATGATATGCTACCAGCAAAGACATTTAATAGCTGAGCCAGGGTAATTTAACACTATGTTACAACATACTGTTGGGGGTGTAACCTTTAGCAGTGTTAAAGAAACACTGGTGTAATGAGTGATAGGACGTATAGGTTCAGGAAAGACCACAGGGTTTGAAAGCTTCAACTGTATGACAATTTCGTTTTCCAAAACACTTTTCAGCACAAGAAATGTAATAGCGATTTGAAATTTGGTCCAAAGTGCAGATGATAGAGATATGTCTCATGCTTGAATACACCTACCACACTGCCAGGTCTAATTCTCTCCCCCTCTCTTGTTTCATTTGTCCTTCATTTGTCCTCTTTATGGATTTGTTCGATAGTCAGACTGACCAAATGCAATCAAAACCCTTCATAAATCAGTACAGATTCTCACGTACATATTTTATTTATCCAAACGAACTATCACTGAAAAGAGCTCACTACTTTATGCTTTAGTATACCTCACCCTTAGCCGTGATTTTCCTTGTGAGGAACTCATGTGTATGCACAGGGCATCAGTGACAGTCCAATGTGCATACAGACTAGGGCTGGGCGATATGACAAAAATATATCACGATACTTGAGGAGATTTCTGCAATACACAATGCGTTTCACGAGATATAATTTAGCCAACAAACTGCCTGCAAAACAGTAGTAAAATAAACAAAATAAAACCTTAAATTGAGTTTGACAATGCCTACAAAGAAAAGAAGATTAAGGTTTTTTTTTTTTTTTTTTTTAAATTACGTCAAATCAACAGAATCCATTCCGTACCATTTAATGTGTAATTATTAAAAACTTACAAAAATACATCACCATACCAATGATATCGCAGAAAAGCGTATCGCGTAATCATTTATCACAATATCGATGTTATATCGATATATCGCCAAGCCCTAATTCACACACACAGTTTATTATTGCTGAATGGGAATCAAATGTATGAAATACTGAGACCGGACAGAGACAACATTGTACATACAGAAAAAAAAAAATATATATATCCCAAGAAGAAACACTACCAAGAAAGAGCTCTCTACACAATGAGAACACAGCACAACATGTCATCCTACACACTTCCCTCTGCAACGGCACTACACAATGGGTCCGGCAGGTCTCACGTGTACATGCTGATATATCTTAGAGACAGTAAAGAAATAAGGGTTTTTGGTAGCGAACTTCAATAAGGCATTAGTAAAAGGTATTTTGCTCTTCACTTATTACAGAGATTCCATGTTAACAGAGTCAGAGGGAATAACCTTTGTATTCTTGTCTGAAATCCAATCAGTTAGAGGTCTGCATTACATAAAGGTGATAATTTAGTTACTCAAACACAGTGAGGTCATGAAGTCATTTTACAAAGATAAACCTTTCTAGTCTATTACTCTAACACATCTGGCATGAGATGGTTTATATAAACCATGGGAAATAAGTGTCCATCAGTTCAATCATTAAGGGAACAAAATGACCCAATACATCCTGTTTAATGCCTAAATGGTCTTAAATGCACAGGCACTGTGTAACACTACTCTGGCACCTTAAGATGACCTTAACCTACTAAGTTTAAAACGGTCACATTTACATCACAGATGTAATAACAGAAGACAATTTATTCACAGACACACATTTCCTATCATAGAACTGATTCTTTAGTAGCAATAACATCCTATTTGCTTATAATCAATTATTGAAATTTGTCCAGCGGACTCCGTTAAATCAAAATAAATCCTGAAAGACTGACATCCTGAATAAACCCACTGAGATAAAGTTCGCATCGGTCATACAGGCATTTCAAGTCATAAAACATAATGCTCTCTTAAATACTGCAACCTTTCTATCGTAAAACCACAAATACAAAACGCCACAATATCCAGAGACTCAGTGATGCGCCATCCATTTTGTGGTCGTTGTAGTTATAATAAAAACCTCACATACAGCATCTCTGTTTTCTTTCTTTCACCATAAAGAGGCAACGGTAATCAATAAATCTGATGATTAGATTACAATTTGTTGTCATGTCAATAAAAGCAGCTTTTGACACACACATCATCATAACTGGACGTTGCCACTGCACTCACTTCAAACTAACTTGGACTCAGCTTTTGGGAATCATTCCCAGGAGTCATATGGTCTCTGTTATGTATAAACATAGATCGGGGTTTCCATATACAAACTTTCAGGAATATTGTTGACATCATTAGGAAAGGATCTTTTACTATATAATGCAAATGATAAAAGTGTATCATACTCAGCCTGCTGAGTATATTCTATATTTTTCTTCAGGTTAAATTTTGGCTATATTGTTTCGTTTTAGTTCTCAGATGTTTTTTTTTTTTTGTGAAATTCAAGCAAGGGATATAGACTAAAAGTTTTCAAACATAGGATGAGGCTTTGCTACTTTCAAAGGAAATCTGCATTTAACAAATGCAGCTAGTGAACAATGCTGGGTCAAAGGTCAAAGTGACAACATTCAGATCAGCAATGTGTAGGAGTGATTTCCATAACACTAATAAACCTCCACAAGCAGATTTTGTTTTCTCTGCATTAGCCTTGCTGTAATAAAGGACACGGTTTGCAGATTCCTAGTCAACTCTACGGACATATGAACAAGTGCAGAGAAGATCACTCTCACTCTTACACATACACACAGAGTTTCCTCTCACTGTAATGCTGCGCACGTCTATAAATGCAGAGGCTTTCTTCAATGGTTCTGCTTTAAATAGCAGCCAGGCAGGGGGCCTTAGCACACCACCTCCTTTTACACAGAGCCACCATCACAATACGATCTCATTTTCTCCCACTGTGTATGATCATACTAAACACAAGGTTTAGTATTTGGTCTCATGGCCTGTTATTTGGTCACTTGGTTGCACAAGACTGAAAAAGAAAAAGGGGTGTAGCACAGAGAACATCTC
>CM042544.1:22864255-23054255 GCA_023630585.1 Cranoglanis bouderius
CGTACCAACATTCAAAGTCCCTACTTTCAGTCCTAAACTCCTGCCTTTCCTCTTCTCTCTCTGCCTACGGACACGCCTTCCTCCTCTAACACACCTTCCTCCTCTCCTCCTTCGACCAACAGTAGCCCGATTTCCACCAGTGCCCTGTAGGTCAACGGCACCGATGGCGGTCGTTGTTAACCCGGGCCCCGACCGATCCGGTATGGAAGTCATGTTAGTGATTCGCATATTGAATTTGGCAAAAGTTTTACGTCGGATGCCCTTCCTCAGATTTATCTGAGGCGGTATAAGTACTATAAAGACTTTCTGCCCTATATGGTAAAAATGATAACTAAAATATTTTATTGTCTGTAGACATCAGTGACGTTTGTTGCCTGGAGAAATCTGTAAAGGAATCCTGTAAAGCAAAAACACTACTATTACTACTACCAATAATAAATATATTTGTTTGTTTGAGTTCTCACACACACCACTGAGCGCCGCTGTGCGTCTCAACCCGACATAGTTTCCGCTAATGAATCCGGAAGTGACGCACGTCAACGCTAGGCTTGTTGCGCAGTGTTCGTAGCAAACGTTAGAGCGCGACATATCAGGTGCTGATAGAAATAGTGCTGTTTCTCTTATACACATATATATATATATACCGCAGGGAGGAGTTACAATCGACACGAAAACACAAGCAGTCGTAAGTAACCGTCAGTGTTGTTTTGATGGGCGCTCGGTGCGGGGCTCTGTTGCGGGGATTTGTGTGAGCGGGAGGTGGATGCGGTGTAGATGTGAGTGGGAGAAATTGGTGGCACAATCCGTGGATGCGGGAGGATGAAGCAGCGCAATGCAATGCCGTCCGCGGCCTACGCTGCTACTCCCTCACATCGCTAGCATGCCATGTTATCCTTTATTCCTGACAGAGTGGGTATAGCGGCGGGGCTCAGTGCTGCAATTATAACATGCTGAAAAACAACAGTACCGCCTTGTTCTCCGTGTGTGTGTGTGTGTGTGTGTGTGTGTGTGTGTGTGTGTGTGTTAAATATTATTTACACTCGAGTCTCGCGGCTTTCTTATGTTTAGGAAAAGGCGGCTAGTCAGCTAACCCGAAACGGACCGCAGGGCTCTTCAAAAAACATTTAAGATACTGCTGATAGGACTGTTATTGTGAATAAAACACAGCCTGAACAGCATAGCTGTCATTTTTGAAACATCCTCCGGAGAGTATTTAGACAACATTAGAGACGTGTGTTAGCAAAGGGCTAATCTGCTCCAGTGTGTAGGACAGTTAAACGGACCTGGTCCTGTCGTGCTGTAGATCAGCCTCACTGTATTTCAACACTGTATAAAAGAGAGTCCGTCTGTTTTTACTGCAGTGTTGTTGACTATACTAAGTAGATTTGCTTAATACAATAGCATTTATGCAAATGTATCTGAAAATATATGTGAAGATTAAATTGCAGTATTTAGAACATATTTGTTTTCATCATACAACTACAGTATGAATAAGTTTGGTTTGTTGTATCCCAGTTGTATAGAAAAATACTGAAATACACAAAACTTGCGGTAAAAATATCGGGGTGTGTGTAGACATTAAAGTGCAACGATGATACAGCAGCTTATTAGAGGCATTCATGAATAGTTGAAAGTTTCAGTATTGCAGTACAGTAAGTAAGTAGTAATAACAACACGGTGACCTTCACTGGTGATTGAGTTTACATTTAAATTTACAGCAGCCGTTTTTCAGAGCGACTTACAGAAGTGCCTTTTTTTAGTCACCATCAAACATTTACAAAAACATTTACAATTAATCAGGGTCTGGGAGCACCATTGAGCTGAAACCCTGTTAAGAGTGAAGTTAGAAGTTAAAAAGAAGAAGCACAAGTCAAGGGATTTTGTGTAATGAGGTCTAAAATGCCACCTTCCATATAGTACCTTGTTTTATGTGCTGTATTGCAGGATCAAGGATGAAAACATTATATATAATATGTACTAATAGAGTAACTGGTGTGTAACTACAGACTGGTATATAGTGCGGTGGTTAGGTTCACTTGTTGCAGCGATTGATTCCTATTCATTACGCATCGAATCTGTTTGGTTATTACTCAGTACCTTGTAATTGTTTTCAAAGGAGCCAAAAGATCAACGCCATGAACCCTGTCTACAGCCCTGCACCAACAGGGGTTCCTTATGCCAACCCTAAAGGAATAGGATACCCAGGTAAACACTGAAGAGATCTCGTGCACTATTTGTAGACTAATTGGTTTGTAAAATTAGCGTCTCTGAACGTTGTACTATTTAGGATGTATTGTATAGTGATGTATTTCCACTTTCTCTTCTGTTTTTGTCTTGTAGCTGGATTTCCAGTTGGCTATGCAACAGCTGCCCCTGCATACTCCCCCAGCGTGTACTCTGGAGCAAACCCAGCGTTTCCTACAGGTAAGGGAAACCCACACCTCATAGAACATACACTTCTTAGTATCCTTGTAAGAAAGAGCTTTGTGTGGAGGACATATCGTCTAATCTCAACCACCCGTAATCATTTTGGCTTTAAGCAGATTTAGGGGGGGGAAAAATCGGCACACTTCCGTAATTATCTGTTTATGCTGTAAACCAGTCATTTCAGTAAAAAGAACCTCTTGTGCAGACAAACATCTTAGTTCAGTGACGATGGTTTGTTAGAAGTTGATTATATTTTATTTCAAGTTTTTACTTTGTGCACACATTTGTGTCACTTCTAAGGCATCGAAAAAGTGCACCTTTATTTACCTCAGACACAGGTAAATTAACACAGGTTCCCCTCTTGATTTACTTGTTTCCATCTGCATTGCATTTCATTTGCGTCCTTGGATTACTGTAACCTGCTGAATGCATACTTAACTATATAAATTTTTCAACATCTGCATAAACTAAATTGGGGTATGCTGCATACATATGACCTGTAAATAAGGGACTAGGGGGCTGGAGCCTGTGTCCATGCAGCTGAAGCTGATTCATCATATCCATTCAAATCCCATCTTGTTTTGATGTCATACAGTAGTTTCCAGAATTGGATGCAGAAACTTTTGTATGCATACTACTAATAATCTTGAGAAAAACGTGAGTGACTAATTTTTGTGTGGCCTTCTGAGGAAAATTGTGTTTAACCTTTCTTTTACATAACCTTCTAGGTTATGCCCAAGGGACACCATTCAAAATGTCCTGCTCCCCAACAACAGGTGCTGTACCCCCCTACTCCTCCTCCCCTAACCCATACCCTGCTGCTGTGTACCCTGTGAGGAGCTCTTATCCTCAGCAGAATCCCTATGCTCAGGTGAGAGGCTTAAGCAATTCACATATATACGGTGCTGTGAAAAAGTATTTCCTGATTTCTTCTGTTTTTGTGTATATCCCATATTAAATTGGTTCAGAAATTAAAACAAAATTTAAATTGTTATTTATTGAAGGAAAAAAGTTATCTAATACCAACTGGGCTTGTGTGAAAATATATTTGGCCCCATAGTTACTAATTCTACAAATCTATGAAACTGCATTCATAATGGGGTTCAGCTGGACTAGACGCAACCAGGTCTGATTACTGTAAACCCTGTTCAATCAAATCAACACTTAAATAGAACTTTTTCAACAGCATGAAGTTGGTTAAAAGGTCTTATCCAGTAACACAAATTCCAGAAATGATGAGGAAGAATGTGATTGAAAAACATCAGTTTGGGAAGGGTTACAAAGCTATTTCAAAGGCTCTGGGACTCCAAAGAACCACAGTGAGAGCCATTATCTCCAAATGGATAAACTCGGCACAGTAGCGAACCTTCCTAGAAATGGGCAACCTTCCAAAATTCCTCAAGAGCACAACAACGACTCTCTTGCATCAATAAAAGTCACTGTTCATGATTCCATGATCAGAAAGACACTGGGCAAAAATTGTATCCGTGGAAGAGTGGCGAGGGGAAAACCACTGCTAACCCAGAAGAACATTAAGGCTCATCTGAACATTGCCAAAACACACCTTGATGATTCTTAAACCTTTTGGGAGAATGTTCTGTGGACTGATGAGTCGAAAGTGGAACTGTTTGGAAGACAGGGGTCCCGTTACATCTGGCATAAACCAAACGCAGAATACCACAAAAATAACATCATACCTACGGTCAAGCATGGTGGTGGCAGTGTGATGGTGTGGGGATGCTTTGCTGCTTCAGGGCCTGGGCAACTTGCAATAATTGAAGGAAACATGAATTCTGCTCTCTACCAGAAAATCCAAAAGGAGAATGTCCGGTCTTCAGTCTGTAAGTTGAAAATCAAACGCAACTGGATTATGCAGCAAGACAATGATTCAAAGCATAGGAATAAATCCTAGTCCTAGAAGTAAGTGAAGGACTGATCTCCAGTTTTCGGAAGCATTTGCTTGGAGTTATTGCTGCTAAAGATGGCACAACCAAATTTTAAGTTTAAGGGGGCAATTAGTTTTTCACATGGGTGATAGGTGTTGGATCAATTTTTTTTTGCTTCAATAAAAAAAATAAACTGTTTTTACTCAGGTTGCCTTTGTTTTATATTGTATTTTGTTTGAAGATCTAAAACTATTTAGTATGAAATATATACAAAAACAGAAGAAATCAGAATGGGGCCAAATACTTTTTTACATCACTGTATGTTATCCTTCATGTGTATGCATGTAGATGCCAATTTTTAAAAATATATAATCTCCACAGCAGCAAGGCACTTACTACACACAGCCCCTGTATGCCGCACCACCTCATGTTATTCATCACACTACAGTGGTTCAGCCCAATGGCATGCCAGCGGCTATATACGCTCCTCCCATCCCTCCTCCACGCCCTAACGGAGTTGCCATGGGAATGGTAGCAGGCACTACTATGGCAATGTCAGCGGGTAAGTGAAACATATTGTTGATTAGAGCTGGGCAATATGATATTATATCAGTACTGGAATTGGGGTTGTACAATTTTAAAACCATTTGACACTTAAACAATCAAACACTTCACTAGAGGTGTGAATTAGGAGTGAGGTCCTGCATGACCCAACAGAAAAGTTGTGGGAGCAGGTGGCTTTTACTCTCCTTACATGCAGGCAGTCAGATATGAATGTTTTGCGAGAAAGAAAGGCATGATTAAGACGTTGATTTACATGGGAGTGTACTGGAGGCAGTGTGATACTCGCAATGCTCTGTTTAACATGTTTACGTTACCTGGTGTAAACTGGAATTTACTCATTCGCTCAATTCTTCGATCATCTTAAGTAGCCGCTTTATCCAGGTCAGGGTCCCTGTAGTTTTAATGATTTATTTATTATAATTTTGGAAAATTCAGGTTCATTAGAAAATATCACGAACAGGTACAAACAAAAATAACTGCAGAAGCAGGTGGGATTGGGATTAAAAACATATCACACAGAAGTGATTATGTTCCATTAAAGCAAAAGGACAGTTCCAAGTGTGGTGTTGCTCAGTAGAATTGGGTTAAATATTTCTAGAACGCCGAAGTTTATTTTAGCCTGATTTTTTTCAGTGTTTGTTTGTTTTTGTTTTTTTTACACTTCCCCAAGTAGGCTACAGTACAGCTTCCCTCATTAAACCACTAGTGAAAGTATTAGTTGACTAGTTGCATAGTCGGTACAACCTGTAGTACACAGTCAATCATAAAGGTTCATCAATTATACCTTCCTATTTTTAAAGTTTTTCTGTACCAAGAATGGTACAACCTGCTGCTTTATTTTTCTCCAGTTTGTTGAGAATGCCTCCAGCTTGTTAGCTGGTAAAAATTATAATGAATAATAAAACATTTTACTGATCATGTGAAATCTTTTAAACAAGTATTAAGTCCTATTCAGACAGGACTAGTTTTCCAGGGGGACATTAGAGAAACTCATGTTTCACAGACGTACTTCGCGATTTTAATCTCGTTTTCTCACACAACCTCTAAAAATTCCAGAGCAAATGACCTACCGTTTTTGGCTAGCTCGGTGATCCTCGGAGAAATCTAATCCCATCCGAATGCGAGCGTCTGTGTTTGCCAATAATATTTTTTCACAGCGCTTTTCCTTGTGCGTTTTGACCAACGCGAACTACCGTAGAAGCTCTTACGCGCACGTTTTCTGCTTGCTGCGTGCGATTCAGTACGGATGTAGATGTTTTTGCTACCCGGCGAAGAAATAGAAAAATAAAATCAACAAGAAAAGCCAAATCACGTAAATTGTTAAGACTGGCCACTGTAATATCAGTGTCAGTTGATTACTCACTTTCATTTCTGCACTCAATTATATAAATGATCACGTTTTTATTTCAGTGTGTTTATTATAAGCAGCCAGTTCTATAAAATCATGTGAAGTTTATTTTAGTAAGTTTTTTTAATAACTAATTTTAATAAATTAAAATTAAATCAATAAATTAAGAAATTTTAGTTTTTAAACTTAAATGTACTTATGCACGCAATGCATGCATCCAGAGCACGTGATCTCCGACGCCCAGATGTATAAAAAAGACACTCCCACCTCTGTAATAAACACAGAGATGTTAGTCCCGTCTGAATCGGTACATGGAATCACAGATGTCGGGTGATAAGAATTGTAACTCAGACTGCGTTTAGAAAACTAGTCTCGTCGGAATAGTGCTTTAGACAGTCGGGTTTTCATTTATTATCTGTTGATATTTGATAGAGTCCATGATGACGTGTATTCTAACAAATCCAGGTCCTCTGGCAGAAAAGCAGCCCCAAAACATTAAAGAGCCACCACCATATTTAACCGTGGACATGAGGTACTTTTCCACATGGCTACCTCTCTGTGTGTGCCAAAATCACCTCTGGTGTTTATTGCCTAAAAGCTCTATTTTGGTTTCATCTGATCATAGAACCCGATCCCATTTGAAGTTCCAGTAGTGTCTGGCAAACTCAAGACAGTTGAGTTTGTTTTTAGATGAGAGTAGAGGCTTTTTTCTTGAAACCCTTCCAAACAACTTGTGATGATGTAGGTGACTTCAGATTGTAGTTTTGGAGACTTTCTGACCCCAAGACACAACTAACTTCTGCAGTTCTCCAGCTGTGATCCTTGGAGATTTTTTTGGCCACTAGAACCATCCTCTTCACAGTGCATTGAGACAGTATAAACACACGTCCAATTCCTGGTTGATTCATAACATTTCCAGTTGACTGGAACTTCTTAATTATTGCCCTGATGGTGGAAATGGGCATTTTCAATGCTTGTGCTGTTTTCTTATAGCCACTTCCCATTTTGTGAAGCTCAACAACCTTTTGCTGCACATGACAGCTATATTCCTTGGTCTTACCCATTGTTATGAATGACTAAGGGAATTTGGCCTATGTGTTACCTCATATTTATACCCCTGTGAAACAGGAAGTCATGGTTGAACAATTTCCTGTTCCTAGTCATCCAGGTGTACTAAAAAAAATGTAAAATATCAGTGGGAATATACTTCAAATATATTTTTCTCATATGAATTCATGGGGGTGCCAATAATTGTTGCTAACCTATATTTAACATATATATATTTTAAATAAACCTGTGTTGTGTTTGCAATTGTTTGATATCTATGAGAGCAAAGTATTTTTGTGATTTTTTTTAAACAAAAGGTTAAACAATAAAGACAATTTCTCACAGCCTTCTTTGCTCATATTTACCAAGGGTACCAATATTAGTGGAGCACACTGTATTTCTGAAGTACTAATGCTAACTGAATCTACCTACTATGATTTATGCTTTTATCATGCCTCTGTCTATTTCTGCATCCACTTTATGCAGTCCTGTCTTGTATTTCACAACATGGGTGGGATTTTATTTAGTTATTTATTGCATGTGTGCATGGTCATGTGGTGTGTAATGTCTTCTTCTTTCCACAGGGACTTTATTAACAACTCACTCCCCAACTCCAGTAGCTCCCCACCCCGTCACAGTGCCCACATATCGACCCCCTGGCACACCCACCTACAGCTATGTGCCCCCTCAGTGGTGAACAGATAGCACTGTGAGTACAAACCCATATCTCAGTTCCTACTGCTATATATATATATATATATATATATATATATATATATAAAATGTGTGTGTGTGTGTGTGTGTGTGTGTGTGTGTATATATATATATATATATATATGTATATATATATATGTATATATATATAAAATGTGTGTGTGTGTATATATATATATATATATATATATATATATACATATACATATATATATATATATAAAATGTGTGTGTGTGTGTGTGTGTGTGTATATATATATATATATATATATATATATATATATATATATATATATATATATATATATATAAAATGTGTGTGTGTGTGTGTATATATATATATATATATATATATATATATATATATATATATATTTATATATATTTGTGTGTGTGTGTATATATATATATATATATATATATATATATATTTATTTATATACATATATATTTATTTTTTTATATTTATATATATTTATATTTATATATATATTTATATTTATATATATATATATATATATATATATATATACACACAATGTAGAATAAGAAAGATTTTATTCTCTAACAGTCCTCTGTGTCCTCCCCAGGTTAGAAGATGATAGTTATGCATTTGCACAGTCCAGTATTTTACAGCTACACTTGGGGCTGATGCCACATGTGTTCCCAGCCAATCGTTCTTCCTTCTAAGCATAATGTGAATCTGAACCCCGTTGGACGAAGAAAGAAAATTTTGGAGCGGGAATGAGAACCTTTCCGTTTCCAATCACATTTGTTAGCATTACTCATGTTCTCCGGCATATCTCACATCAGAAGACTAGATCTTCATGCAGACTTGTGTTTTGTGGACTGTCTTGCAGTTTTTATAGCATTTAACTCTTGAAGTGGTTGAAAAAAAGAGAAGGGAAATGGAATTAGTTTGTATTTGGAATCCATATTGAAGTGAGTGCATGTACGTATTGCAAATAATAATGCTAGATGAATCTACCTGCCATGATTGATGCAAAACCATCAAAGGGTTATAAGAAGCAACATCCAAACAGTTAGGGTCAACGCAGCAACTTCACATCTTTAATGCAGTGTCTTTATTGTTATTACATAGAAAATATAAATTATGTTTTCCATTTAAAAAAAAAAAAGAAACAGTGTTGTAAAATTCTTACATTTCTTTGGTTTTAACATGGGTTTTAATTTTAGTAAGTGTAACTGAGATGTCTGTATCTGGGTAACATACGTTACTCTTCTGCCACTTTGTATGTGAATGTTGGGTTGGGTATTTTTTATTTTTGTGCCTCAAACACAGATTTCCATTTCCGTTATGATGGTTTATCATTCCTTATGCTCTTGCTACAGAAAATTATTGCACATCTTTGCCTGTGTGGAAACAGATTGGTTGGCTGAGCTGCCAAACATACCGGTGTATTGGTGCTGAAAGCATGCCTACTTATTTCTGTGCTTTTAGGGTTTGCATTTGCTAAAGAATTGACAAAGAGTGATGGTGGAATCATTGCTTATCTAACACATTTTCACATGTAGTAAAAACGAATTTGTGTGGCCAATTTATAACCCAGGCATATTTGATAACACTACTGAGGTCATAGTAAGTTATTGGAGTCATTTGGTTAAGAAACCCCAAAACACTTACATTGCTTGTTACCTCAAGGTTGCACCATTACTGACTGAAATTCATTGTCTTTTTACTTATTCATATTGCCTATGTCGCCTTGGTTAAAGAATGTTTTGTAATGTTTGTGTTTTTGTTTTGTACTTTCAAGAAAGACCAAAAATAAATACAATAATAAACGTTGTCTTTAGTCTTGAGTGCTAAGAGTTAAAAAGCCAGGTTGAAAAAAAAAAAAAAAACTACACCAGACCAGAAGGTCAGCAGTAGTAACATAAAGCATGGTGGTTGAGGTCACGTGTACTTGAAAAGCGTTGTTGATCCAATGTTGACCAGCACTATCCGTTGTCCTACCACACCATTGCTCCACCACCTCCTACCTTGGCTGTTGCTGTGGTTGGGTCCATGGATCCAGGCTCTGACTGACTGTATATCGCAGAGGAAGTTAAGATTCATCAGACCAGGTGAGGTTTTTCCAGTCTCAGACTGTCCGGTTTTGGATTCCTGTTCTAGACTGATGGCAGTAGTGCATGATGATGTTATCCTCTGCCGTCATGGCCTGTCTAGTCTCTAAACTCTAGAGACTGTTGTGTATGTGTGTAAATCGCAGATGATCAGCATTTCTTGAAATACTCAAACCAGCCCATCTGCAGCCAGCAACCACGCCACTGTTAAAGTCACAGAGGTCACACTCTTCTCCATTCTGTTATTGTATGCAAACATTAACTGAAGCTCTTGACCTGTATCTGTATGATTTTATGCATTGTGCTGCCACATAACTGACTGATTGGATAACTGCATAAATTTGCATGTGTACAGGTCAGTTTGACAATTGACCGGTGAGAGTATGTAGTCACTAATATTTCTATACAGTATATCTATGCATACTGTATATGTATAGTGTGTGTGTGTGTGTGTGTATATACAGTAAGGTCCGTAAATATTTGTAATTGTGATTTTAGCAGTCTTCTACAGTATATTAGAGTTGAAATTAAGTAATGACTGACCTCAATGTGCAGACTTTCAGCACTTTTTAATATGTGGACCACCTACTCACTTTTTAATTTTTTTATTTTAAGTGGCCAAAAGAAATTGGACAAGCCAACAATCATAAATTAAATTGTGAATTACAATACTTGGTTGCAAATCCCTTACAGTCAATAACCAGGGGGTGTATAGACTTTTCACATACACTACATTTTACTTTCAGCTGTGATGACACTCTGCAACATGCCAGTATTTTGTGGTCTTTTCTTTCTTTTGGTATGTTTGTAAAAAAAAAAAAAAAAAAAAAAAAAAAAAGATCATACAGTAAGAAGCCGCTGAGTTTCTTTAATGTTTATGTTACTTGTTAATTTAATAAATACGCAATGTGGGGTGTAGTTCGAGTTTATTTTGAAAAATTAGGCACGTCACATATATGAGATACAGTGTAACAGTATAAAAAAAAACCTCAAATAAAATCTATTTTACTCTAGGGTTTTATAATAAGCCCCTGTGTACTGTAATAATGGCATGTGAGACTATCATTCATATGCAACTTATTTCCTAAGCAAAAAGTGTCAAATTTGACAATCGCATATGAGACCGAGTAAATGCTCTATTTATTACGTATTTTGAAAGTATGTTACACTGTATCTTACATGTGTTTGTCAAATCTGTGAGAGGAAATGAAATTATGAGATAATGGCATAAGAATTAAACACGTTTTCCCTTTTATTCAGAGCGTTCACAACGTAAGTCATATTAGCGCCATCTACAGGCGTGAGATGGTAACTACTGGACCGTTTAAGTAGAAAAGAAAATCTCAATAAGTGACTGGGGAAGAAGAAGCCAGTTTCAGACTCGTATTAAGACAGTGAAGTATTCCTCAAGACGACCACTGCTGTAATCCGTTCCAAGTCATTAAAAGCTGTTTCTGTAGCTACTAAACACCTGCGTATTTCTTCGAAATAAAGTCAAACTAGTATGGACATTTTTTTATTTTTATTTTTTTTTAAATTAGCCTACCCTGCTGAAAAAAAACAAAACAAAACAATAGAAACCCTCATAGAATTTGAAATGGTTATAATCGGAGTTGTATTAGTTTTAATGGAAAGTGTAATGGTCCCTGTGGATGTGGTAATTTGTTGCCTTCTATTGGTGGCATGTTATGTCTAGTGGATACCATTAAGGACCAATGGTTGGCTGATGGTTTGTAATGGTATTTGCAGTGGAAACCATTAGAATTTCTGTAATGGTTTCTATTGTTTTTTTTTCCCCCCAGCAGGGTAAAAACTAGTTAATTTTTTTTAAAATTAATAAGTAATTAATCCGTCTATAAAGTTTACTTCAATGTGGACACCATGTAGGCTGGTGTAACCAGGAATAACTAGTAGCAATTTGTGCTGGAAGTGGCAAAAGAAAGTTTTTTTGCCCCTCCCTCCTTTTTTTTCTGTTTGTTTATTTACATCTTACATGGGAATGCTGTTTGGTCCAGCCATTTTTGGTGTGAAATTTTGAAATTCTTGGGTGATTTGTTAGGCTTCACGCTGCCAATATCGGCATGTCTGTGTCTACTAGGGGATAGAACTAAAATACCCGTGAGAACAAGAGAGAACTCTCAGTCCTGATAGGGAATTGTTACAGCAGCTGGAATAATATTACAACACAGGCCTCAAACTCTCAAAGAATGGACGGTGCGGATGTTGGAAACAGCCTCATATGAAAAAACACTGACCAGAATCGAAGGGAAAGGTCCTGTGCTAATGGGAATCTGGAACAATTTTATGAACTCTATCGCCTCTTGCACTATATATATATATATATATATATATATATATATATATATATATATATATATATATATATATATATATATATATATATATAAGATAGATAGATAGATAGATAGATAGACATAGATATATATATATATATATATATATATATATATATATATATATATATATATATATATATATAAGATAGATAGATAGATAGATAGATAGACATATATATATATATATATATATATATATATATATATATATATATATATATATATATATATATATATATATATATATATATATTAATAATAAATGCAATTATTTATCAAAGACTGGATCTTTTATATTGTCAGTGTACCGCACGCCCTCTAGTGGCCCATTGCTTTATTAGCGTCAATTAAACAGCAACATTCCAAAACCGTTCCATTACTCCTCCCGGGTGACCGTTGAAGAGCACGCGCTCTTTTAGTATTCATTCGAAAATAAAAACACCCAGAAGCCGTGGGAGCAGTTTAATAACCATCAGACATTACCAGTTTTATAAATCATTTCCGTTTTAGGAACCATTTACAGTATCACGCCTATGGTAAGGGGCATTTAACTTGTTTTTTCCCCCATGAGTTTTCTTTTCTTTTCGTAATACCATTAACCGTATGATATAAGCTCAGCTAATCTATATCGTATTCTTCTAGAGGGTGTTAAGCTAACCTAGATTTGGAAACTTTTTAAAAAATTTTTTATCACGAACAATTTTAATATGTTCAAGGTACTTTTAACATGCTTAATTAATTTACATAAAGTTTAATGAATTTTAATGCGTGAGCAAACAAATTCTAAGCTAATTCATATAGCATTCATATTACAAAACTATCTTCGGTTAGTTAGCTAGCAAATGTAGCGCCTGTTAGCAATATCACTTATCTAATGACTATTCACAGTGGTGGGCAACGAGTTGAGAAGATGTACTCTATAAAACTTACTTATTATTTTGACGTATTTATGCTTTACTTGAGTATTATTGAAATTGAATACATGTACTCTTAGTCTCATTTCCAAGTGGGGCTGCATAATATATCGAAATTATTGAAATATCACAAATGTACATATCACAATATGCATATCGCAAGGGCTTGCGAAAACTGAATGATTTTAATAGTTCAGAAAGTTACGAAAAGTCAAAGCGACACAGATAGCAGAGGAGCATATTAAAAAAAAATGTATTTCGAATCTCAGAGGTCTGTTCTTCTCTCATCCAGCCAATGACTGTACACTTTACACCAGTCAAATGGGCTCAGTTTAGCATCCAATCAAGTTCGTGGAAACAAATATCAGAAATTGTGCCAATTTGTCACCTTCTCCTGATACATAATGTAGTTAGCTATCAGTGTGTGTTGGAAAATGGATAAACCACCGCACTGCAGTGTTGAACTGGAGGATGAGTGTCCCAGGCCTCGCCTCAGTAAAATGGGTCATTATTCTGGAATAAGCAAAGACCATTTTGAGGTAAGATCCACTAGTTTGCCAACATTAATGGGCAGTCTTTAACTAAGTTAGCTTGTTAATGCCAGGTGAGACTAGCAACAATTCCTGCAGCTAACAAAGCTGACTAGGCGGCAAGTCAAACTCCTAGCGAATGGCAAGCATTGAAAATTTACAGAGATCGAATGATGGCAAAACTACATACTGTAGTTACCACAGAACAAAAATCATCTAACGGTTAGAGATGGGTAATAAATGCTCCTTTTCACATTAAAGTATGACACTTAAATTCATTAGCAACCTAATCATATGTATTTCAACTTGAGTACATTTTGGCTGGATACTTCCACTTTTAACTGAGTAAGATTTCGACATAGTATCTGTACTTTCATTTAAGTATAATTTCTCATGACTTTGTCCACCACTGTCTATTTAAAGTTAATTCTGGTACTGGTACACACACACACACACACACACATACACACACACAGATGTATTAATCAATGTAGTTTACATTATATTTACATTTACATATATTTATATACACAAACTTGTCATGCAGTAATGTATTTTTTCTTTGTTTTACTTGATTTTATAGTAAAGAAAAGAAAAAAAAAAACCTCTATGGATACAAAAAGTCAGTCTACCATCACTCATGATTCTGCACTTCATCAGGTATTTTAAACCAAGCAGTGAGCATTTGCAGAATTGTGTTAAACAGTTACTGCAATCTGACATGGAAGTCGCATCTTCACCAGTCTGCACCATGCAAGCTTAATATATTTGAAGGCATACACATAAATTTACCTGACATCTATGTTGCTTTGACATTAAGCCTTTTCTTCTACGTGAAACCGACAAGTTCATTAGGAAATCAGTGTAGATTTGCTGCACTTTCCTATTAATAACTTCTCACACAGAGTCATTTTAGTATGTTAGATACCGTAGTTTTATGTCAGCAGAATCTTAGAATCAATAAGAAGCAGTGAAATGAAGTGAAACACCCAATCGAATTCTCTTTATTTTGCCAGTACTAACACCAATACTGACTAGTGTAATATGGTGCAATATAAATGCTTAATGGAGTCTTCATAGAGGGGTTGCACAAATTTTACACTCTATGACCAAAAGTATGTGGACACCTGACCATTACACCCATGTGTGGTTCTTCTCCAAACTCTTGCCACTGCCGTAGCATCACAGTTTCCCTCCACTGTAACTAATAGGCTCAAACCTGTTCCAGCATGACAATGCCCCTGCGTACAGAGTGAGATCCATAATGGTTTGCCAAGGTTGGAGTGGAAGAACTCAAGTGGCCTGCAGAGCCCTGACCTCAACCCCACTGAACACCTTTGAGATGAACTGGAATCCCAACTGCACCCCTGGCTTCCTCAACTGACATCAGCGCCTGACCTCACTAATGCTCTTGTAGCTGAATGAGCACAAATCCACACAGCCACACCCCAAATCTAGTGGAGGCTTCCCCAGATCTCAAGCCAACTGAGCATCTGTGGGATGTGCTGGATAAACAAGTCCGATCCATGGAGGCCCCACCTCGCAACTTACAGGATTTAAAGGATCTGCTGCTAACGTCTCGGTGCCAGATACCACAGCACACCTTCAGAGGTCTTGTGGAGTCCATGCCTCGATGGGTCAGAGCTGTTTTTGGTGGCACAAGGGGGGCCTACACAATATTAGGCAGGTGGTTTTAATGTTATGGCTGATCAGTATATCTCTCTATCAATATATTATGCATTAATTTATTTGTTTATATATTTATTTATTATTTTACTTATTCTGACAGATCTGATCTTCTATAGTTTTGCACCGGTCTTGTATTTTTAAGTGACATAGTATGTGTACTTTCTAAATGAAACCAACCGTTTACCTAGGAATCCACTTTAGCAACCTGTTCTCCAGGCATAAACATTTCTGTGTATTGATATGTTATAAATTTTGTAGACATTGCGTATATTGTGATTCCACGACAACACCGGATTTCAAAAATCCTAAGGCATTGAATGTTTCTTTAGCAAGCATCGGTGGACTCTAGAAATGAGAAATGTAGAGAGGATATCTTTGTTCCAAGTAGCTCCTACAGGTAACAAACAATATGCTTTTTTTATTGTGTTTATAGGTAAATTATACTGTTATAAAAACATGTAAAACAGAAATGTTTTGTGTGTTCAAGGAAAAATCTGAATGAGCTCGGTTCGATTGCACCTATGGCCATGATGGTCGCAGAAAAGTTGTCAAATGAACAAGCTGCTCCCCCTAGTGTTCGAGCACCCACCTACTACAGCACCAACAGAGGCCGGATTTGTAAGACTTTTCGAAAAATCCACAAAAATATTATTTAAGCTGCTGCTAGATGACTTCAAGTAATTATTTTCATCAGCAAAAATTCTCACCTGTTAGTTCTCACCTAAAAAAAAAAGTATGGGATTGTAAAGATTTAGAATTTATATCTTTGCCTATAGATGCCTTCAAGCCTGAGGGTGGCATCCATATTGGCAGCAGTGATCCGAGTTATCAGAGTTTCACCATATCCACTTCAGATGCCCCACAGCCTGGCCCTGCCTTTGTCCAGTGCCACGCACTGTCTGGAGATGGGACTCGATATTATGCCCCTGCCAACAAAGTGGTAGTCAAAGGTAAAGTTATGCTTTATTCACTGCCTCAATTGATTAAAAGTAATGTCACAGTGTTATGGATCAAATGATGATTTTTCAATATGTAAAACGTATATTGCCAGCATTTAATATGTCGTCATATATTCGTAATTAATCGATTAACCTAAAATAAATGGACATGCGTAGATGTATTTAAAGGGATATCAAAATGAGTGAATGAATGAATTAGGATATCTTAAAAGGAAAGCATTTAGAGAGTGAGCGTGGTGTCAAACATACCATACAACATAATATATATATATATATATATATATATATATATATATATATATATATATATATATATATATATATATATATATATATTAAATTTCTCTACAACCTGTTAAAAGTCAGTGTTAGAATTTGGCATCTGAAACTCTTGCTGCTGTGTGTTACAATACGGCTTTGAAGCTAAGAATAACAACACAAAATGCTTTTGGCTTGAGGAAGGAGGAAGAGATGAGGGGAGGCGGGGATTGCTCAGACAGCCACTGAGCTACTGACATCAGGAGGTTGGTGATGTCATAGTGATGTCAATAGCTTTAATTGTAATTGCACACACAACTAGTCAGTGCATGCTGAGGGCAGACGGAGAAACACATGGCTATAATTAGAGAGGAGACAGAATCGGGTAAGTTTTATAGATTTTTTCATGTTCTAAATGTTACTACAGGGCATACATATTGTACATAATACATAACAGTATAGCATGGTGTTACAGCAAACAGCATAATGTTTTAGGCTACTTTAAGTTTTTAACTGCATGAGCTCCTTTTAAAAGTTGATTGAAATGAGGGTATTCTGAACATAAATAGTAACTCACCAAGACCTGTGACTTGTGTAACATTTTAAAATGTCCAGTTTTGTTAAGAGAATAGTTAAAAAAGTGAACCATTTTGTTTTGGTTTGATCATATGTTAGTAATGAAATACTAAGACTATTTTCTAAACCTCTGCAATAAGTAAAACAACAGCAAGTGTTTTCTTGCCTATACGGTCCTGCACTCTCTCTCTCTCTCTCTCTCTCTCTCTCTCTCTCTCACACACACACACACACACACACACACACACACACACACACACACACACACACTCTCTCTCTCGCTCTCTCTCTCTCTCTCTCTCTCTCGCTCCCTCTGTGTCTCTCACCCCAACCCCCCCCTGCAATGCTTGAATGCTCAACCCACTCACTGACGTCATCATGCTTCCTGGAACTGGACGCCAGCAGGGAAATGTAAATGCTGAACAGCAAATAAGATGTACATTGACGTCAGTCCAGAGTCATGCTGTGATTACCGGCAGTTCCTTTTGCAAGAGCAAGACATTACAAAATTAATCATCTGTTAGGTAATAAACCGTTGCCGCCTCTGAGAGACAGAGATGTCCACAGAGAAAAGAAAAGAGAAAGATCCTCAGGGAAATAGCTCTGTGAGAAAAAAACAAGAAAAGGTAAAAGAAAACTTGAATGTATTGTTTTCCACGCTGAACACTATCGCTTTATCTGTGGTTTCCGTATTTGGTAGTAAAAGACAGTAATGGGTTTTGGAAGTAGCTATAGTTAAAACAGGAAGTTTACCACATTTCAGAGCTTTTCTACTGAACACTGTGGCTTGCCACTGCTTGGCAACAAATCTGAACCCAGGCTATCTGTGGCAAGGCTGGTTGTGTGCTACTTTTCTATCACATAGTTCTACATGTGAAAAGAGGTTAAAGATGTGAAAGAGGAGGTTACTCTGTAGGTTATCAGTTGGTTATTTTATGGACAATTCTAGAATAAAGCTAAAATTGAATACTTTATTTGTCATGGTATGTAGTATTCTATTGCCTGGGATTGTATCTCTTACTGCCCGGGTTTTTAGCAGAATTCATGATTTTATTTCATTTTCCTGTTTTCACCCATCAGTGTAGCGAAAACTACAATACCCAGCATGTAATAACGCAACACATATTCAACCATAGGGAACCCGTATCGATCAAAACAATCCGGACCTCTGAGTGAGACACGTCACTCTGACGTCTCCCTCTGACGGAAACAAAACACAGCGGTATTGTGATAACATTGTGATATCCTGGAAAAAAAGAGCAGAGCCAGACAAAGGCAGATTTTTTTCCCCCTAAAATGTCACATTGTGTATACCAGCAGTTCTTAACCTGGGGGTCGTGGGAAAACTTTTATTTTAAACGATTGTAAACAGAGGTTCACAGAGAAGCCACTGGCAGATTTTTGGATATCTGTGCACGCCGAATACCGAAAACTTAGTGACATGGCATTGAAAAAAAAAACTCTCCCATTTGGGGGTTTCACAAAACACTGTCATTCTTAAAAGTGGGTCGCACTTGCAAAAAGGCTAAGAACCGCTTGGTGTATACTATTGATCCAGACACCCTTCCAAACCAACAGTAGATGGTTGCATTTACAGGCAGTTTCATTTAATTTTTTTTCATTTAATTTTTTCATTTTTATTCCCCACCAATGATTGTTTTGCAAAATAAATTATAATCAGGTAAATTTACAACTCTAAGTATGCTAACTGAATTGTCAATATCAATTTCGTGTTCTTTAAAAAAAAAACAAAAAAACAAAACAAAGACCTACTTAACGTGTTCCTGCCGTGATCTATTCTCTTGATCATGGTTTATAGTTTAAGGGTGCTGGAGGCAGAACAAACCACTCCAGTGTTTGATTGGTTTAAAGAAAAAATAAAAAAATTTGTGTCCATGGAACATGCTCAAAGCCAAATTGTCTTTTGGTTACAGTAGCTAGTTATCTCAATAGCAACATGTGGCGCATTGTTGTAGGCTGTGGAAATGCTCCATCAAGAGCACGAATCAGTGTTCATTTCTACTCGTTTCCATTGACAGACAGAGCCTTGTGCAAATTATGTCTACAAGCGGTACAGCAGACATATCTGTGTGAATATTGGTCACTTAGGAACTTAGCTCTTAGCAACACAGGCAGGAACACACAGGAATACATCTGTATGATTCAAAGTGTGCAGAGGCATTTAAAACAACTAGACGCTTTAGTCTCCTCTAATGCCTTTTCCTGAACAAGAATGTCTGTGAAGTCATTACGAGTAACATTTTTGTCTGTATCAGCCGAGGTGTGTGCATACAATTAAAAAGTTTTATATGCAATTGATATAAAATCTGCGTCCGGTACCTAGAAATCGCCGCTTAGTGCTTAGCAAGGGTCAAATGTGAAGAATGGTGAACCTCCCCTTTAAGAAAACAGTTTTAAAGTACTATGTTTTCAAAGAATACACTCTGCACAGTAGGCCAGAACATGCATATATTAAACAAAACATTGTCATCCTTAAAAGTGAGTCGCACTCGCAAAAAGGTTGATAACCGCTGGTGTATACTATTGAACCAGACACCCTTCCAAACCAACAGTAGATGGATGCATTTACAGGCAGTCTGGAGTGACAGTTCTGGTTTGAGTAGCTCTGTCTTTGCATTGCATTGTTAGTAGCTAACTCATATCAGTAAAATCGGCAGACTAACTAAGAATTTAACAGGCTTAGCTTGCCAGTTAACTAACATGCCTAATATATGTAAGGAATAACACACGGCAGAGCGTGCTGTGTACATATGTATGTACAATCCACACATAAAACCCACTAGTCAGCCATCTGTTCATCCTATTCAGTAGTCAGGTGGATCTTTATGAAATACTTAAGTTAAACAGATTCAAAGACTTTTCATAAGCATGACATTGTTTATGAACTGATGAAATGTTTGCTTTGGATCATTATCTCTTCTGCTTAAATAGTAGTAATATATTGATGACTATATATGTCAAGACAGTCTGTCAGTTGATCCAATATTAGTGGTTTGTCAGAGTTGATTATCTTTTATAATGGACAACTTGCATAACATGTTTACTGAATTAAAATGATTTATTCAATAACAGTAATAAGCACTTACAATAATGTAAGTATTACTTACTTATTAAATGTAGATTACTGTATAATAATCTGTAAAGTACTGGTTTACCATGGTCAGGGAGTACCCCTGCCTTGTTTACTTTGTTGTTATCCTTGCTCAAACACAGCTGATCAAACGAATTACCTAATTAACATGCACTTCCTGAGCCAACATGGGTGTGGTAGAGCAAGATAAAAGTGCAGAACAGGGGTACAGCAGGACCATGGTTGGGAATCACTGTTGTAAATTATTTCATAAACAGTCATGTTTTCTTCGCTTTGAATATGTTAGTCACTTTTATGGTTTTGTCCTCTGTTTTATATGTTATTTTTTTTTTACTTCCACCTTCCTTTTGTTCAGTTGTCTTGGTACATCAATATCAAAGAATGCTTCGGTGTTCATTAAGAAAGGCAGGGCTCAAATAAACTGCTTGTTGTATCATTGGCACATTAGGTTATACACTGATCAGCCATAACATTAAAACCACCTGCCTAATATCATGTAGGTCCCCCTTGTGCCACCAAAACAGCTCTGACCCATCGAGGCATGGACTCCACAAGACCTCTGAAGGTGTGCTGTGGTATCTGGCACCGAGATATTAGTAGCAGATCCTTTAAATCCTATAAGTTGTGAGGTGGGGCCTCCATGGATCGGACTCGTTTGTCCAGCACATCCCACAGATGCTCGATCGGATTGAGATCTGGGGAATTTGGAGTCCAAGTCAACAACTTGAACTCTTTGTCATGTTCCTCAAACCATTCCTGAACAATTTTTGCAGTGCAGACATTTTTGCAGTGTACATTGTTCCTACCACTTTTGGTAGGTACTAAACAATGCATACCGGGAACACCTCACAAGGCCTGCCATTTTGGAGATGCTTTGACCCAGTCACCTAGCCATCACAATCTGGTCCTTGTCAAAGTCGCTCAGATCCTTACCCTTGCCCATTTTTCCTGCTTCCAACACATTCACTTCACCTGCTGTCTAATATATCCCACCTTTTCAGAGGTGCCATTATAACAAGATAATCAATGTTATTCACTTGTTATTCCACCTGTCGGTGTTTTTAATGTTATGGTCGATCAGTGTATATTCAAGTAAAATCTAATCTGAAAATTATTTGAAGCGATATAGGACATGCTCTTGACTGCAGTTTCGTTTGTTTGTGTATGGGTTACTCTAGCTGCTACTGGAGACGTGTCAGCATATCAGATCTGTTCTCCCACCACCAGCCTGCCGCAGGGTGTAGTGATGGCGAGCTCACCAGGCCCTCTGCACAGCTCTCAGCAACTTGGCGAGGAGGCCTCTCGCAAGAGGGAGCTCCGCCTGATGAAGAACAGGTAACACTCTCTGGTTCTCTACTTAGCACACTACACACTACATTTCTGTACGTGTGTTATGGAATTAAATGGTACCCTACTGCACAAACACTATGCTGCCCATTTTTTCCAGCATATAACTGCTCTCATCAACTCATCTTATGCACGATGTTTCCATTTCCATCAGCTCAGTGGCTTTAGTTTTTCAGGCTTTCTACAAACTGTACATACATTTCTACTTTGACTATAGCTTGGTTTCACTAATACACTTATCTTAGTTCCATTTCAGCTTTGCACTGCAAGAACTTGCAAGAATTAAATGCTTGTAATTCTTTGCTACAGTAGTGAGATATCAGCTGGTCATCTTTTTTTCTTTCCATTAAAAAAAAGGAACTCATTGTGTGTTAAAAGTGTCAGTTTATGTTATGTACTGTGGAATTAATCAAGGTCCTTTGGAATGTTACATTATCAAAACAGGAAAAGGAGTTTATACGCGCTTTCCCATAAATTATGGAGACATGTTTAGTGTTTAGTTGGTGCGTGATTGCACTTGCTTCTGGTCAGTTGGTGGCTACTTATTTCTGCAGCACTTACACTCAACAACCACTTTAATTTGTGCAATTATCCAATCAGCCAATCATGTGGCAGCAGTGCATGCATAAAATCATGCAGAGACATGTCAGGAACTTCTATTAGTGTTCACATCTAACATCATAATGGGGAAAAAAACATGATCTCAGGGACTTTGACTATGGCATGGTACCAACGGCACCAATGACCATGCCACTGTCAAAGTCACTGAGATCGCATTTTTAGATGTTTGATGCGAACATTAACAGAAGGTCTGTATCTGCCTGGCTTTATGCATTCTGCTGCTGCCACATAATTGACTGACCTTATTAAAGTGGCCAGAGAAAGTACACTACTGGCTCTATCCTGCCTCACGGAGTGACTTTTAATGAAAGCAAATTGAGTGTAATACATCTAATAGCAATCTTATAATAAAGAATGGTTTTATATCTACTTAAAATAATTGTTTTAATGTTGTTATCCCGGAGTAAAACTAGTGATTTAAATAAAAATAGATTTTTCAATTTTGTACTAAATTGATTAAAAGTGATTTAAGTTTGAAATTATGTAATGGGTGACTGGAACATATAACATATTCAATATTGTATTGGAATGGTGGGAATATATTGATAAAATATTGTACACAAATGTTACAACTCAGGATCTTGGCATTTTATTGATCACAAGATCACGCATTGGTTGGTTCTGATGGCAGGCCTCGGATTTTATCCTTATTCTTGGATTATCATTCATTCATTCATTCATTCATTCATTCATTCGTTCATTCCGATTATGACCTTTTCCTTCCATTTGCATGTGTAGCATGACTTGACTGAACTGCTGAACGATTGCTGTTATTTTTTTTTTTGCCCTGATTGAAGTGGCTCTTGAAGTCAAGTTGGATGTGATCATGCTCATTGGAGGGTCTTTGTTATCGCTTCCAGGGAAGCTGCACGGGAATGCCGCCGGAAGAAGAAAGAGTATGTCAAATGTCTCGAGAATCGTGTTGCCGTGCTTGAAAATCAAAACAAGACACTCATCGAAGAACTCAAGGCCTTAAAAGACTTGTACTGTCGCAAAACTGAATAAGAAAAAACTGTCCGTGGTTACACATGAGAGACTATGTTCTTTACGGATTACTGAAGCAAAAGCACTTTTCACTCTCTGTATAGTCACTGCTCGCAAATGCAGAAAAAAAGGCTACAGATGCATCGTTTATGTAGTTTTATATCTTGACGACTGTGAAGATTGTATGTGTGTGTGTGTGTGTGTGTCAGGTGGTTGTCTTACAGAGCTGATTTGCTGCACTGAACCAGTGAATGTGGTATTTTGCCTTTGTCGCTTGTGCTCTTTGCAGGCATGCTTCTAAAGAGTGTCGCCGCAGAAAAAGGGAGTATGTAAACTGCCTAGAAGCCCATGTCTCCACGCTGGAGCTGCAGAACAAGAAGCTCATGGAAGAGTTAAAGTATCTGAAGGGAATCTGTGCTGAGAAGTCAAGTTAGGTCTTAACAGTTACTGCCTCATTGCTTTGCCTCTGCTTCTTCTTTTTTTTTTATTCAGTTGTACTGCATGTTTAATCTTCCGCTTCAGTTCGTTTTTATGTCTATCTTTGGGACGAAAGAAATACCAGCACAGAAAAGCACGCTATCCTGGGTTTTAACAAAAGAAATGTGCTATCTATTGTTTTATTAATGTTTCAATTTGAAATGCTTACAATATATAAGGATAGACTATATATTAAAGAAGCTGTTGTATGTGTATATTTGATTGTACCAACCTTACATATAGAGGTATTTGAATTGAATATCAACAATGAACTAAATATTGAGGTGATTTTGGATCTTTATCTATGTAGTGAATTTTAATCCTTAATAAATATATTTTTGACACTTAATTTTTCAGATTTTTGTACACAACCGCGTATTTTTACATAACATTTTATTACATTACTGTGTGTGTGTGTGTGTGTGAGTGAGTGAGAACGTTACAGTTTTAGTACCTTGAAGACGATGATTATGATGTATCCTTGTCCTTGGCTGTAGTGTATCTGTATAAAGAAAGTAATGCGATGCACTGTGTGTTCTGACACCTTTCTATCATAGCCAACATGAACTTTTTCAGCAGTTTGTGCTTCAGTAGCTCTTCTGTGGGATCGGACCTGACGGGCTAGCCTTCACTCCCCTCGCGGATCAGTGAGCCTGGGGCGTCCATGGCCCTGTCACCGGATCACCAGTTGTACTAACCACCTCATACGGGAACACTTCATAAGACCTGCCATTTTGGAGATGCTCTGACCCAGTCGTCTAACCATCACGGTTTGGCCCTAGTCAAAGTCGCTCAGATCCTTACACTTGCCCATTATTCCTACTTCCAACACATCAACTTTGAGAAGTGCTGTTCACTTGCTGCGTAATATATCCCACCCCTTGACAGGTGCTTTAATGGCTTTAATGTTATGGCTGATCAGTGTATATTCATTCATTCATTCATTCATTCATTCATTCATTCATTCATTTATCTTCAGTAACCACCTTATACTGGTCAGGGTTGCGGTGGATCCAGATCCTCTCCAGCTAACACTGGGAGTGAGGTGAGAATACATCTGGGATAGGCTGCCAGTCTATTGCAGGGCACCTTACACACACATTCACATTAGGGGCAATTTAACATAGCCATTCCACCCACCAGCATGTTGTGGAAACTGGAGAACCTGGAGGAAACCCATATGGACAACATGCACAGAAACCCCACACAGACATTAACTTGAGCTCAGGATTGAACCGAGGACCCTGGAGCTGTGATATAATTATATATAATGTGTTGTTAAATGGTATTGTATAACAAATGTAATATGATATAGTGCGTACACTTAAAATTGTAATTCTTGACAATTGATGTCTTAAGTGGCTAATACATACTCCCAGTGGTCACTTTATTAGGGACACTCACTATATGGCTGTATGTGGACAATTATGGACTGTAGGCTGCCTGTTATTAACCTTGCTTTATTCCCTCTTCCAGTAAAGGGACCACTATAGAATATATAGAAGATTTGGGTGGTGGACTCAGTACAGCTGTGGCACACACATGGTAGTAGCATGTTAGTGTGTTGTGCTGGTGTGAGTGTATCAGGTACAGCTACAAGGCTGAACATTTTAAGCTGTATTTCTACTGGCCACTTTATTAGATCCAACTTCCTTTGTTGGTCCAACATACTTGTGTACTTTAGCTCTTTTTCATGCACAGTTTATGTTAATCGTCCTTAAGCCTTTACTCAGTAGTTACAACACACACACACACACACACACACACACACACACACACACACACGTATATATGGATTTTTTCAAAATTTGAAAAATTGCAAGCTCCTCCGAATATTGTGGTGTTTGCTTGATTTTACGGAAGCCCTACGCGGCCAAGCATTCTTCTTCTTCTTCTTCTTCTTACATAAGAAAAGTTGTTTTCTCGTGATCTCGAATTAATTTTCCTGATATCCATCGTCCCGAAGTCAATGGACTTTTTGAATGGGTTTTTGGTTAAATGACTGAAATAAGGTCTGTGGTTAACACAATCTTAAGATATGTTCATGTTTTATACTACGACATAAAATACATCAGTAGTACCCCACTCGTGATTTTGTTAAGCTTCTACGGGTCTTGAAAAAGGCGGTTGCTAACAAGTGGCTAAATGGGACTACAGAGGTTGTAGGGGACATTAAACGTCATCACGCCGAACAGGAAAACTACTACAGCCTCGTTGTGTTTATACTCGCGCTCTGGCAAACTATTCCAACTCAAACTTCCCAACTTATAGATTTATCAATTTGTAGTATTTTCCAATTGATTCTAAAAAAAAAAAAGAAGATTGAAAGAGTTGTCGGAAGCGTAGTGATGGTGACATTGAAGTCATACGACCGTGGTGTAGTTCGTTTATAGACTAACATTAGCTTTTCACTTCTGGCGATTGTATTTAGTCTTCAAAATTAATAAAAGTTGTGAAGATTATCTTGATGAACAAAACATGTAAGAATCATAAACTTTTGTTGGTCACAGAGCTTATTTTCTGCAATAATCCAAAAGCCAATGGAAAAATCCTATTGGGATTTTGTCGAGGGAACCAGGGTAATGAAAACTTCCGGGCTGGCCTACAAAAATACGTCATCCCTGACGACTTCCGCATTAGTGTCCGACACTTGAGAAGAGGACACCCATTGTAAAGCGCTGCCTTTGTATGCTAAGACATTCAAAACTGATTTTTGTTGTTTCCAGGAGTCTCACTTTAATTCCAATGACACTACTTTTTGGAAAAAAATCAATGGGGCAACGAGGTCTGGATGGTTAGAGGTTCAGAGGTTCAGGATGGTCATGGTTCAGAGCAGTCTGCTGGTGTAGTGATAATGAAAAACCATTTCACGGGTTCAGTGTTACAGAATTATATTGATCCTAAGGGGCACTTTCTTTTATTGGTAGTCTGTATTAATAATATTTTTGTGTTGTTGATTAACATTTATGGGTATAAGACCTCTCGGGAACATGACCTGTTATTTGAAGAGATAGGAGAATTTTTTTGTTATGGCTTACATTTCCAAATGCTTTAATTTGTATTGGTGGAGATTTTAATATTACTCCTGATAAGAATCTTGATAGATTTCCTCCTAGACAGCTTGTTTCTCCTAATTCAAAATGGAAAATGTTCATGGAGAAGTTTTTGATTTAATTGATATTTGGAGGGAGAAGTTTCCAAATGCTAAATCCTACACCTGGGGTAACAAGAATCACTCAAGACTTTTGATTATTGGCTTGTACCATACTCTTTCAAATATTATAATGTTTCAGTTAGTATTCTTCCCTCTCCCTTAACGGATCACCATACTATTCTCCTTTCTACTCCTCTATCCACAGGACATTCAAATATAGGTTCTAGAGCCTCTTATTGGAAAATGAATTCCTCTCTGCTTAAGCATGAAGAATAATAAAAAAAAGAATTTCCTTTCTGATTCGACACTACTGGGTGAAAGCTTCTTCTGACAAAATTGGCCTTAATTGGAAGTTGCTAAAATATGAAGTAGGAATGTGTGTTAGGCATTTCAGCAGCCATTTGGCAATATGGAGAAGATATGAAGAGGGAAAGGTTATATCCAAGATCATAACACTTCAGAGCAAAACTCAGGAAGGCTTATCTGAAACTGAACTAACAGAATTTGCAGAGCTCCAGTTTAAACTAGACAGTATTTATAAATACAAAGCTGAAGGCTCCTATGTTCGTTCAAGGAGGAAATGGCTAGAACAATGAGAACTGAGCTCTGCTTATTTTTTTTTAGAATGAAAAAACACAATTCTAGGAATCTTACTATTGGCTCGTTGCAAATTAATGGCATTTTGACAGATAATCCTAAGGAAAAAGTTTTTGTAGTAACTTTTATTCAGAACTGTATAAATCCAATTACTATAAGGATTCAGCCTCTCATTACTTTCAGTCATTAAAGGAGGTTAAATCAATATCCATAGATGAAAAACTGTGATAAAACTATAACTATCGCTGAAGTAATTGAGGGAATTGAAGGCCTTAAAAATAACAAACCTCCCAGAACAGATGGCCTTACAGCCGAGTTTTACAAAAGCTTTGCTGAAGAATTGGCACCATTCCTGCTGGAGATGTTTTTCATCTGGAGATGTATTCAGTCAGAAACTCTGCCTCCCAGATTAACACAAGGGCTGCTAACTCTGATACCTAAACCTAAAAAAGATACTTCTTTTATAGATAATTGGCGGCCTATTTGTCTTCTTAATAATGATTATAAGATATTAGCCTAGGCTTTGGCCAAAAGACTTAAATGTGTCGTGAGTTCTGTTATTGATGAGACTCAATCAGGATTTATGGCAAAAAGACATATAGCAAATAATATCTGACTTGTTTTAGATTTATTAGATTATGCTGAATTAGTTAATGATGACAGTTTTATTCTTTTTGTAGATTTTTACAAAGCTTTTGACTCTCTTGAACACGAGTTTATTTTTCTATCTCTCAAAAAGCTTGGGTATGGCGATCCTGTCGGTAAATAAAAGAACTCTTTACACCTCATTTATAAACATAATTTTAGTCCTCACTATTATTTCATTTGAAATAATCGTGATATTCTTTATAAAAATAAGTCCCAGATTGGGTCTACAATAATATTATTTTGATCTCTCAATTAATTAATGCTGATGGACACTTATATTCCTATTCAGAGTTTTTGAACAGGTATAACATACCTGTCACTCCATGAGAGTTTGCTATTGTAATGGACGCCATTCCTTATGGGGCCATAACTCTTCTCAAAGACTCAGCTAGAACCCAGTCTTCTTTGTCAGTAGCTCAACCTTTTGATACTATGGTTGGGAATATATATATATATATATATATATATATATATATATATATATATATATATATATATATATATATATATATATATATATATATATATATATATATATATATATATATATATATATATATATATATATATATATTTTTTTTTTATCTAACTCTTCTGGTCGGAACAGGAGAATTAGACAGCTATTTCAGAATGAGATAGTTTCTCTCCCATACATTGTGTCCTACTGGAATTGCCAGTTTGTCAACGATCCATGGAAGAAAGTATGGACTTTGTTGTGTAAATATTTAATAACCAATAAGGTCAAGGGTGTGTCTTACAAATTACTTCATCTTTTTTTTTTTTTTATCCTGTGAAGCTCTACTTAAAAAAGATGTTTCCTGATATTGACTCGTTATGTTCTTTTTGTGGTGCTGAATATGAATCTATTCCTCATCGCTTCTGGGAATGCACACATTCAAGTCTGTTTTGGAAGGATTTTTGTATCTTTGTACGCACAAAGTTTTTCTCCGTTATGCAAAGATGTTTTATTTGGCCATCACAACTTTGATAAAGATGTAAAGGACCACTTTTTTTTTGATAAACTTATTTATTTTTCTAGCAAAATTGTTCTTACACAAATGTACATTTCGGGGTGCTAAGCCGTACTTTTTCGTTTTTTGTAAGGAACTAATCCTACCTGGACACTCTCCTTACATCCAGCAACTCCAAAGCCCTTAAAACTGTCTCACTGTGTCATTTGTATGATATTTTCCTGATTTTATAACCTGTATTTGAATTCTCAACTGTATTTACCCCCAGCATTGGTTTTGTATGTTCTTAGCAATAAATAAATACATACATACATACATACATACATACATAAAAGAGAGAAGGGGACACCCCTCTCTCTTAATGCAGAGTTAAAGTCCATCTCTACAGGGGGCAATTATTAAATTTATGATGGCAAAGATGCCAACATGCATGTAACACCAGTCCTATTCACAAGGTGCGAGATTTTCTCGGGATACAATTATGTCGTGAGAAAACAGCTTTTGGTTATGTCAAGATCACCAGAAAACAACTTTTTGTTATTTTTAAATGAAAATTAAGTCGAGATCACGAGAAAACAACAATTTAGAAATTTAGAAAAAAAGAAAAATTTATAACACATGGCCGCTTAGGGCTTCCGTAAATAAGTGGTAACAGGAACTAGTTTCGTGGACGTTCCACAACATTAAATATAACTGTAAACATTATTAAAGCAGGGTTGCCAACTCTCACGCATTTGGCGTGAGACAATGGGGACTTTGTAATGTTGAATCATTAATATCTACTACTGAAGATTTGGCTAAAGTCGGTATGTCACTGGGGATAGCCTTAATTATTATTATTTTTTAATTCTTTTTCATTTACAAGTGTATAATTGCCCATTCTTTTCAATACGCTGGTTTACAATTAGTATGCTATGCTGGAACCAATTCTCCATGTTCAATGACTTGTTGTTATAAGTGATATTGCTATTGTTCCAGATAAAACATCTATTGGGAGAGAAATTGTGCTTGTACAAAAATGACCAGTACAGTAACACTTGTTTGTGATAATTAGCTGGGCTAAGTCGAACTTGACAGTTAATACCATGGATTTTTATAATGCTGGGGGCGGGACACTTCAGATTTTAGAGAGCATTTGATTGGACAGAAAATATGATGAGAAACTGAAGTGCAGAATGATGTCATCGTAATTCATCCGTATCGGTGTTAGAGAGAGACAAAATTTTTAATGCATATATCCTTTAAATGCAAATTTTGTCATTGTTTTGGAGCACACTAGCTTAACGATAACCTTAAAACTAACAATTTCACACTAAAAGCCTGCAAAGACAAGGGCATGGTGAGGAAGAAATAGAAACAGTCAAACGGAAAAGAGTGATGTGTGACGTCACGCACTTTTAATCCAATAATTCTCATTTCCACGCAGCAAAAAAAAGGTAATCTGATTCACAAATCTCACTCCAGCCAGGAAGCCAAAGTTGGCAACCCTGATTAAAGTATACTGTAAAGGTACGACACACCAGCACCTCCAAGCTGCCACTGTTGGGCACTTGAGCAAGGCCCTTAACCCTCAACTGCTCCCCGGGGCGCCTCAGCAAAAATGGCTGCCCACTGCTCCGGGTGTGTTCACTACTCACAACTTCTAATGTGTGTGTACTAACTTGGATGGGTTAAAGGCAGAGGATAAATTCCAAGTATGGGTTACCATACATTGGCCTTCACATGTCACGTTCACTTTTTCACTTTAATAAAAAAAAAAAAAAGTAAACTTTGGCAAACTACTCTGGTATAAGTGGGACAAACACTTCGGGACGTGCTGTTCACAAGAAAACTATTAAAGCACGGACTATTTTCCTTTACCAATCGCGGAAAATGTCTCCGACCGAAGCACAACCTGACTACAACCTCTGTGCATTATGACAAACTGCAAGAGGTAACCAAACGCAAGCGTTCTGCGCATGCGCACGGTTGTCAATAAGCGAGTTTGCTGTCGGAAGGGAGTGGAGCTGAAATCGGGGCCAGAAATCTTCTCTTCGGAAAACAAATATATTACATTGGTAAGTCTACCATCTAGCTGTTGTTGTAGTCAGTTTGTCAAGCAGTCATCTAGTCTTCTATCGATACTCTGAAGCTGAAGAGTAGCTGAAGCTTACTCTGAAGAGTAAGAGTAAGTGTCTAAACACAAATTTGAGGTTAGCCTGTTTAACCCATTTACATTTAGAAGGCTGCCAAGGCTAAGGTAACGTTAGCGAAACCTGTTTACTTTGCTAGCGAGCTGTTAATGAACGACTCCGCAATATTCTGAGGTGAATTATTCAGTTAGCTAGAATGGTACGAGATCTCCAAGGCTGACAATGGCTAGAATATTCATCATATTTAGTACCAGTAGCTTCGCAGTAGTCGCTAATGTTTGTACACTGGGTTAAATGCAAATCGCCAACTATCTAGGCAGAAAGATAAACGTAAACAATCGTTTGAATATTAGCTAGGTTAGTTAGCAGTAAATATGAACAGAAACATGATAATAATAATAAAAAAAAAGTCACGAGAATGAAAGTAATTGAGGCCATTAACGTTGAGACAACAGGGTGGAGCAGAAAATCGGCTAAGCAAATCAGTGTGACATTTAATATTTATAATTTGGCTGTGAATCAAAAGTTGAATACGTATAGACTGAATCAACATGCAATATAAGATAATGACACATTCATTCATTCATTCATTCATTCATTCATTCACACATTCATTCATTCATTCACACATTCATTCATTCATTCATTCACACATTCATCCTGGTTAGGGTTGCAGTGGACCCAGAACCTTTCCCAGGAAGACAGCATGAAGTGGGAACACACCCAGGATGGGATGATAATCCGTGAATGGGCGCCATGCACACACACATTCATTCATACCGAGGGGCAGTTATTTCTTTTAGAATAATAAAGTATTTTGGGGTAAACTCGCAGACAGCATTTTACACACGTGTCAGTGTTACGTTCAGCTTTGATTCCTCTCCCACAGATGATAGACAGGCTGTCAGGAAGCTGTTATGTGAATTAACAAAAACTTTGAATGGACCTGCATTCATAGTCATTGGAATATAACTGAAAACTGAGGATTGTTAGGGAGAGGACCAGCGTGTAAGCATAAGTGACAGGAGTATAAACCGAAGTGCTGCAGTAAGGGAGGAGGATGAACTGTTTCAGTGTTTTGTAACCTTTGTGTTACATAATTACTACATACATAACTCCTAGGGATAGAGTTAGACTTTGGTGATTGAAAACATGAAGTGATGCAATAATGGAAGTGATGTGGTAATGTGATATTACAGTTTTTTTCTGTGCTGTAAACAAGTATACAAGGTGCTGTGCAGTATGTTATTTATTATGATAGTACACCATATTTTAAATTAAAAACAATGAGGACAAAACATGGACAGGTAAAACATTGAAAGCAAACATTTTCCATAAAACTGTTATTTACTGTATGGTGTTTTAAAGCTTCCTTCAATGGCGGCGCAGTGTGTGACCAAAGTGGAGCTCACAGTCTCCTGTGAAAACCTTTTGGACATGGATGTGGGCTCCAAGTCTGACCCCCTGTGTGTCTTGCAAATGAATACATCTGGAAATGACTGGTTTGAGGTGAGTATTTAAGACCTGGCATACTAAATAAAGGTGGGTAAAGGCCAGACATCAAGAAAACGCCACTGTTTATAACCGATTGTTAACAAAGGGATTTTTTTTTTTTTTTTTGGCTTCTCAGGTGGCCCGCACAGAGAAAGTTCAAAATTGCCTGAATCCCAAATTTGCCAAGAAGTTTCTCATTGATTATCACTTTGAAATCGTACAGAAGCTTAGATTTGGCCTTTATGATATAGACAACAAAACCATTGATCTGAGTGACGATGACTTCCTTGGAGAGTTGGAGTGTTCCCTGGGTCAGGTAAGAAAGTCTGCTGTTTACTGGTGATGAACATAAATCATAATTACACTGCTCTGTCTTTAGCAACTTCTGGTACATTGCTGTTTCAGTTGTCCTTACACTGTCCTATCATATCAGTTCATCATATTTCCACAAGGGCTGTGCGATTAATCGGTATCGCAATAAAATCACGATGTGAACATGGGTGATTTCTAAACCGTGGAAAGCAGTGATTCTGTTACTGTATTAAAAAAATGAATTTCAGTTCTGCTTATTGGTTCGTAAAAGTGCAATTTACTTGCATGTTTTGAATAAACGTCCTTGATTATTGTACCTACATCTATAAGGATGTGGCTATCTTTCAGGACCTGGTTTATGTCAGCACGACATAAACCTCCATTAATGTAGTGTGTTTGATGCCTTGCGGCCTCCAAGCCCGAGTGCAACAGACCCCTCAACAACTAGTAGTAACACCTCGCTAGCTAGGGCCTGCACCTCGCCAGGATATCGGTTGCCTAGCCATTAGACTCTGTTCTCTTTGGCAATGAAGGGAAAACTGTCCAGGGAGAAAACGTAGGAGTGTAAAAGGGCTATAATTCAGTCCCTCCAGGATTTTGCGATCGCAGAGATTGGGTTCTTCATGTTTGCCTGTATCTGAAGCACATTTAAAGACATTTTAAGTCATTTGTTTTCTTTGTTTTTGTCGTTTACGACCTTTGGAAACAGATTGTGTCCAGTGGCAAGCTGACCAGACCACTGATCTTGAAGAACAAAAGACCAGCAGGAAAAGGAACCATTACAGTAAATATTCCTCCATTATACTGCATTAATATGACAGAAAGAAAGTTGAGATATGTTGCCTCGCTTTTGTATTTATAAATTGGCTGCAGTTACATGCCATTGCTAGACTGCTCATGGAACCTTCATTGTAGTTAATTATGGATGAGTGTTTACATTGCAGGTTGTTTTGATATGTTTGCATACTTGGCTGAACAGTACAGTCTGATTCATTTTAATTTGAGGGATAAAAACGTTTATCTTTGTCCCATCTGATTAATTGTCTTTCTCACATTGGAGATTATATCTGTTTAGCGTTAAATTTCACCTGCACCATCATTTTGGACCCAGAAACTAGTTTCATACATTGCCATAAAGATGAAAGCTAGCTTTCTGGCAAACATTATCTTTGTACAGCAAATATTACATGAGATATGTTTATGTAAATGTTGGTCTTCATCAAACCCTGTTTTTGAAAAAGGAAAAAAAAAAAGGCCTTAACATTTGCAGTTTGACTCTGTCATCTAATCTAATGTTAATTCTCAGATATAGTGTTTACCTTTCTGCTGTGGCAGGAGGACACTACTGCTGAATATTGGTGTAGGTTTCGCCTTATTGTCAGGAGATCACAGGTTCAGATCCCACCGATGCCACAGCCATCCATGACCAGGAGTCTAGGGAGCAAAATTGGCTGTGCTTTCTATGTGGGAGGGATGTCATTCTGTTTCTCTCCTGTAAATCAGAGTTTAAAAGATGTGACAGCTGGCTTCACGTGTCTTAAGAGCAAGCATGTGATAGCTTTTACCCTGCCCAGTTAGAGCTGACTAGTGAGTGGGAACTGGCAGGGGACCAAATTGAGAAGAACATGGGGGAGAAAAGGATACTAGTTTAAGTTGCAGGAATTGCAGAAAAAGAGACCAGACAGTTTTACTTCTTTCCTTCTTTTGAAAATGTTTGTTTTTGTTCTAGATCATCGCAGAGGAAATTAAGGATAATAGGGTGGTGAATTTTGAAGTCGAGGCCAGGAAACTGGATAAAAAGGTAAGGTGAAACCTAGTTCTTTATGAAAAAGAAAAAAAAAAAAATGTAATTCACATTTTTTTTTTTTTGCATTAGAGTGAAGGCGTAATATTAAAATTTCTTTAATTATTTAAATTGTTCTAAAATTACAGATTTAATTAATGCTCTCATGAATCCATTTTCCAGCAAACGTGTCTTATGTACATTGTTTTTGTTATACTCTCTCTAGGACATCTTTTCTAACTGAACCAAATATGTTTTCTTGTCATAGAAACTATTTAATTTGTTGTGAAATTGGATCACAATTGAGTATTTTTAATCATTTTAATTTTTTAAATTTGAATCAACAAAGCTGTCAAAGTTAAATAATCTATACAAAATGTGATGATTGCAGGATTTCTTTGGAAAATCAGACCCCTACCTGGAATTCTACAGGCAGATCGACTCAGGGTGGCAGCTTGCCCACAGAACAGAGGTATAATTCTCTGTGGGGAATGGGGGAAAAAGTCTTTATACACTCACGGAGCACTTTATTTGTAACTAATACTGGGTAGGGCCTCCCTTTGCTATCAAAACAGCCCCAGTTCTTCATGGCATGGATTCCACAAGATGTTGGAAACATTCCTTTGAGGTTCTTGTTCATGTTGACATGATTGCATCACGCAATTCCTTGCAGATTTTTCAGGTGCATTTTCATGCTGTGAATCTCCCGTTCTACCACATCCCAACGGTGTTCAATTGGATTCAGATCCAGTGACTGGGAAGGCCAATGAAGAACACTGAACTTATTGTAATGTTCAAACCAGCTTGAGATTATTTTTGCTTTGTGACATGGTGCATTATAATGCTGGAAGTAGCCATTACAGTAGATGGGTAAATTGTGGCCATGAAGGGTTGCATATGGTCAGCAACAATACCCTAATAGGCTGTGGAATTCAAACAATGATTAATTGGTATTAACAAGCCCAAAGTGTGCCAAGAAAGCATTCCCCGAATCACTACACCACCTCCACCAGCCTGGACTGTCGACAGAAGGCAGGTTGGGTCCATGTGCCAAATTCTGCCCTACTGTCTCATCAGACCAGGCTATGTTTTTCCAGTCTTCATTTGTCCAGTTTTGGTGATCTTGTGCCCACTGCAGTCTCAGCTTTCTGTTCTTGGCTGACAAAAGTGGAACCTGACTTGTCCTCTGCTGTTGTATCCCATCCGTCTCAAAGTTCGACGTGTTGTGCATTCCGAGATGCTTTTCTGCTCACCACAGCTGTTTCCAGCCGCTCCTTTATCACTCTCTCCCACTGATTAGACAACTCAGAGTCCGGTGTGCGTCCTCAGAGTCTGGTTCCTCCCTCCTCCTCGTCACATGCACCATTTTGAGTAAACTCTAGAGACTGTTGTGCGCGACAATCCCAGGAGATCAGCAGTTATAAAAATACTCAAACAAGCCCATCTGGCACCAACAATTATGCCACGGTCAAAATCACTGAGATCACATTGTTTTCTCATTCTGATGGTTGATGCGAACATTACCTGAAGCTGCTGGCCCATGTCTGCATGCGTTTATAGATTGCACTGCTGCCACATGATTGGCTGATTAGATAATTGCATGAATGAGTAGGTGTACAGGTGTTCCTAATAAAGTGCTCAGTCTGTGCATTTTCTTTAAATAAATAGATCAATTGCCTATTTTGAAGATGTAATAGCCACTTTCAAAATATAAAGCCTATTAGTAAAGTAAGAATGAAAAAGCAATATAAAGTTATGTTTATTTCAATGAGTGCTGTTGTATATAGTTAAAATCCTGTTAATGGCTTTTGTTGTTTTGGAGATGGATAGTAACATATAGTGTTTTTATATTTTTAAGATCCTGTGCTAATTCTCGCAAATAAGTAAATAATTAAGGTACCTGCTTTGCTAAATTTCTGTGCAGTCAGTCGACATAATCTGGATACTTACTATTTAAACATTCTGCTGACTGAAGAAGATGCATCTCTTTTTCATTCTGTTATCATAGGTGGTGAAGAACAACCTTAACCCCTGTTGGAGACCTTTTAAAATCCCTCTGCAGTCCCTCTGTGGAGCAGACATGGAGAAACCCATCAAGGTAATGTATCCTTACACTAGCAAATCATGATTTGGCATCAAGCATTTTAATTGCATTTGATGCACTTTATCCGGCACGTTCATGGTAGACTTGTTACTAATATACTGGTTTTTGTGGCTCATTTGGGAGTGTATTATAAATCTTGAACTCCTTTTTAAATTAACGAATGAATGCATGCAGAGTTGTTCGATAGCTTTCTATTATTTGTTTAATAATACTTTGATGTTTTTCTTGTTTTATTTCCAAAAGTTTCAAAAAGGAAAGACGACTGTCATAAAGTGGTTCAGTTGAGTTTAATTATATCACATGGTTTGGATGAACTCCAATGTTCTTAAATGTGTTCCCAGTAGAGTAGTGCAGTTGTGTCATTTTCCTTCTAGAGTGATGTCTTGCACTGTCCTGGATTGGTGTTTTTTTTTTTTTTTTTTTTAGAGACCCAACACTAGTCCAGCTATTATTTGGTATTAATATTAGATATCTGGCTATTATGGTGGCTTTTTTAAAAATCATATCACATATCATATGTTATCATTTAATATGTACATTACGTGATTTCATAACTAATGTTACCCTGGCTGGTGCTAATTTTTATGCTTTTGTAAAGCATTGTCCTGCTGTTCCTTTTTAAGCAGCATCATACTCAATTTCATAATCACTTGTACAAGTGTACATCATAGAGAGAATCATAGACATTTGCCTATCTATGGTTCTTGGTTTGGTGTTGATGCATGCCTTCTATTACTGTCTGCCTTGCTGTGTCAGTGTGAAGTTAGAGAGTGAGATTTAGATGGTCACGTTGTTCCTTTTGATGCCTCCAAAGGTGGAATGTTACGACTATGACAATGACGGGTCACATGACCTTATTGGGATTTTCGAGACCAATATGAAACGCCTGCAGGAGGCTACACGCACTTCTCCAGTGAGAACACCTTTTAAAATACTTTCATTTTCATTTCAGAGCTGTTAAATGTCATTATGTTCTATTTCTGTTTGTCAAACCAGTTGTGTTATGTTCTACAGGCAGAGTTTGACTGTATGAACATGAAGAGAAAGCTGAAGAAGAAGAATTATAAGAACTCTGGTGTTGTGAGTGTGAAACTCTGCCAGGTATTGTACCTGTCTCATGCCCTCTTCTGCTGCTTGAGCTGTTCTTTACACAGTTGTAAAAGATGCTGTTACTGTGTTTTGAATTTGTTTTTGGTCATGTAAAATTCTTTTAAATTTATTTTCCTTTTTTACTGCTTAGGTTGTGAAGGAGTACACATTTTTGGATTACATCATGGGTGGCTGCCAGATAAATTTCACTGTAAGTCTATGAATATAGACTTTTATTGAAGTGTGCCAAGTATGGTCCTCAGCATAAGGCTACCACCTCTCATGCTTTCTCTGCTACAGGTTGGAGTGGACTTCACAGGGTCAAACGGTGACCCGAAGTCTCCTGAATCTTTGCACTACATCAGTCCTAATGGGGTCAACGAGTACCTTTCTGCCATCTGGTCTGTTGGTCTGGTGGTTCAGGATTATGACAGGTGAAGTTGCAAGAATGGAATCTAATCCATGCAAATAATTTTAGCTCTTAAAACTACAGGGCAGGTACAAATCTGGGGTCTCATTTATCACCATCGCATAGAAAAGGATTGGATTGTTTCGTAGACATGAAATTGAGTATTCCTTTGTCTCTCACTTCACTACTACGCGAAAGGAAAACTGTGTTGGTTTGCCATTACTCGTTAATAGTACACCGTTTGTACTCTCATGTACGCAGTATGAGTGTTCCATTCCGACTTATTGGACATTTTCAATCATTATACACAAATGAATTATGATTGCAAGTCTGTTATAAGATTAGTCAGGACACTGTTGGCTTTCTGTGTGTAGAGTAGCATGACTGTTTAGCTGCTGCTGAGCAGGGCTATGGGAAAGGGGAGGGTGTGGGCCCCCAAACAATTCACACTGCTCCACGATAACATCGGTACAGAGATAAAACGGACAGCACAACTAAAGCTTTTTGATATTGATAGTAAAACAACACATAACCTCCAAAATAAAATTATGTTTGAACCTAGTAGGCTAGGTAAAAAAAAAAAAAGAAATACTGAAAAATTAATTCTTAAACAAATTCTTAAAGCCCTGTGTGTCTACCTTCATAGGAGTCATTAACCACTGCTGTGGAGTGTGACATCACAGATAAATTTAATGCTGAACATGGGCATCTCCAAAACAGACACACATTCCTTTTTTTTTTTTAGCCTCTGGTGAAAAAAAAGGGAGTTTTTAATAAAACTTGTCTTGCTTTTTGCAGTGACAAATTGTTCCCAGCCTTTGGGTTTGGGGCACAGATTCCTCCAAACTGGCAGGTAAATATGAACATATTCTAACTTTAGCTCTGGTAATGAAGGTATTGGAATATGAACATGTTATGACTACATTTGTTTTACAGGTGTCTCATGAGTTTCCACTTAACTTCAATCCATCTAATCCATTCTGTGCTGGTATGTAATAGAAGTAATATCAAATGGCAGGACAATAAGCTCCTTTAGTTATGGAATAATTGGTCAGAGGGGGAATGGTAGATGATGATGTTTTGTGTGTCTGATTATGCTACTGTAGGAGTAGAGGGTATGGTGGAAGCTTACAGGATGTGTCTGCCCCAGGTCAAACTTTATGGACCTACAAATTTTGCTCCCATCATCAGACATGTCAGCAACCTTGCCAAGCAGGTGCAACAACAGAAATCAGCCAGCGTGAGTATCAACACCGAACACAACCACTAAATATCTCGGTTAAAACTATTTCATTTTAAAAGCAATTGATCCCCTTTCATTGAAAATCTTGTGCACATACAAGACCTTTTGTACAGTCATGTGAAAAAATAAGTGCACTAATACACAAATAAGTAAAATAAGTACAAAATTGTTTTTTTTTTGTTTTTTTGGGACATATTTGGACAAGCAAACATTTGATCCTCTTTGAAACAGTGCCTATTAATAAAGGTGATGCATTCAACACAAATGACATAAAATTGACATTTTTCAGTAATTTTCACAATTTAAATTAACAAAAAAAAAACAAAAAACCCACATCAGTCACATGGAAAAAGTAAGTACACCCCTATATCTTTCACACCTTCACATCCATAAAATTAGAATTAGGTGTTCATGATTGGGTGCCAGTGATTAGAAACTGCTTAGGGAGTGCAGGTGGAACCGGTCTTATTTAAACCTCTCACGTCTAGTGTCTGGTGTTCCCTTTGTTATTGAAGTGTGTGGTGTCATCATGCCAAGATCTAAGGTGTTCTACAAGGCCTTCAGGAAAAAGGTTGTGGATGTCTATGAGTCTGGCAAAGGATTGAAAAAGATCTCCAAATTATTTGAAATGCATCATTCCACTGTAAGGAAAATCATCTACAAGTAATGCAAACGACTGCCAATTTGTCCAGGACTGGCCGTCCCAGCAAATTCAGCCCAAGAGCAGACCATCTAATGCAAAAAGAAGTCTCCAAGAGCCTCAAAATTTCATCACAGGATCTGCTTGCAACAGGAAGTCTTGCAATTGTTGGTGTCAAAGAGATTTGACCTGCATGGGAGGTGTACCAGGAAAAAGCCTTTGCTGTCTTAAAAGAACATTTAGAGCAAAACTACAGTTTGCCAGTGAGCATATAGGCAAAGAACAGGCCTTTTGGAATAATGCACTCTGGACAGATGAATCAAAGATTAGAGATGTTTAGCCATAGTAACAGCAGACATGTTTGGCACAGACTAAAGACAGTTTTCAGGGGAAGCACCTCATACCAACTGTGAAGCACGGTGGTAGAAATGTTATGGTTTGGGGTTGCTTCGCTGCCTCAGGGACTGGACAGATTGCATTCATTGAATCAGCTATGAATTCTGCATCATATCAAAAAGTGCTTGAAGATAACGTGAGGCCATCTGTCCAAAAGTTGAAGTTGAACCAAAAGTGGACCTTTCAACAGGATAATGATCCTAAGCACACTAGCAAATCCCTCAAGGAATGGCTCAAAAAGAAGAAATGGAGGGTTATGGAATGGCTTAGTCAAAGCCCGGATTTGAATCCCATTGATGTTGTGTGGGGATTTGAAACGGGCAGAACATGCAGGAAAACCCTCAAACATCTTGCAACTGAAAGAATATTGCATGGAAGAGTGGCCAGAAAGTCCAGCAATCTGATGTCAGAGACCGGTGGGCAATTATGCAAAATGCCTACAAGAAGTTATTTCTGCTAAAGGGGGCAATGCTAGCTTCTGAGGCCAAGGGGTTACATACTTTTTCCACAGAAGAATATCACATCTGTTGATATTTTTGTTGAATAAATGACTGAAAAATCCATTTTTCCTTGTGGTTTTGTTCAAGTATATCAACTTGATCAAATGTTTGCTTGTCCAAATATATCAAAAACTATTTCCATGGGGCGTACTTATTTTTTCAGATGACTGTATGATGGTTGATGTGGCATATGTACATTCATTATGTAAATATACTGTATATTTGAACAAAATCACCTTTTATAACAGCAACAGATAAAAGGATAGAGTGAGTGGAAGTGTCCAATACGTGCCATGATCTCACAATAGGTATAGGTAGGTAAGTCAGACCCAGGATCAGTTATACAAACTCAACTATCAAACTTAACGTGGCAACTTCATTACATATCAGATCTTTCACCAGTCTGTATGTATTATTTAAGGAATAAAACACATTCTGTTACAGGAAAGTAGTCAATGATGGAGTGGTGAGATGAGTCCCAGCAGAGGCCATTACCACCACAAAGTTGACTATTTTCTAGTAACACCATGAACCATCTTGAACTTAACAAGAATGATTTATAAAATGAGAAAAATATTTAAGAAATTAGGAAAAAATGCAGCTTGTTACAGAGAAACTGTGAAACATAACATCCTCCATCTTTTCCTGTGGTGGAAAGCTTTACCTCAGACTGCTACGAAGCACTGACAATTTATAAATAAATATAAATATATGGACTTGTATACAAGTTTTTAAATAAATATCTCCTTACAGAATGCTTCACCTTATCAACAATGAAAAATTTTTTTCTTTGTTAAATAAGAATATATTTTTAGTCCATTTGTTATTAGCTGTAGATTATGTGGAGTGTCCGGCATACAAATTCCTGTGCATTTGCTGTTACAATAATGTATTTGAACAAGCACAATATAAACCTGCAATTTGAATGTTTAATTTATTAATGAATGATGCACAGAGCAATCTCCTCTTCAGGAGCTGAAATGCCTGCTCAGTTGGGTTAAGGTCTGGTGATTGACTTGGCCATTCTAAAACCTTCCACTTTTTCCCCCTGATGAAGTGCTTTGTTGTGGTGGCAGTGCTTTTTGGGGTCATTGTCTTGCTGGGGATGGATTTCTCTGTAAATTGGAAGACCGCTTGTTTTTGTAGACTTCTGAATTCATTCTGCTACTACCATCATGAGTTACATCATCAATAAAGATTAGTGAGATTGTTTCAGAAGCAGCCATGCAAGCCCAAGCCATGACACTACCTACTTGACTGATGAGGTTCTGTATTTTGGATCATGAGCAGATCCTTTCTTTCTTCAGATTTTGGACCTTTCATCACTTTTGTGAACTTTTGTGGCTCATCTCTGTTTTTCTTTGTGAATTCCAATCCAGGCCTTCTGACTCTTATTGCTGATGTGTGGTTTGCATCTTGTGGTATGGCCTCTATATTTCTGCACTTGAAGTCTTCTTTGAATGGTGGATTGTGATTGGGTTTTTCGGTTTTTCTTCAGAGCTCTCACAATGTTTCTGTCCTCAACTGCTGTTGTTTTCCTTGGCCGACCTGTTCCATGTCCGGTTGTTAGTACACCAGTGGCTTCATTCTTTTTCAGGGCATTCCAGATTGTTGTATTGGCTATGCCCAATGCTTGTGCAATGGCTCTTTTACCAGCCTCAAAATGGCTTGCTTTTCTCCTGTAGACAGCTTTCTGGTCTTCATGTTGGTTTATCATTTTTAACAACAAATGAAGTCTTCACATGTGAAACCTAGGGCTCAAACCAAGAGTAGACATTCAGAGCTATTCATTGTTCAAACAATTAATCTGACAGGGTACACCTGGGCAGCAAGACGCACCTATCAGTCACATGTTCCAGTATTTTTGAATGAAAGGAAATGAAAGCTGAAATTCTGATCCATTGTCTCCTTCATGTTTCGATCTCAAACCCAAATGTATAGCAAAAACAATAGAATTGGCTTGCTGTTCCAGTACTTTCAGAGGGGACTGTATAGTAAAATATACTTATGGTTCGTTTTAAACTGAAATAAGAAAATTTTGGATTATTACATTTGTTTTTAATATATTTTTTTTAAATAAATGAATTTTATTCTCTTTTATTTGCACTGTTTTTGAAGTTCATAATTTCTTCATTGTACACTATAAACATACTATAACTGCTCATATTTTACAGTGTTCTTCATTTCTCCCCTCTGTGTTTCTCTGTGAGACAGCAATACTTTGTTCTGCTCATTATCACGGATGGAGTGATCACAGACATGGACCAGACCCGAGCTGCCATCGTTGCTGCTTCCCATTTACCCATGTCCATCATAATTGTGGGCGTGGGCGGGGCTGACTTCACTGACATGGAGATCCTGGATGGGGATGATGGGCGCCTGAGATCTCCATCAGGAGAGCCAGCCGTGCGGGACATTGTGCAGTTTGTGCCTTACAGAAAGTTCCAGAATGTAAGTTGGCCTGGAATTATGTAAAACATCTTGATAATGTGCATGCTCTCTTCAGTGTGTTTTTTGGTTGAAGCCCTGGCAGCCTCTCCCTCTTTTTCCATCTCATTTCAGGCACCCAGGGAAGCACTTGCCCAGTGTGTACTGGCAGAGTTGCCTCAACAAGTTGTGTCCTACTTCACATTAAAAAAACTACATCCTCCCCATGATCCAACCCCTTCATAGACATGTAGGGCAATTATAGGCTTCTTATTCTCTGCTGATTTCACCTTGCTTTTCTATGCACTAAAGGTTGCAAGGACTAGAGCCTAAAAGAAATGCAAAATGTAACATGAATAATGATTTAATGCCTCATGTCCCTTGGTGCCTACTGTGACTACAGTGGTGCATGAAAATTTGTGAACCCTGTAGAATTGTCTACATTTCTGCATAAATATGACCTAAAACATCATCGGATTTTCACACAAATCCTAAAGAGAACAAATCATAAAGCGAACCCGATTAAACTTAAAAACTTAAAAAAATTATATTTGGTCATTTATTTATTGAGGAAAATGATCCAGTATTACATATCTGTGAGGGGCAAAATTATGTGAACCTTTGATTTCAGTATCTGGTGTGACCCCCTCGCATAATCGCAACTAAACGTTTCTGGTAACTGTTGACCAGTCCTGCACATCAACTTGAAGGAATTTTAGCCCATTCCTCACTACAAAACAGCTTCAACTATGGGAATTTGGTGGCTTTCCTCACATGAACTGCTTGCATCAGATCCTTACACAATATTGAATTAAGGTCAGGACTTTGACTTGGCCATTCCAAAACATTAACTTTATTCTTATTTAACCATACTTTGGTAGAACGGCTTGTGTGCTTAGGATAGTTGTCTTGCTGCATGACCCACTTTCTCTTGAGATTCAGTTCATGGACAGATGTCCTGACATTTTCCTTTAGAATTTGCTGGTATAATTCAGAATTCATCGTTCCATCAATGATGGCAAGCCGTCCTGGTCCAAATGCAGCAAGACCGGCCCAAACCAGCACCATATTTCACAGATGGGATGTGGTTCTTATGCTGGAATGCAGTGTTTTCCTTTCTCCAAATATAATGTTTCTTATTTAAACCAAAAAGTTCTATTTTGGTCTCATCCATCCACACTCTAAAAAAATGCTCTGTTATTTTTTCCACCCAAACGCTGGGTTGAGCCTTTTCGGTCATTTAATTGGGTTATTTTCTCAGTCTCAGTTGGGGTAGTTTTGTGTAACCCAACTGCTGGGTTAGTGGCTGGGTCATTTTTGCTGACAGTTGAATCAATGCACCCCCCACCCCGACACCTCAGCCCAGCTCCTTGGGTCAAATCAACTCTGTGCGGACTGTTTGAATTCGCCTTAGGTGGCAGTAGCAGTTTTCACACGGACAGACTGTTAGATTTATTTGGAGAAATAATAGTCCAGTTTACATGACATTAAATGCACTGCTATCTTCATTAGCTTTGGCTTACTTGTTTGTAATGCCCACTGTAAGTTTGTTACTTTAGTTTTTTGGATGTTTTAAACATGTCCATTGATCAAAATCTGACGTTTTCGTCTTAAATATATGACTTATTTGAGTAATTTACTTCAAAGTCTGTATACAGTGGGTATAGAAAAGAATCACCCCCCCTTTAAAATAATCACATTTTGTTGCTTTTCAGCCTGAAATGAAGACAGACACAGTTTTTGTTTTATCCAGCTGTATTTACTCAGTGCAACTTATAACATCCAAGTGAAAGATATAGCACCAACTTAAAAAATATCAAAATTAAAAAACAGAATCACTGAGTTGGAAAAGGGATCACCCGCTTGCTTTAATATGCATTAATGTTTAAATTACAGCCTTTATTCTGTTGGGATACGTCTCTACTAACTTTGCACATCTAGACTTTGCAATATTTGCCCACTCTTCTTTGCAGAACTGCTCAAGTTCAGTTAAATTTGATGGTGACCGTTTGTGGACTCCAGTCTTTCCATTGAAGTCCAGTGAAGTCATTCCACAGATTTTCAATGGGGTTTAAGTCTGGGCTCTGACTAGGCCATGCAAGGACATTCACCTTTTTCTCCTTCAACCACCGTGTGATCAGTTTTGCTGTGTGCTTTGGGTCATTGTCATGTTGGAAGGTAAACTTTCGTCCCATTGACAACTTTCTGGCAGAGGGCAGCAGATTTTCCCTCAAGAATTTGATGGTATTTTGCTGCATCCATTTTTCCTTCTATCCTGACAAGTGCTCCAGTCCTTGCTACAGAGAAACACCCCCATAACAGGATATTACCATCTCCATGCTTTACTGTAGGAATGGTGTTATTTGGATGGTGAGATATCTGGCGGAAATCCAATACAGATCGTTTGGTGTTGAGGCCAAATAATTCTTCTGACCATAACACCTTTTTCCATGTGGCCTCAGAATCTTCAAGGGGCATTTTGGCAAAGCTCAGTTGTAGGTGACTTTTTTCTTGCAACCCTGCCATACAAGCCACATTTGTGGAGAATTTGTGATATTGTTGTCACATGCACACAATGACCACTCTTTGTCATAAATTCCTGCAACTGCTTCAGAGTTGCTGTAGGCCTCTTGGTAGCCTCTCTGACCAGTTTCCTCCTGGCTCTTTCATCCAGTTCGGAGCGACGTCCTGATCCAGGGAGGGTCTGTGTTGTACCGAATACCTTCCACTTCTTAACAATAGACTTCACTGTGCTTCTAGACATTGATAAAACCTTTGAAATTTTTTTGTATCCATCTCCTGACTTGTGCCTGTCCACAACTTTATCCCGGAGATCTTTTGACAGTGCCTTGCCACCCATAGTTGATTGTCTGCTTCAGTTGCACTACAAAATGCTCCAGGAAAGCTCATTTTTCATGCTGAGCTAATCAAAATGACCACAGCTGATCACAGTTGAAAGTCAAATGGCTTTGTGTGCCATTGAGGAGGTGATTAGCTACACCTGATTGAGTTTACAAGTCATTTTTAGAAGGACGGTGATCCTTTTTCCAACTCAGTGACTGTTTTTTAAAAAAAAAAAATTATTTATTTATTTCTGACATGTTGGTGTTATATCTTTCACTTGGACGTTCTAAGTTACACAGAGTAAATACAGCTGTCCGTCTTCATTTCAGGCTGAAAAGCAACAAAATGTGATTATTTTAAAGGGGGGTGATTATTTTCTATACCCACTGTATAAACACCACCTTAGCAGCTCTAGCAATACTTTTCTGAACACCTTCTTGTGTATAAATAAAGGAGATACCATGTTGACATATTTGTTTATAATGTGGTATATTTGACATTTTCAAAGGGCAAAAATAACCCTGAAAATATTAACCCATTTTTTTTTTTTAAAATTAATCTGCCTTTTTGTAAAAATGAAACCATCCTTTGGGTTGAAAGACAACCTATCTGCTGGGTTAAAATGAACAACCCAATTTGATGGGTTAGTTTAGCCCAATAACCCAGTTTGGGTTGTTTTTAACCCAATGTGTTTTAGAGTGCACAACACAACCAAAGTGAGAGAGGCCTTTAGTTGCTTAGAAGTTACCGTGTTCCTGTATGACCCTTCTATTCTTGGAGTGATCTTTGTTGATCGACCTCTCCTGAGGAGGGTAACAATGGACTTGAATTTCCTCAAATTGTACATAATCTATCTGACTCTGGATTGGTGGAGTCCAAACTCTTTAGAGATGGCTTTGTAACCTTTTCCAGCCTGATGAGTATCAATAACTTTTTTTTTTTTTTGAGGTCCTCAAAAGTCTCCTTTGTTCATGCCATGCCATCCTAGAGGTTCACATACTTTTGCCACTCACAGATGTAATATTGGATCATTTTCTTCAAGAGTTTTTAATCAGGTTCTCTTTGTATATTTTTAGGACTTGTGTGAAAATCTGATGATGTTTTAGGTCAAATTTATGCAGAAATGTACAAAATTTCACAAACTTCTAAATTTCACAAACTTTCAAGCACCATTGTAACACCAGCTTCTCTTTCTCTCTGTCTCTGTGTGCTTGCAGGCTCCTAAAGAGGCATTGGCACAGAGTGTGCTGGCAGAGGTTCCTGGTCAGGTTGTCAATTTCTTCAACATGCTGAAGCTCAGCCCTCTTAATTCAAGTACCCCTGTAGCTGATTCTGATGAGCAAACGAAGCTAAATGCCTAATGCTACTTCAGCAACAACCAGTAAGAGACCTCACCAGCTCCAGACCATGCTTCATTCCTGTACAACACGCTGGTCCCTTTCTAAATGAGTCATTCTAAGGAAGCATGTAAATAGAGCTACAAAGTCTATGCTAACTTGCCACTTTAAAGAGCAGCTCCTCACACACAGCTTATTTGGGATCATAAACTTCGTATCTGCTGGTAACAAATGTTTCTATTAATCTGATAGTCCAGTACATACATTTACACTTTACATTTACTCATTTATCGCAAGAAAATGCTAAATCTAACCTGCATACTCAATGGCAATGAATGATAATCGCAAATTGCAGGCAGCATGATTTGAAAAGCATAAACTGCACAATATATCACGATTACCACTCCCAAATGAATTATCTGAAAGACTTCTCTAAATGCTGAAGCATTTTATTCAGGAAAGCAAATTGAATCTGTGTAAAGCTTTTGTTACTGGTGCAGAAACAAGATTTTGAAATCTGCACTGTTTTTTTCTGGTTTATTATTTTTTCTGGTTCATTTATACCAGTTAACATCCCACCACTACATGCACCCGAAAACAATAGTCAAGTGTGCTTTGAGTCAACCTCCGGGCTTGGGGCTTCGAATCCTGCCTCCGCCCTGTGTGTGTGGAGTTTGCGTGTTCTCCCCATGCTTCGGGGGTTTCCTCAGGGTACTCCAGTTTCCTCCTCCAGTCTAAAGACACGTTGATTCTCATTTCTAAATTATTTGTAGTGTGTGAATGTTTGTGCGATTGTGCCCTGCAATGGGTTGGCACCCCATCCAGGGTGTCCCCCGCCTTGTGCTCCGAGTCCCCAGGATAGACTCCAGGCTCCCCGTGACCCTGTATAGGATAAGCGGTACAGAAGATGGATAGATGGATGGATGGATATATTTTGACAGCAATCAAATAAGCTCATGCTCTGAGATGCTCTTTAATATTAATAATCCAGACACACACAGTAGTATCATGTAACTCTCCACTAAGGCTATGTTCACATTACAGAAGTGTCTCAAGTACTTTTTTGCCTAGATGTGACACAGAGCTGTGTGAACCCAGAAGACAGATCTTTTCAATCTGATTTGATCACACTTTGTTATTCTGATTTCCTGTACAAAGCTGAGGTATGGCAAGTGCTATACTTTGTCATACCTAGTTTATGCTTACACTATATACAAATACAAATGTGAAGCATCAAGGCCAAAAGATCAGATCTGAGCAAAAAAAAAGTGAATTGAGCACTAAAGTTACTAATGTGAACATAGCCTAAGTGCATGTTTACACATATTGGTTCGAATGTGTGTATTGTTAGTTTTTTTTTTTTTTTTTTTTAAACCTATTTTCGGTTATGTTGAATCCTTCTTGGTGCCTTATATATCAGGTTTCCAGCACTACTATAATAATTTTTATTCAAACAGGATATATTTTTGTTGTTATAAAAATTACTTCAATATTTAGAGGAAAAAAATTATTTTTGTCACAGTTTACACATTTCCGTGAATGAAAACGCTTTAATCGTTAATGTTGCCTGTGAGCAGTAATCCTAATTAAGTGCCATAATATTAATTACATTGTTTTATTGATCTTGTTTATAGCCTCTGAATGGGCATAGAGTGGCATAGTGGGTAGTGTTGCTGCCTCACAGCACAGGTAGCCACCTCACACCAGGGCTCCTGGTTCACCGTGTGTCTGTGGGTTTCCTCTGCTTTCCTTTCAACCGCCAAAATATGCCACTAGGTCTAGTGGCTATGCCAGTTTGACCCTAGATGCAAATGAATGTGTGAATGAGTGTGTACATGGTGCACTGCGATCAACAGGCACCCAGTGTTCCCAAAGCAGACTCCAGATCCACCGCACCCCTGACCACGGTAAAGAGATTACTGAAGATGAATGAATGAGTGAATATGTATATGTAGGTATTATGCTATGTTAAATGCTGAAAAGATTAACTCTTAACTCATTTCCTGCAACTAAATTGTTAAATTTTCCCAATTTTGACTTTACACTTCAAGAAATTTGTAGTTCAAAAAGCAGTCTTAGTCGGACAAAATTTGTTTGGCGCAAATGTGTATAATTTTTAAATTCGTAAAGGAGTCACTATAAACTTTGGCTGCTTTTTCCCTTTACAGTGATCCCACACTATGTTATGTTTGTATAGGGGGGTGAGGTGACTTGCTTAATACCACAAGTGTTTTACCAAACTTCCAAATGGGTCTGGTTTGTCTTTGCTGTCTTTGGGTGGTTGTCATGGTTAAAGCAAGGTTTTACACTTCTGTCTGTATTACCTTTTTTTTTTTTTTTTTAATGACTAGCATTTTCATAAAGAAATTTTAGGATTTACTGTATAAGCCATATAGCGTCTCTAACATATATTACAGTATTAATGAACTGATTCCAGTTTTATAAAACCATTATTTGAATTTACAGATGCATATATCCATGCTTAGTTGTAGTATAACATTTCTCAATCACTTGGGTTCGAGATTAAAACCTTTTGTGCACTATCTTACTTTTGTGTTTAATGTTTTTAAAATGTGGAGTTTGATATAAACAAATGTCCAAGCAGTTGTTAGAAAGCTATAATGATGCAAATTCTCAAAACACTGTGGGAAGTGATATACACACACGTGTCCTTATGTTATGTTGTTATATATTGCATTTATGGCTGATTGTACTCAGTGTGTCTCATTGTGGAACAGTTTTCAGTTCAATGGCAAGTAATGAGTCCATATTTGTTTACCGTAACATTTGGTATGTGATTATTGTAAACACAATGATTACATAATATGATAACCACATATATTGTGGTAGGCACAATGCATATATCAACACATCTCAGGAGTGAAATGGATTGAACTGGAACAGTGACAACTATAATAAGATATTGGCCTTGTATTCACTGTGACCTATATTCTTCAGCCAAAGAAGTGATCAAAATGGAGATGACTGTTCAAACAGAATAACCTATAAGCATGTATTGTGATCCCTAAGTAAATTGTTAAATGTAAATTGTCTTCTGTGTTTTCTTGGCTGCACTGTGACTATATGAAAGTATTATTATTATTAATTCACAATACATTCAAGTCTAGTTTTAAAAATCATTTATTTATATAAACATGGCTTGAAAAGAGATTGTAGCCTACCATTATTACCACATATCATCACACCTGGAATGAAAGCTACAGGCATAAGAAGATCTTAGAATATATTTTTTTTAACAGTTATTATCCAAACAAACTTCCTTTGTTGGCTTCCTAATAATAATAATAATAATAATAATTTTATCATTCCACAATACGGCAGGAAGTTCCATACAAAGAATAACAAAGCCCATGTTAGTTTTCCTTATACACAGTGACCTACAACAGTTGCAAATTAATGATCTCGCCTGCTTGCACACACCTCACGCATTAAGTTTGTCTAGTGATCATAAGTAGGTGATTTGAAACGTCTCAGTACGTTCAGGTGATTAAATGAACCAGCAGCCATTTACTAACGTTGAAATAATAAAACAATTCTGATGAATATACCTAACCCAGCACTTTTTATACAACCCCAATTCCAAAAAAGTTGGGAAAAATGTAAATAAAAACAGAATGCAATGATTTGCAAATCTCATAAACCCATGTTTTATTCACAATAGAACATAGAAAACATATCAAATGTTTAAATTGAGGAAATGTACCGTTTTAAGGAAAAATTTTTGAATTTGATGGCAGCAACACGTCTCAAAAGATTTGGTACGGGGCCATGTTTACCACTGTGTAACATCCCCTCTTCTTTTAACAACAGTCCATATATGTCTGGGAACTGAGGAGACCAGTTGCTGGAGTTTTGGGAGAGGAATGTTGTCCCATTCGTGTCTGATACAGGATTCTGGCTGCTCAGCAGTCCTGGATCTTCAATGTCGTATTTTTCGTTTTATGATGCGTCAAATGTTTTCAATTGGTGAAAGGTCTGGACTGCAGGCAGGCCAGTTCAGCACCCGGACTCTTCTACTATGAAGCCATGCTGTTGTAATAGATGCAGTATGTGGTTTAGCATTATCTTGCTGAAATATACAAGGCCTTCCCTGAAAAAGACGTCTGGATGGAAGCAGATGTTGCTCTAAAACCTGTATATACCTTTCAGCATTGATGGTGCCTTTCCAGATGTGCAAGCTGCCCATTCCTTAGGCACTAATGCACCCCCATACCATCAGAGATGCAGACTTTTGAACTGAGCGCTGATAATAAGCCAGATGGTCCCTCTCCTCTTTAGTCCAGAGGACGCGGCGTCCATGGTTTCCAAAAAGAATTTCAAATTTCGATCCGTCTGACCACAGAACAGCTTTCCACTTCGCCTCAGTCCATTTTAAATGAGCCTATTTATTGACAGAGAGCATTTTCTTTATCCTGAACTTTCCACTGGTAGAACACATTAGGTCCAAGCTGACATTATTTAAAGTCCTACTTGGTTTTGAGTTTTGAGATTTGCATTGAACCCATTCAATTCAAGACAGTAGTTAAATAGTTTCTCACTGTCATAGCTAATAATGGAGGAAGGGGAGAGCTAGCACAATTAAAACACTTGCTTTCTCTAAATGCACACACTTAACTGTGACTTCATTACATCCATATACAAGTGCATCATTTCTCTGTACATTAAAAAACAAACAAACTGGATTTCACTCATTCTTGATTTAGATAATTTGTTTTGTAAAAAAACAACAACAAAAAAACAATTTTGTGCCAGGTAAAGAAAAAAACAACACAACTGAAAGTAGTTTTCTAATATTAATTTTGGCTCTACACTACCGGTTAGCATAGTTAGTTTGTTCATGCTGCTTCTGTTTGCAAGATTGTGTTAAAGCATAGCTGAAGTCGGTGGTACAATTGTAACACCTGTTCTAAACTGCATCTTGCTTCAGAAGTCTTATGATGTTAAGAGTTTCAAAAAGTGACAGCACTGAGACAGAAAAGACACGCACTAATTTCACACACTGTTAAGGATGAATTGTATTTGATGCAGGGCTCATAGATACATTAAAAATCTTTATTTTTTAAGTCATTGAATTAAAATAGTTATCTATTGTAATAACTTTTTCAAGCTATCCTCAAATCACAGAGTAATGAATGTATGATTGTTTATTTATTTATTCGTGATGGACATGTACATTTACAGTGTTTTTGAGTTAACAGTGTTAACAGTGACTCATACACAGCTGCATTAACAGTACAGTTGTAACACATGACTCCTTTCGGTTTCAGTGAAGATGCACATCACTCACTGACGATATAGGTAAACTTCCAATTGGTAGAAGAAGCAAACATATGCCTGGACCAAAAATCTTACAGTTGTACTGGCTTTCCCCTACTGACATCATTATCGAGAAAATAATAGATGTGTATCTACTCAGTATCAGCATCTATGCTTTCTGAGAGAATGTGGCCTGTAATATTACAGTTGATCAGTTTCTCATTGTTAAGCACAGTCTTTAAGTCTTTTATTTAGTTGCAATTATTTAGGAGATCTTATGAACAACAAACCATAGTACAAATAGCAAAATCAAACCATAAATCCATGCTAAATAATTTTGTCTACGTTTACCATGTCACCATAAGTTGACAGTCACACAAGCTTACAAAAGCACATTGAACCCCCAAACCTGCTGAGTCAGCCTTTTCTCATGGGCAACCCCTGGCAGACATTTTGACATGCAGATTTAAAATCTTATAAAGACACTGTCTTACTATGTCATTAGGTGAATCATTGCTAATGGCAAAACATAGGCACATGACGATGCAAACAAACAAAAAAATAAACATATGAACTGAAAGCAAAATATGAAAGTAGTGCCCATTGAGCTCTGAATTGCGTGACATGCGGAAATATACAAATAGTCCAGAGGTATCATTTATTGCATTGTGGTATTGTGCAAATCAAATTCATAATTCTAATGCTGTGTCATTAATATTTTGTGTAATATGATTTACAGTTAATTAGGCAATAAAAATATTTTGAATATCTTGTGATACCATACAAAGAAAAGATTTGAAGATCTGAGCTGCAAACTAGTTTGAAGCGTGACACAGTGGCTTTGCTTATACAGTCAGGACTATAAGCTGGTTCTTGAGATACTGCTCTGGAATTTTTGGGCTTGCATTACTTTGGGGCATAAGTGTTTTTGGAAATTTACTGAATGCATGCATCCCCAGGTTTATTCTTCAGTTTTCTTCAAACAACTGTTGCAGTATATTAATTCTTTTAGCTCTATAAAGTTCCCCTGGAGAGCACACCTTTTCTGTAAGAAATCACACCTTATTTATAACAGCTAGTTGTCCTTTTGTAGGCCAAACATATTGCTTGGTAGACTGCACCCTCTCTATCTACAGTGTCTCATATGCAAATGCACTCCATACTTGTTGACTAGGCTGAACAAAAGTGATTTTAATATTTTGTCCAATTATTTTTAATTCCTATAATCTTCCCAACAATTCCTTTATATCCTTATGCAAGCACTTTGGGAAATACCATAGTTAATCTTCAACTAGAACAGAAGCAGAAATAGTTTATTTAACTCTGCTATTCCTGTAGCCTAATGTTGCGCATGTGCATACTGACCAGACATACAGAGAGACCACTTACTTAATGAAATCTCAGTGTCCGGGCTAGGCTAAAGGGATTAGACAAGGGATTTCACTGATGCTTAGCTTTTCCCAGGACCATCAGCATTACTGGCAAATGAATAGAGAAAAGATTAACTGCATATTGTTTTTTGTAAATTAGTTTGAAAATACACTTAATTTAAAGAATTCACTGAACTTAATTTTTTATGTTATGGTACAGATCTATTCATCTATTCATAAGTGAGTCCATATACAAAAGTGAAAGCATCCTGAAGAGACTGATGAAATTGTCCTTTTACTGTACTTATTGCAGATTTGTAGAGATCTAGAGAAAAGAAGGAAAACAAAAGCAAAGTTATGCCATTTGTGTATGAAAAATGTCAAGTGAATCAGGAATCTGTCGAACTGTTCTGTGCATATTTGTCAGTGTACGTATTATATATTATTTTACACCTTGCTAATCAAATTTTTGTGTTTATTCCAAGTTAATAATAATAATAACAGCATTCAAACTATTCAACTATTTCAGAGCCATTCATTTTTGTGCCTTTAACATGCTTTTTAATTTCTTTAAAATCTGTGTTGAGTTTTCTACCTTGAGTTTTTCCATAAATGCTTTTTTGTTGAACCTTCCAAATGCCCGAAGCATTTTAGGAGTGGGAGGTTTTGGTCCAAACAGCTCCAGGCCTTTCTTTTTCTCCCCTTCTGCTTTGGCTGCAGCTGGACCCTTGGCTTTCATTAGTTTCCTACAAGCCATAAAAAGAGATAAATAATATTTAGTAATGCTTTTGAATATTGCAATACAAATGCTCCAACTAGGAGCACCACTGTCTGTATCTCTATCTGTTTAGTGCTCCAGATATCTGTATTCGGATTTGAACTGGATGTAGCCATTCGTTACGTTCCAGAAAGGTCAGAAAAGTTCGCTGGACATGCTATCAGACTGTACTACAATGCTGGGACACAACAATGCTGCTAGTCATAGTCTTTCAAGTGGCATTTCATTGTAATGACTGCATGATTTTCCAGGAAGATTTTCTTTTAGCAAGAGTGTTTTAGAACAACAATAAACAAGTGTAATGGAAGTACTAAGCACTATGAATAAAAGCAACTTTGGTGACTTTTGGGTCAGTTTGTATAGAAATATGGTAGAAATATGGTATTATTTTGGAGCTTAGTAAGGCAGTGTTTAGGTCAGGCTATTGTGGCAACCCACTGATGAAATACAACTGAATACTGTGCCTCCTATTTGTATCTGTATTTGTATCTGTTTAGAACAGATCCTGTCCCTAATCCAAACCATAATGATCAAATCTTTAAAAAGGAAACTCACCTTCCTTTCCTGGCCAAAACTTTCTGGGATTCTGGGTAGTGAACCAGGATGTCATTGAGGTCTTTCTTATCCAGCACAAACAGGTTAGCGAATCCATGAGCTGCCACATTAGCAGTTCTCCTGTTGCCTCCATTTGCTGAAGACTGCAGAAGACTAGAAGACAGTTAATTGTAGCATCACAGTCATTCATTGAGCCTTTAGCTGAACTGAACACTTGTATGTAGAGTAGGGGAAAACGTTCTTATTATAACCTCACCTGATCTCCCCGAACACACAGCCTGCCTTCAGTGTCACAAAAACTATCTTGTTGTCAGGTCCACCAACAACCTGCACCTCTCCAGCTTTGATGATGTACATCTCTTTACCAATGTCACCCTGTTGAACAGAAATGGGTAAAAGGTCTTAACACGCTGTTATTCTTAAATATGAGCCGACAATGACATTAACGAACTCACCTTCTTACACACAAAATCTCCTGGCAGATACACTATAGACTTCAGCCTCAGCAACATGTCCACAAGCATCTGGTTATCACATCCCTGTGGCAGCACATCAGCATCAGTCACTCTTAGTTTCTTTTTTATTGTTCCTGTTCTTCTGAACTTAAGCCTAAGAATAAACCAGCCTCACCTTAAACAGGTCAATCTTCTGGAAAGTGGTGAGGTTGATGTCCACAGCGATAGCCGTTCTCATTACCAGTGGCATTTGTTCCAGCAACTCTGACTCATCTGAGGTAAGAGTCGCAAAAAGACATTCTGCACATCAGTAGGCCTTCACATACAGCACTTTAGTGTCCTCATGGTTCTTAATGTGGGGGGTTTAATATGTCTTTACAGTTAGATATTATAGTTCTAAGCCTATCCAACTGACCATTGAATGATCAGAAATCCAAAACTCAAAAATCCAAACCAAACCAAACTGATAATCTAGGAAAAGTGCAATGATATAAAATGTACATCTACTGTTTAACTTGGTGTGACTGGTTTGGTTTTTATGGGGAGTGTAATAGATAAAATCTCTCCTGGCTCCAATAAATAAATACAACACATTTACCTAATGTGATTCATTTAAACAGTTGGGTTATGTTCATAATATTCATTTGACTTGTCATCATAAGGGGGTCCATGGATTTTTTGTTTTCACTGGAAGGGGTCTCTGGCTGCTGAAAGTTTGAGAACCCCTGCCGTATGCTATACTGTGTGCTCCAAGTATGATCCATTATGGTAGTATGTATTGCGTGATGAATTTATTTGGGTAATTTGGGGAGTAATGGTAGCGATACTTTGGGTAATGGTAGCAGGTATATTTCTATGCTAGAGTACAAGTCCCATGACTGCCAGAAACCCACTGCTGAACCCTTGAGCAAAGCTTACAACTCTCAACTTCTCAGCTTTATGCTTGTATTGGATTCTCTCACATTTGTAAGTCACTATGGGTAAAAGTGTCTGATGAATAAATGTAAATGATAATTATGATATGTATAATTATGTAGTACATGAAAGAGAGGTTGCAAGTAGAGGTATATAAGGGATCTTTTCAATCACAATCCCCCAAGATATATATGGGGGAAAAAGTATTTGATCCTCTGCTGATTTTGTACGTTTGCCCACTGACAAAGAAATGATCAGTCTATAATTTTAATGGTAGGTGTATTTTAACAGTGAGAGACAGAATAACAACAAAAAAATCCAGAAAAACACATTTCAAAAAAGTTATAAATTGATTTGCATTTTAATGAGGGAAATAAGTATTTGACCCCTTCGACTTAGTGCTTGGTGGCAAAACCCTTGTTGACAATCACAGAGGTCAGACGATTCTAATGAGGGAAATAAGTATTTGATCCCCTATCAGTCAGCAAGGTTTCTGGCTCCCAGGTGTCGTTTACACAGGTAATGAGCTGAGATTAGGAGCACTCTCTTAAAGGGAGTGCTCCTAATCTCAGTTTGTTACCTGTAAAAACACACCTGTCCACAGAAGCAATCAATCAATCAGATTCCAAACTCTCCACCATGGCCAAGACCAAAGAGCTGTCCAAGGATGTTAGGGACAAGATTGTAGACCTACACAAGGCTGGAATGGGCTACAAGACCATCGCCAAGCAGCTCGGTGAGAAGGTGACAACAGTTGGTGCGATTATTCGCAAATGGAAGAAACTGTCAGTCTCCCTCGGTCTGGGGCTCCATGCAAGATCTCACCTCATGGAGTTTCAATGATCATGAGAACGGTGAGGAATCAGCCCAGAACTACACGGGAGGATCTTGTTAATGATATCAAGGCAGCTGGGACCATAGTCACCAAGAAAACAATTGGTAACACACTACGCCGTGAAGAACTGAAATCCTGCAGCGCCCGCAAGGTCCCCCTGCTCAAGAAAGCACATGTACAGGCCCGTCTGAAGTTTGCCTGAATGATTCAGAGGAGAACTGGGTGAAAGTGTTGTGGTCAGGTGTGGTCAGATCTCTTTGGCATCAACTCAACTCGCCGTGTTTGGAGGAGGAGGAATGCTGCCTATGACCCCAAGTCATAACACCATCCCCACCGTCAAACATGGAGGTGGGAACATTATGCTTTGGGGGTGTTTTTCTGCTAAGGGGACAGGACAACTGCACCGCATGAAAGGGACGATGGACGGGGCCATGTACCGTCAAATCTTGGGTGAGAACCTCCTTCCCTCAGCCAGGGCATTGAAAATGACCTTAATGACTTAGAGAGGATCTGCAAAGAGGAGTGGGACAAAATCCCTCCTGAGATGTGTGCAAACCTGGTGGCCAACTACAAGAAACGTCTGACCTCTGTGATTGCCAACAAGGGTTTTGCCACCAAGTAATAAGTCAAAGGGGTCAAATACTTATTTCCCTCATTAAAATGCAAATCAATTCATAACTTTTTGGAAATGCATTTTTCTGGATTTTTTTGTTGTTATTCTGTCTCTCACTGTCAAAATACACCTACCATTAAAATTATAGACTGATCATTTCTTTGTCAGTGGGCAAACGTACAAAATCAGCAGGGCATCAAATACTTTTTCCCCCCACTGTGTGTGTGTGTGTGTGTGTGTGTGTGTGTGTGTGTGTATATATATATATATATATATATATATATATATATAGTATCTCACAAAAGTACACCCCTCACATTTTTGTAAATATTTTATTATATCTTTTCATTGACGAAATGACACTTTGCTACAATGTAAAGTAGTGAGTGTACAGCTTGTATAACAGTGTAAATTTGCTGTCCCCTCAAAATAACTCAACACACAGCCGTTAATGTCTAAACCGCAGGCAACAAAAGTGAGTACACTCGTAAGTGAAAATGTCCAAATTGGGCCCAATTAGCCATTTTCCCTCCCCGGTGTCATGTGACTTGTTAGTGTTACAAGGTCTCAGGTGTGAATGGGGAGCAGGTGTGTTAAGTTTGGTGTTATCGCTCTCACACTCTCTCATACTGGTCACTGGAAGTTCAACATGGCACCTCATGGCAAAGAACTCTCTGAGGATCTGAAAAAAAGAATTGTTGCTCTACATAAAGATGGCCTAGGCTATAAGAAGATTGCCAACACCCTGAAACTGAGCTGCAGCACTGTGGCCAAGACCATACAGCGGTTTAACAGGACAGGTTCCACTCAGAACAGGCCTCACCATGGTCAACCAAAGAAGTTGAGTGCACGTGCTCAGCATCATATCCAGAGGTTGGCTTTGCAGAATAGACGTATGATTGCTGCCAGCATTGCTGCAGAGGTTGAAGGGGTGGGGGTTCAGCCTGTCAGTGCTCAGACCATATGCCGCACACTGCATCACATTGGTCTGCATGGCTGTCGTCCTAGAAGGAAGCCTCTTCTAAAGATGATGCACAAGAAAGTTTGCTGAAGACAAGCAGACTAAGGACATGGATTACTGGAACCATGTCCTGTGGTCTGATGAGACCGAGATAAACTTATTTGGTTCAGATGGTGTCAAGCGTGTGTGGCGGCAACCAGGTGAGGAGTACAAAGACAAGTGTGTCATGCCTACAGTCAAGCATGGTGGTGGGAGTGTCATGGTCTGGGGCTGCATGAGTGCTGCCGGCACTGGGGAGTGTACTGTGACATGTACTGTGACATACTGAAGCAGAGCATGATCCCCTCCCTTCGGAAACTGGGCTGCAGGGCAGTATTCCAACATGATAACGACCCCAAACACACCTCCAAGACGACCACTGCCTTGCTAAAGAAGCTGAGGGTAAAGGTGATGGGACTGGCCAAGCATGTCTCCAGACTTAAACCCTATTGAGCATCTGTGGGGCATCCTCAAATGGAAGGTGGAGGAGTGCAAGGTCTCTAACATCCACCAGCTCTGTGATGTCGTCATGGAGGAGTGGAAGAGGACTCCAGTGGCAACCTGTGAAGCTCTGGTGAACTCCATGCCCAACAGGGTTAAGGCAGTGCTGGAAAATAATGGTGGCCACACAAAATATTGACACTTTGGGCCCAATTTGGACATTTTCACTTAGGGGTGTACTCACTTTTGTGGGATACTGTATATATATATATATATATATATATATATATATATATATATATATATATATATATATATATATATATATATATATGTGTGTGTGTTTATATTTATATTTATATATATACTTGCATACTGTAGGTAGAGTTAAACAAGCAGTTCTTACCCAGCATACCCTGTGAGTCCCAGGTGTAGTTGTACCATGTACGGACTCTGTGTTGTACCAGCTTTGGAATGCCATTTGTCACCATATAGGCTACACATGCATCCATGGAGGCACGGAAGTATGTCTGACCAGCAGTGGCAGCCCCAATGACATCTCTCATCTGTAATATACCATATTCACAAAAACACTGTCTGTGGTTCTACCGTATTCAATAAAATTTTATCATATTATTTTTTGGAATGCCAAATCAACAGTTGTAATAATAAGAGCTATAGGCTTGTTGAATGACTACTGATGAACGATTTATTCTGTGAAGTCCACAGAATAAATCTTGAGGAATAACAGTTATCATTCAGCTGTGGGGAACATATGGACCTTGATGACTGGATGATCCTACAGGAATTCTACACCATCTATCTTTTACCTGTCCAATTAAACTTGAGAAGACAAAAACACCAATAAAAAAGTTTGTCAACTGAAACGTGATCTCAAAAACAGTGTAAGGCTCAGGTAGTCCACCAATGTTGATCAGGGTCCGCACAGCAAAATAGTAACAGCGCAAGTACCTACAGAAAAGAAAATGACTTTTAATCTTGTTCAAAGGCTGTAACATTCTTCTATTTAATATTTAGCAGAAAAAGAATGAATTACTCTTCATTTGGGTGTATAAAAACTGCAAAGTTTGTGAATAAATCAAACACTAAAGCTGATCAAAAAAGCAAAATGCGTAGAGACAAAACGTCTACCTGGCCAAGAATGATGGACAAAAAAAATGCACCAGAAATATAGCTGGTCATCTGAAAGATTTGACCAAATAAGGTGTCTGGAAAAGGTAGCTCTGCGATCATCAACAGGGTTTTCTCTGAGTAGAAGAAACACCTCAGGTAGCTATGAGAATATAAAAATCCAAAAAGGCTAATGCTATTAAATAGTTTATGCAACATAAGATATTTAGCATGAGAACTGTTCTTTGAACACTGAGGGAGAATTATCAGACAGAGATCACGTTTAGTCCTGGAGAAAAAACATGTTTTTAAACCTAGACCTGGTTTCATCTTAATCCGTTTTTAAAATTTTGTCTTTAATCTTTGCCATATTTTATAACATTTTTTGTTCTTCTTCAAAAATGACAAGAAAAAATACAATTAAAAATACACCCTTAAAATAGTCCTTGCAAAAAAATTCTTTTGAAAAAAAAAAAAAAAAAGTATGAGTATTATACACTCATATTATTTAAAGGCCTGCATGAACTATAGGTACAAGGTTTTTGAAATGCTCATCCATTTCTTAAGTCACAGAAAAATAAAAAAGTAAACTGACGTACGCATTGCCGTGGCCGCTGTAGACCCACTTGGTTGAACCAATGCCTTGGTAGGCAGATGCCACATAGTAAAGGCAAGCGTTGATATGAAGGGCAAACAGGAGATAGCCAATGGTGCGAATTACTCTGACAAAGAAACCAGATAGAGTTAAAAGCATTATCAAACACCAAAAAGTTATGTGATATAACATTGTGATTATGTACCTCCAGATGTACGCCTTTGTCATGATGCCCTCAAGTCGATCACTGAACTCAAAAAAAGCCTCAAACTTAAAAGAAAGTTAGCATCAGTGATTTTTTCCATTGACATGAGGAAAAAAAATAACCAATAAATGAAAAAGACTTCAGGTATCACGTACCCTCATGATGCGATTAATTCTGAAAATGGACTGGAATCCAAATGGAATATACAAGATTTCCAGGGGTATGATTGATATAAGGGCATGCTTAGCAAAGAAAAATATATATTAACACATTAAAAAATACGTTTGAATTTCATGAAAAACATTTTAGGTCCCATTCTGATACCTGAAATTTTGTGGAGGCTCTGTAATTCTTCTTAATAACGGCTCGGTCGTACTGACAAAATTAAACAAATTTTGAAATGTGATTTGACGGATAATACAGTATTAATATGTAAAATATACAATCTGTATATTATATCTGTATGAATACAATCTATGTCAACACACAAATAATGGTAATAATATACTTTGGGTTGTGCTTACAATAATATCTCCGGTCTTGCAGAACTGCAGCCTTGGCTGGAAAATGATCATGTCGATGATGTAGATCAGGTCAGCTAGGACATCAATAGTAAACCACAGAAGAATTGAGCCAGGAGTGTGATAGGGGAAGGACATACGAACTGGTATGAACCAAAGGTTGTAGCTGAAGGCAATAGTCATCAGGCTAAGCCAAGTGATGTACCGCCGATCTAGAGATGGTCACATAGATTAGTTAAATTTTGTGCATTTGTATTCAGAGTGGATTTAAAGTACTTTATTGATGATGTGTTTATAACCTGTGAATGGATCTATGGATGTGCCGAAAATTTTATCCATTCTGTCTTCAATAGGTTTCAGCATTGAGTCTATACAGGTGCATTTGACTTTTGGACAAATAGAAGCAAATTTTTTCTTGTCTGATTCAATCTCTTCTTTCTTCTCATCTTTTATTTTATCATCTTTCTTTTCTTCTTTCTTCTCTTTCTTTTCCTCGGCTTTTGCTGCTGCTTTCCTTGCCTCCTCCTCCTTTTTGATCCTCTCATCCTCTTCTTTCCTTTTTCTCTCTTCTTCTTGCTTTTTCAAGAAATCCTTTTTTCTCAAAACAGGTGCTATTTTGGACAAAAATACATCGCAATAGTGATGCTAGATAATGCTAGTAGTAAAATATTTTAACAATTATCACTGTTGATTTAAAAAATAAAAAAAACTCAACTCAACTCAATGTATTTATATAGCACATTTAAAAACAACAGAGTTGAACAAAGTGCTTCACAACCAGAAAATCTAACAACAGTAAAATGAAAACACCAACGCCCACACACACACCCACACACCCACACACACACATCAACAGCACTACAAACTCCAACAGAAACTGCATATACAAAGTGCGATCAATATCTGAACACACATCTCAAATACTCAAGGTTCCCCCAATTCAAATGCCAAATTATAAAAATGTGTTTTCAGCTGAGACTTAAAAATCTCCACCGATGGGGCCAAGCGAATATAAAGGGGGAGATCATTCCATAATTTAGGAGCAAGTACAGAGAATGCCCGATCACCATTTGACTTTTGCTTAGACCGAGGTAGAGCCAACAACATTTGATTTGTAGACGTCAAAGGCCTTGAGGAAATATAAAGGCTTAGGAGACCTGTGATATAATGTAGCCAGTAGCCTGGCTGCAGCATTCTGCACAAGCTGTAGGCAGGACAGTGTCAGCTGACAGAGTCCTGCATACAGAGTGTTGCCATAGTCCAATCTAGATGTAATAAAAGCACGAATAATTATCTCTAAAACTAAGAAATGGTTTTAGCTTAGAAATCATCCTAAGCTGATAGAAGCTGCCTTTAACAACAGAATTGATCTGTTTATCAAAGCTAAGTGTTGAGTCAATTATGACACCAAGATTTCTCACACTGTCTTTCACAGTTATCGCTAAAGGAGCAAGAATACTGGTTATCTTCTCTGTGTGTTTTGGCGGTAATCTCGGACTTTCTTTCATTTAGCTGAAGAAAATTGAAGACAGCCAATTTTTCACATCTTCTAAATAGCCATAAGGGACTTTAGAGACAGCTCGTTCCCAATTTTCATAGGGAGATATAACTGTGTTGTCTGCATGCATGTGATAAGAAACACCATGATGGCAGCAGATAGATCCTAAAGGACGCATGTATAATGAAAACAGAATAGGACCCAGAATAGAACCCTGAGGAAGACCATATTTTAGGGTGACTGTAGAGGAAGAATAGTTTCCAGTATTCATGGAAAATGCTCTATCATGTAAATAAGAATCAAACCATTTTAGTACAGTCCCTCGAATGCCAACTTCAAACTCCAAACGGTCTAACAGAATTGAGTGATCAACAGTGTCAAATGCGGTGCTAAGATCTAACATGATTAAAATTACAGACAGTCCGGAGTCATCGGCTACTAACAAATCATTTACAACTTTTAACAAGACGGTCTCTGTGCTGTGACCGGCTCTAAATCATGACTGAAATTTGTCAAGAATATCATTCGCTAGTAAGAAAGGGGTAATTTGAGATAAAACGACTTTTTCTAGAACCTCTGCTAAAAAGGGTAATTTTGAAATTGGACGATAATTATTCATCACTGTAGAATCAAATCCTGTTTTCTTAATTAAGGGATGGACCACTGCTTGTTTAAGACAGGGCGGAACGATACCATTAATTAAAGAGCTGTTTATAATAGTCTGTATACTAGGGCCCATAATAACAAACAGGTCTTTCAAAAGTCTAGTAGGAATAGGATCTAAGGGAGTAGATGCCGGTTTCATACGATTGACTATGTCTCCTAAAGTTGTAAGAGAGGCAGGCTCAAAACGGTCGAGCAAACAAGAACTTGAAACAGAAATCGGCAAATCAATAATAGAGGGTTTAATATGTGATCTGATCATATTGATCTTATTTACAAAAAAGTTTTTAAAAATCTTCACAGGCATTAGAGGTTAAAGCTACCGAAGGTGAAGTAGCTGGGTTTAGCACCTTGCGTATGGTACTAAACAAAACTTTTGGACAATGTGCATATCTATTAATTAAATCTGAAAAATATTTTGTTCTTGCAGCTTTGACCACATGCTAATATTTACTGAGAGAATCTTTTAACATTTCATAGGAAATCTGCAGCTTGTCTCTCTTCCACCTACGTTTAGCTTTCCTGTAGACCTGCCTGAGAGCACACATTTCATTATTAAACCATGGCTGAGGCTGAAATTTGGGGTACTTAAGTCTGAGTGGAGCAACAGCATTCATAATGTCCAAACATACAGAATTAAAAAGGGCAGTCAGCTTCTCTGTACCTAGAGAGGGCTTAGGCCTCAATAATAGTAGACAGGGGGCATACCACATAAGCCTCAGCAAAAAGATTAGCTGTAGACTCATTGACAGGTCGAACATTATAAGCAGCCGGTTGACTATTTTAAGTAAGAGAAGAAAATTTTACATTGAAAAGGACAGGTTTATGGTCCGATAGATAATTATCGTCTATATACAGTACACACTCCTCTGTACACACATTACTAATGAACAAATCCATAGATAAAACCAGGTCAATAGTATGCCCATGCCTATGTGTAGGATCACAAACTGACCGTGTTAAGTTAAAGGAATCAACAAGTTCAATAAACTGTTTTACCAGTGGTTTAGATGGACAACATACATGAATATTAAAATCCCCAATGATCAAAAGATGAGCAGTGGTGGGAACAATGAAAGAGAGAAAATCTGAAAAATCCTGTATAAAGTCCTTGTCATATTTACGTGAGCGATAGATAAGTGATAAGTGCCTGGCAAAAGGCAAAAAGATGAATATACAGTAGACACTCATTGACATTCCCTCTGTGTAGATATTTAGACATGTGGTCGCCTTTTGAAGGATGTTACAAACTTTCTAAAACAGTTATTTATTCATGGGAAATTTTTTTTGTACTTACTGACTGGAGGGCTGCACTCAGGTGAGGATGCATAGGGGTCTACAACTTTTTCTTTGTACATTTGTGTACGTTGCTGCATCTGGTGGACTATTTTTAGAAGTTGTGCATCAGAGTACTTGTTTATTACAATTCGACATGGTGGAGAGGGCTGTGCTTCTTGCCTAAATGAACCCAAAAAAAAAAAAAAAAAAGAAAAGAACATGTAACATCATGTTAATTAATCTGCTGAGCTAATTTTTTTTTCTTTTTTCTTTTTTTTTTCTTTTTTTTTACTTTTTTCCTGTTTATAGTATTTAAATATGGACATACATTGAAATCAGTCAGTTCTAAATGTATGTTTTTCATATTGAAGAAAAATATGACGGTATAGAGGTATAGAGCTGTTTGCCTTTGTCTACCTCTGTGGGTGAAGATGTAGACATGGGTGGGATGTGGGAGTGGTCTAGGATTTCTTCTGTACATTGCATAATTTTTGGTCATTTTTTAAAACTCTCCACATTGCGATCAAGACATACTGCCCACAGGAGACAATGCAAAACAACACTTGTCCTTCTCTAGCTAAATGAGACATTCTGTGACACTGAAGGATAAATGTGGTGATGGACACCTCAACAACCACCGCAGCATTCCCATTACTTTAATTCTTTTTTCTTTTCTCCTCCTGTCTTGTTGCTTAAATTTTAAATAGCTACCCCAGCAGCTTCTTAAGTCCCTTAAAGCTGCAAATCTTGTAATCTCTTCTTTGCTCCTCACATCAGTAATCCTTCTGCTTTCTGGTAGGCAGATATAGATCCTGAGGGTGATGTTTGTGTTTGCCGAATGCAAAATTCCTGGACCACTTGAAATCGGTTAACGAAAATATTAATTCATTAATCATTGAACTGGTGACTCTGGAGTAAATTCTGGTAACCCTGGGCAGGAGGCAGGAATACTCCCTGAATGGGACACCAGTCCATTGCAGTGCACCATGCACAAACTGATTCATTCGCACCTAAGGCCACCCGGCATATTTTTGGAAGCTGGGAGGAAACCGGAGAACCCAGAGGAAACCCATACAAACACAGGGAGGACATGTGAAACGCCACACAAACAGTAACTTGAGCTCACTGGAAAGGGGTCACTGTCATTGTGCATGGCTGTGTGGTGCGTGTGCAAAGAAATAACTGCTGAAATGTTCCAGTCTTACTCTTCAGCTGGTGGCTGCTCTTTTTCAGGCTTGGAAAGTTTCTCTTCTGGTTTTGGCACAGCAGCTGGTGCAGGTGTTGGGGCTGGAGCTGGTTATACACAGAAATAAGACACATGAGCTGGAGAGGGACTTTCCACTGCTTTGCGATTACTGCTAGTGCTCCTATAGGCAGTGTTGTCACCTCACAGTTGGAGCAGTAACATTTAACTGGAAGCATACAACAGACTCTGACCACATTAACACTAACACAGAACAATATGAAGAACAGAACAAATACACTGGTTATTTATTTATTTATTTATTATTATTTTTTTTAAAGATGAATATGGGGAAAAATCTTTAGATGCTCTGCTGGGTTTTATGGCGTAGTATTCAGAGTTTAATAGCGGTTGACTCACCAGGAGTTTCTTCTTCTTTCCTGGCTTCATTTTCTTTGACTGCAGGCTTCTCATCCTATAAGTTGCAAAGACCAACCTTTTTCATAACTATCAAATTGCATCTTTCTGATTTTTGATGATTATAAAATAAAATCTCTTTTTAGGTTATTATAATATTCAGTAGGGTCATTATACAGTAATATTGCAGGACAAACACTCATTTAAAGACAGACAAAGAACTGCCATGAATTTGACATCCTTAGTGCCTGCAACCAAATGGGTGATGCACCAGAACTACAATATTCTCAGGGTTTTTTCCCCCCTACCATACGTTTTTTGTTAGGGAGTAATTCTTGTTGATGTTAACAATAGCGATAGCAGATAGAGAACTGATATAACTAATGTAGCCTATTTTACACTAAAGAAATTGCTAACCTAGCTAAGTTACATAGAAGTTCATGTACTGAATTAAGTTACGTTAACCAAAGAAGCTAGTTAGTTGACGTTACATAAAGATTCCTTGACTGAACTAACTTTAGTATCTAACGTGGCTTGGTAGTTAAACAAAGTTAGGCTGTGTTCCAAAATGCAGTTGAGAGCTTCCCAAAAGAAGCTCTGGGCGGTCTACTACATAGGATTATTATGTAAAACAGATGCTGACCGCTTCAAAAAAGACGTTATGTGTGAACACAGCAGCTGAAATAAATATTGAAATAAATCAAGAAATTCTGTCTGTCTCCTTTATGTCCTTTGGTTACATTTTAAGTTAAGGTAATTCACATATATTTTCATTAAATCTCAAACATGTTATTTGGTGAAATGAATAGACTTTTGACTGCAAGTACAATAAGTGTTGCCAGCTTTCTTTCTCAAATATGGTAAGGATAATGGTCAAAAACAACAGATAATTTACAATTTCCTTCAAATAATTTCAAACCTCCCAACCACCACCAACCCCTATTAACCCAGACAGCACTCTGAAAACCTAGGGAAAACCCTGATTCTGGGATACCAAATGAAATAATAGTAAGTTGTAAAGCATCCTACCTTAACTGGCTGAGTTGGTGGAGCTGGTGAAGCAGATGGTGCAGGAGCTGGGGCAGGAGCTGGGGCAGGAGCTGGTGTTGGGGTAGTAGCAGGTGTTGTGGCCGGTGAAGGAGCTAGCACGGGGCCCCTGATCAGCTTCTTGATTGTGCTAAACATGTCAGTAACCAACTGCTTCTGTTGCTGTCTAGATATCCTTTATACACTTATCCTTTAGCCGCTGCATAAAGCTACAAGCTGCATAAAGTCCTCCTTACACGAGGGCCTGATTAGTGCTTTTAGATCTCTAATCCCCACTCATACTTACCACTCCCACAATCTCAGCTAAGGCTATATACAAGTGCTTTTGGTTTGGTAAATTGCATGGTACTCAGTAATCTTGGTGCTTTATGTTCAATATATTATGTTGAAATAAATTAATTCAAGTTAATAAACATCCAGATGGATGGCAAAGGGTTTATTTTTTTAAAAAATAAAACATAAAAGGGTTTTGTTAGCTCTAATTACCCCTGAATCTTTGAAGACAAATGTAAAATTCAATGACATTTAATTTTTCATCAAACGAAAATTGATGGAAATAGTAGTGTAACATTGACTGTTGAGCACGGGACAAAGTATGTCCTCATCTTCGGTAGCCACTTTATCCTGGCCGGTCTGGGTCGCAGTGTATCCAGAGCCAATCATGGTAACACTGGGTTCAAGGTGAGAGAATGCACCTCAGATGGAATGCTAGGCCATCACAGGGCACTATGCACACATTTTCACACACTCATTCACAATGGGCAATTAGGCATAGCCAATCAAGCATAGACAGTGGGAGGAAACTGCATACCCCAGAGGAAAGTCATGCAAACATGGGGAGAACATGTGAAACTCCACACAGACACTAACCCAAGCCTTGAGGTGACAATGCTAGCCGCTGCCATGCCACTGGACAAACTATGTGCAAGATAAAATAAAAAATTCCAATAAAAATTGACACTTTCTAAATTTAAGAGCTGAATGAGAGATTGTGAATAGTGTTATAGAATAACCTTCTGAAAGCCTTCTTTAGAAAATACATACTGTATTCATGCGTTATTTTCACAAACTAGAGGAATATCTTTAAAAGCATGCTGCGCCCAGATTCTCTGGACTGGTAAATTATCTTAGTTAGCTGTTTCAATTAGATTAGATTCACCAATGAATCAACTATACATCGATGAGAATGACAGTGTATCATGAAAACTATATATAAGTCCCAAGAGTGAGAATAGTACAAGTTAAACAAGCATGTTTTAAATCAGGATTTAAAAGCAGTTATTGCGCAAGTATTCCTAATGTTCTCTGGAACACTGTTTACTGAGTACAGGGGCATTGATAGGCCTGGCTCAGCTGAGTAAGGTACTCTGAAAGGGATAATGTTTCAGGAGATCACCAAGACACATCACAGCTAAACAGTTCATAGCTCTAAGCATCATGAGCAGGACTTTGTAATCAATGTAGTACTTAAAAGGCAGTTAGTGGTCTGGGGTAATGTTTTACTTTTGTTTTATAATTGCATCTGACATGTTTAAAGAATGTAATGACGTCACAAAACTAAATATAGGTGCATATGGACAAAGAATAATCAACAGTGTATGAGTTGGATTAACAAACATACTCTACTTTTTATAGCCCAAATGGCTAATTAGGCAACTAAGGTTATTAGCTTACCTTAAATGCTGAAATATACACTATAATACAACCTGACCTCTCAGTTGGCATAGTGTTTCGACTAGTGACCTTTCATCATAAAAACCTTTAGACTTCTGGGGAGGCTCCTAACTGACATTAGATGAAATTCCGAACAAACAAACAGATAGATAAATAAATAATAATAATAAAGCCTGTTAGGCAACTTTGTTAGTCAGCAGATAATTACTGTTTACAGAATTAAATATTATCACTTCATATTGGTTAGTGGCAGTGTTGGAAAGAGTATAAAACACTGACTTGATTAAAAGTACTGCTAAGGTAGTGATCAAGAAAATAACTCATGCAAGAGCAAATAAGTCATCTGTTGCAAAACTACTTGAGTAATTTCTTTATGAGTTAACAAGTTAGGTTTAAATTGAAGGCACTCTATACAGCACAAAAGTTAGTATCTAGTTATTTTATCATTATCACAATGATTAGATTCAAATCAATCCTACTGGCCAAATCTCAACACTTTAAGCTAAATTTATGTTCTAACGTGTCAGTCGTATCAACCCTCTGCATTTATCTTTAACTTGTGAAAGGAACTTGTGTTTCTTTATTTGTAGATTTGTTCAGCATTATTTGGAACGGTTCATGATTTGGTAAAAATCACAAACAGGATGCTTTAGACAGAAGGTGTGGGCTCACTTACTTCGTCCCCCTGGAGTGTTGTGACGCAAAGAGTGCTGCTGTCTGTCACTCAAAGCTGCTTGATAACATCCCCACTCATATGGACTGAGTAATATTTACATTACAGGAACAGGTTGGCCGGCATGTAAAATAAATGTTCTTGTGCAAAGTGCCATATGAGTCATGCCTTTAATTGGCTTGAATATATATCCGCTCTCTGTTGGTGCTTGGACATCTTGTAAAAAGCTTGCCAAGGAGTTATTCATGGGTTGGTTTAAATGGCAACTGCAACAGTGATTACCACTAAAAATATGTCAGGCGCTCCAGTGAAGGTAATTTTGACTTTATCCATTTGGTATAAATATAACAGGAAACTTTTTTTCTGGATAGTTTGGTAGAGGGTGTTTAATTTAATCCTACACATATCCGTATATGCTGATGTTATTAATTGGAAGAGTAAGCTGGTCTGTTGTGTATCCTCTCAGTAACCATGCTCCACAGAGGCTTAAAAACATTGGCAACCCTACTGGGAAAGGAGCAAGAAGTTGTCAACCACAGAGAAAAGTCGATAGATGCCATCAAAGACTTCGAGAAGTTTTACTACTTTGGGTGTGCCTTTTGTTGCTCTGCACACATTCTTGTATCGAACACAAAGGATTATACCTGGCATGATGAAACGCAGATTTAAAATATATATTAGTGTGGTCAAAATGTGTTTCGGAGTAACTGTTCTATTAACAAAGCTAGCAATATTTTTCGTTTCAGGCAATTACAATTTTATATGACAGGAGATCAACCTTTACGTTAATTACATTAAATGTGTATTTCATGTGTCCATTATATAGGTTAAAAAAAAAAAAAAAGACACAGAGAGGTACAAAACAAACGAACGAACAAACAAACAAACAAACAAAAAACATGCTGTAGTGAGAAATCTATCCAGTTGGGGGCAGTCTAACACCATTTATGGTTTCAAACTTGCTTATGGGTAATCTTACTACCGTACAGTTTCTTCAGTCTTTATTTTTATTTTTTTGCCTTAAAATGAATTATACAGTACCCACAGCAATCCACTATCTCATCCCACATTCCCAGTGGAGCCAGATTAGGCATAAAACACAACACCCACTACACATGTAGAAGAAAAAAAAAAAAAATCGACTGCCACTATCTTGGTATTTTTGGAACAAAATCAGGGGGAGGTTATCCTTTGCCAAACTGTTTCATAATCATAAGTGTATCATAAGTGTTATCCTGATATAGGAAGTTTATTTTACTGCTGGCTCTTTTCATCACTGTGAGATAGAGCAGATCGAGAGAGAGAGAGAGAGAGAGAGAGAGAGAGAGAGAGAGAGAGAGAGGGAGGAGTGTGCAGAAGGTCTTCATTGTGTGTGTGACAGCTAGTTGTTTCCTTTATGTAATCTCTCAGCTGCTTGTAGTTATGTCAACTATTATTTGACCCAAGAGCATTGTTTTTATTTTTTTCTATTTACTAATATGCACAGGGTTCCAGTCTGTAGGTTTTACTGGTTTTTCTCAGGCTGGGTCAGACAGAAATGTCGTGTGAGCAGTCTGAGTAAAGCTTTCACATCTGTGTATGTTGCTCAGTCTTCAGTGTAATGTCACTCCTATGTTCTATCCACCTTTTACTGAATGTGCTAGGTAATAGGCTGATTGCACATAGTATACGTAGGAGCACCATGTGCACACGTTCACACAGCAAGGGGCAATTTAGTGTTGCCAATCCTAGGTTGTTTTTGGAATTGGGAGGAAACTGGAGATCTCAGAGGAAATCCACATGGACACAAAGAAAACATGCAAAGAAATCAGGTTGATTGAATCAGGACCCTGGAGCAGTTAGGCAACCATACTGCTTGCTCTGCCGCCACATGTTACAAGTTACACCAGTGTTAAAATTCTAGAAACTTTTTAAAATCAACTTCCCAACAATAAAAATATTGCAGCAATGTCATAGGAACGTAAAGGTTTTCTCAAAAAACCCAGAGAAGCTGGTGGATTGAATATTCTGGGAACCAAATATTTTAAGAAAATGTTCTGATTACATAAAATTGTTGGAATGATACTTAAAATAATTCCAAAAGAACAGAAAAAGTGCACAGGGTATGGCTTTTATTAATACTGATATAGTGGCTACTATAATGTGTATTCATTTCTACCATAATATTTTCCAGTAAAAGTATCTTCCAGTGAAGCAAGTTTTACATTTTCACAAGTTCCGTGTTCAGCCCGATGCTTGGTCTTATTGCTACAAAAATGGAAGAAACACCCACATAGTACAAACAAGCCACATAGTACAGGGCATTTGGGTTGCTTTCACACTTCCACACTTTCTTTTTGTTTGTTTTTCTTGTAGTTGCAAATGTATTCAGACAACTCATAGAATTGCCAATACCAAAATATGAAGTGGTAGTTGTTGTTCAGCACATTGTCCAACAACTTTTAAATTAATTGTCAGTGGTGGATGAAGTACCTGAAAGACACTTGAGTAAAAGTACAGATATCTTACCAGAAAATGACTTCGGTAGAAGTTAAAGTCACCTTTTAAAATATTACTTGAGTAAAAGTCTTAAAGTATCTGATATTTATTGTACTTAAGTATGAAAAGTATTTTATATATTAAATGTAATTAAGTATTGAAAGTAAAAGTACAAGTAAATGCTGTTAATACAAAAAAGTTTATTCTTTTTAAGCATGTACACCACCTTGAAAATGGAGCCTACAAAACAAAGTCTTCAAGCTGAAGCTCTCGAAAGGAACAAAGAGCTCAGTCTCTAGCAGCTTTGTCAGGGGCAACATGTCATTCAATTTGCCAAATTGCAAAACTTTCAGAGTAAACAACTCACCATATGGATGACCGTCTGTCTTCTGCAGTATGGCAGAACTTTAATATTGTCCTTTACACAGTTTGAGCAACAAGTGTGTCACTCTCACCATGTCTGTCACTCGCTCTCTCGGTTTCTCCAGAGCCCGTCTACTAGGCCTATTAGAAATTACCATTGAACTCTCTCTCGCTTGCTCTAAATATATATATATATATATATATATATATAAATATATTTTTAAAAAATTGCGGTCGTCAGGGAGCCGTTATTAAAATGCGGGAGACTCCCGGAACTTCCGGGAGAGTTGGGCTGTCTGCTAATAACTAACATTATGAGTATTGTCGAGTGGAACTCCCTAGGCTTGAGTGGAAACTGACACTAAACCGCGGCACTTGAGAGCACTTGTTTGCACTTTGCGTAATGGGATTTAACCAGTGATCTAACTTGCAAGAACCGGACCGCTGATTCGTCAAATCTGCTTGCTTGTGGTCTTCGTTCTTCCGATTTTATTTTGTAGTAACGAAGATGCTTTGGGAAATATATTGGAGTAAAAGTATACATTTTATTTAGTAAATGTAGTTGAGTAAAAGTGAACAATGCCCTGAAAGATGAAGAGCACTAAAAGATGTTCTTTGTGTGTGGCTTTCATGCTGTATGGAGCTCTGAGCTAATCTCCTCAGTACATTTACCTCTGTGATCTGTTTGCTCACCTTTTTTTCCCTTTTTGCAGTTTACTATGTGGGTATTTGGGATAAAGACACCAACTGCAATCCATCAGCTGGAGAGTAAGTTGGAGAGATAGATGCTGGATAGAAGGGAAACAATTACACTTTGGCATTCCTCTGGGTCTGTGTAGTCTGCTTTGCTATATTATAGCAGAAGTACAGTATCTTTTTCCACAATCTGGAAAAGTTATAAAGCTACATGAGTACAGATGAGGTACAGTGCCTTGCAGAAGTATTGAACTTTCACACATTTTGTATTGTTTCAACCTGGAACTAAAGTGGAGTTAATTGGCCTCTTGGTTGCTTCTTTACCTGGTCACTTTTGGCAGATGTTTTTTTTCTTGTTTTCATACCACCTTGGTCTCCATGATGTTTGTATGTTTTGGTGTGTTTGCTCACAAACTCGCATTTCAGAAACAGGTGTATTTATAGGAAGATCATGTGACACTTGTATTGCACACAGATGAATACCATTCAGCTAATTATGTGACTTCTGACAGCAACTGACTGCACAAGAACTAATTAAAGGGTTTTACACCTCATAAATACTTGTTTGCAATCACAACCTTTTTATTTATAAATACATTTGCAAACTATATTGTGTCTTCCCTCAACTTCAATATTATGGCTCTTTTGTTTAGATTCATAGCATATAATGCCAAATAAGACCATTTCTGGTCTAAGTTTTAACACAAAATGCAAGGCACTGTAAAGATGAGGTTAAGCAGACAATCAGTGTAGATAAGTAGATAATAACTGATAACTGTTTAATTGTAGATGATATCATGGACTTTTTTTTATCATGGTCTTTTTTATGTGGGAGGTTTGTTTGTTTGTGTATATGTATGTGGAGTTCATCTGTGTCACTTGCACCCTACTGCCTTTTCTCATCTCTTCTTTAAAGTATAATCATCTGCTGAGTAGGTCATCTGATGATGTGATCTTTGATCTGCTGCCATGGATCTGTGTGTGTGTGTGTGTGCGTGTGTGTGTGTGTGTGTGTGTGTTTGTTTTAGATTTTGTTGGCCTTGTGAATGTATGTGTCCCTGCATGTTTTTACATCTGTTCCTGTCATGATGCCAGATTTCCATCCAGGACCATGGGCAGTGGGGCTCCAACTGTGCTTGCCTGGCACACACTCACAGACACACACACTTCCTGCTCCTATGCCCTGTTCCCGTGAGAGTCTTTCTGTGTGCCAGCACTTGGGCAGGAAGTGCTTGGCTTCCCCCCGTGCTGTGCTTCGTCCTGCATCCCCCTTGGTGGAGAAAGGGCCCTTGATGCATGAACCAGTAGAAGACACTTGCATTGTTTTATGAAGGAAGTCATGCTGCTTGGTCTGCACTTTTTCCTACTTTTTTGTTGTATATCATGCATTTTTCTATATGAACCTGTGCCATATCCTCCCTCCTCACTGCTTTCCATTCCATCTGCCTTTCCTCTTTCCGTCATTTCTCGTATCTGGAATGCTGGAACATTGTGGAAAAAACATTTAACCTACTTTTGCCATTGACTGCTGCCTGACACACCAGTGGCATAGGACACTGTATAGTGTTCCACTGCAAACTGTGTTTGCCTGCTATGATATACTCACACAAGTGCATGATAGTAGATATTCACAGGATTTCTTGACATTATGCAGGTCTTCTTAGCTTTATCATTATGCACATGTGATTATGTTCCCCACTGGTGCGCAGTGACACTGAAGCTTTCATACAGACCTCATGGCTGTGTGTTTGCTACATAGATGATGTAATATACCAGAACAATCAGTGTTTTTGAACTGCAGTGGCATTATTCCATACACAAATATATATATATATATATATATATATATATATATATATATATATATATATATATATATATATATATATATATATATATATAATTTGTTTATGGAATAATGCCACTGCAGTTCAAAAACACTGATATATATATATATATACTAGATACCTGAAACTAGTATACTGTATAAGTAAAGATGCACAAGAGACAGACATAATGACACCTTCAAAACACTCCCTCTCACTTCCATCATTTTCTGCCTCCTTGCTGGTAAATATAATTTACTACAACTGTTAAAACATCTCCATGTCTGTGCTAGACACATTATCCTGCATTACATCTTTAATCTGTATATTCTGCAGCATGTCTAGGTTTATGCTGTTTATGCTCGGGCACACATTCTTCAAACTGGGTAATTTATAATACTTTGGGAACTGCTTTTAGGATGTGAGTATCGGCATAATTTTCGGCTGCCACTTTATCAAACTAATGTATCAAGAGCACAGATCTAGTCTAAATTTTTTAAACTTTGTCACGATGACATGTTGCTCTCGGGGGTTAACTGCTAAAGCAGATGGTAAATTTAATTGATTTCAGTACTAGCTCGAAAGCTTGACTTTAATGCAATGTATTCTTTGGTTTGCCCATTACACCCATTCATTTGTGTTTCATAAGCTTTAAATGATGTGAAAACACATTACTTTAAGGCATTGTGTACATTTTTCATTGGAAAAATATCTTTTGTCTGTTTTGCAAGCCTGTATGTTATGTTAAGGCCATGAAAAGTGAAGGCTCGCCTTTTAGTGACTTAAACTGCTCTTACTTAATTAAGTAAGAAAGACACACAAAAAATAAAGAAAACAGATGCTTATTTCTCCTTTAAGTTATTTCACTTAAGAAGTCATGAAGTGAATCCCAGAGTTAGCAGCACAGTTCCAGCTGTTAAGATGCAATGAAACATTCTGTTCCCACAGTTAAAATAATGCATTAAAATAAAGACACACATCTGCAACTTATCCATCTTTTGATCATAAGACAGGTGACTTTGAACAGATGCTTACCACTGGAAAATCAGATTGGAGCAATGAACAATGGAAAATCTGGACATTTGTGTATAACCCTTTTTGTTTTCAATTGATTCTCCAATAGTGGGAAAAAAGGATTATAGATTAATAAAATCAATAGTCAGCCATGATGTAAAAAAAAAAAAGTATCAGCAAGGTACCAAAAACAATTACCATCTGTGTCCTGACTGACTCACTGCAGTAAATCCCCTTTCCTGATGCTTGCAGGTTACTCAGGGCTAGAGTTTATTAAGGAGGAGCTGTGAATGCTAAAGCAGCTGCTTTGGAAAAATCCACTGTCAGATGAAGAAAAGAGTCTAGGTTTATAAGAGAAGTCTAAACCAGGACAGTACAAAGCTGGCTGCAGTGTTCTGGAGCCTCAACATGTCTCCTCAGTCCAGAACAAAGAATACCAACATCTGGAGCAGTTAACTGTCCCAAAAACTAAACAAATGAACACATTGTCTTTGACTAAATTGGGTCCTGTGTAATGTCTGATTTAGATTATGCCCAATTATAGCACCTTTCTTTTTTCCATGCCCCTGGCACTTGTTTGGGTCACTATATAAAGATGCGGTTATAACAGCACTGCAACAGTGGTACTGTTCATTTGGCCATGTGTAAACTTACTCTGCAGTGTATAATCAATATACCTTTAATTAACCTACATGACGCTGTATAAAACTCTGTATGAAAACAACAGCTATTAGACTGTATCAGTTATCAGCAAGTTTTGTGATATACTGAGTATATGATATGAATACACTGAATGTCTTTTAAGTCTAACACTGGATGTTTGTACAGAATAACTGGATTTGCACACACTTGCATTTGAATCCAGAAAGAGTCCTCCGTTTTGATGACACATTCATGTTGGCTTTGGAGTCTCATTTAGTCTGAGTTATGATTGTCATAATCTCTGTTTTGAGAGGTGTTTTCTCAAGATTCAAGGCTCTCTGGCAGCAATCACTAAAATCTTACAACCAGCTGCTATGATGGAGCTCCATCTCCCTAACAGCTGGTACAGGGAAAGCGAGCAAAAGAATTACTTTGCAATCTCTTTCTGTTTTTCTACAGTTGCAATCAAAATTATTCAACCCCCATTGCAAATCAGGTTTATTGTCAAAATTTACAGACTTTCAGCTGTTTGCAAAGAACAAATCAAACAAAAGCAATTGAAATAGCTCAACACAATGAATACTTCAAGTGCTTTCCCCAAATTCAGCTGAAAATGAAACTTATAATGACTTCTCCTGTCTCAAAATTATTCAACCCCTTCATGGCAAGCATCTTTAGTACTTAGTAGAGCACCCTTGTTATGGGTGCTCTTACCCTTGTTAGCTGTTATGACCTGCTGCAAATGAGATGCATAGCCAGACATCAGCTTCTGGCAGCGTTCCTGAGGAATCTTAGCCCATTCCTCATGAGCAATGGCCTCCAGTTCAGAAATATTCTTGGGTTTGCGTGCTGCAACCGCCTTCTTCAAATCCCACCAGAGATTTTCTATGGGGTTCAAGTCAGGTGACATGTGATGGCCACTGTAGAATCTTCCAGGACTTCTTCGGCAACCAAGCCTTGGTGGAATTTGAGGTATGCTTGGGATCATTGTCCTGTTGGAAGGTCCAATGACACCCAAGCTTCAGCTTCCTCACAGACAGCATGATGTTTTCTCCTAGGATTTCCTGATGAATCCAATGAATCCATCTTGCCTTTCACACGCTGCAGGTTTCCAATGCCAGAGAATGCAAAGCAGCCCCAGAGCATCACCAAGCCACCACCATGCTTGACTGTGGACAGAGTGTTCTTTCTTCATTCTTCTTTCTCCAGACATACCGAAAAGTTCCACTTTTGTTTCATAGTGCCACAGAACAGAATCCCAAAACTTCTGTGGCTTATTTATATGATTTTGAGCCCATTTTTCTTGTGCTTTTGGGTCAGTAGTGGTGTACGTCTTGGAGTTCTGGCATGGAAAACTTCTGCATTTATTACACGCCTTACTGTGCTCACTGAAACCTCAGTGCCTGTTGCCACCAAGTCTTGCTGCAGGTCTTTTACAGTCAATCGAGGGTTTTTCACAACCTGCTTTCTCAGAAATCTGGTTGTAGCCATTGATAGCTTCCTTTTTCTGCCCCGTATGCAAAACAGGTGTTGTCTCAAGTACACTTGATGCAACTAATCGAGGGCTTCATTAGTTGCATCAAGTGTGCTTGAGACAACACCTGTTTTGCATATTTGTGCTGTTGTGAGGGATTCTATTCAGGGGGTTGAATAATTTTGAGACTGGAGAAGTCATTATAAGTTGCATTTTCAGTTGAATTTGGGGAAAGCACTTGAAGCATTTGTTGTGTTGAACTATTACAATTGCTTTTGTTTGATCTGTTGTAAATTTTGATAATAAACCTGATTTGCAGTGGGGGTTGAATAATTTTGATTGCAACTGTATATCTCTACTGTATATGTCTGCTTGTCTGTCTCTGTTTCTCATTCTCTCTCACATAATTTCTCCTATCAAAATATAATAACTGCCACAGCATCAATGTTGCCTGCTGTGGCTGGATGTTCAGCTCAACTGTGGGCTCTTCAACAAGGTGATTACAGATAATTAAGTTCTTAATGAATGATCAAGGCTAGGCCACTTCTACAGTGTGCACAGTGAACAGGAGGAGCATTAGAGTAGTCTCAGCTGTACTACATTTCTTAGAGTGTTGTACAGTCTCTATGGCAGAGCTTAATTTGAGCCGGATCCTAGAGGAACAAGATCCGGCACCTCTAAAATATAACACACCTGCGTTACGGAACCTTTTTATGTGGATCCGTCGTCTCTGCAGCTGGATGTTTAAAGTCTCCCGCAGCAATATTATCAAAACAAATAGTTTTAGTTTTTATAGCCAATCAGTAGCCTCTTTCACATAACGTAATCATCTCAAGTTCAAAGTTCACCTGAGTTTGTTGTCACAAAGAGAAGCCTACAGTCAGAAAGCATGCGTTGTAGAGTGTGTCATGGCGAAAAGAAAGCAGTCATCATTACCAACATTTTTTAAGAACACAAACAAAATACTAAAAAGGCAAGAGTCCAAAAGAGCGAGCAGCAGCAGGTCACTGATGAAGCAGTTTGGTGACCGTTCCCATGACTAGCAGTGATAATGTTAGCCTGATTGTGGAAGATTTTTAGAAGCGCTTACGAGGCTAAACGTTGTCAACCTGCGCACGGCTTTGAAAGTGAGATTGACTGCCCGGAATTAAATAGAGTTAACAGCTCATGTACAGTCATCCAGGCTTTTAGGGAGTACAGGGACTCAAACAGACAAAAAGTTCCAGAAGGACTGAGGCAGTTGTTGGCTTCTGTGAATTCCATACCGATCTCGAGTGGAGCGCGAGCAGGGTTTGTCCAAAATCAATCTCGTTTGTAGCTCGCAGTGTGGATCCCTTCTCATCCCCACCATCTTGTCTCTGATGTTTTTGAACATCGTGGGTCCACCACTTACAAAGTTCAATCCCGAGCCATTTGTGCGCTCATGGATACGTAAAGGAACAGGGAAGAGTAGGAGGACACTGACATGACAGCTTTGTGGAATATTTTGTCTTAGGTAAGACAATTTTTTCTTGATTATGTTGTGCAGGTAATGTTTATTGTAAGTAGGCCTACTGTATGAAACGTAGCTTTGGTTTTGAAGTGCTTTGGGCAAATGTGTTTTGTAGCTAAATGAGGTGACAGCACATAAGCGGATAGAATGTGCCATCCATAAATGTTTCCCGTTGTACTGAGAATACTCACTGCTATTAAGTTCGTTATGCTATTACGTCGCTGTACCAGTGTAATCGATTACATAGGCCTACCTATCAGCATTGAATATCGTTGGCTATGTGAGATACTGGACCGTGACCTTTCACGTGTCTCCCGACCTGTCCGATCACTGCCTTCTTAGTGTTCTGGGACCTGCAGATTTACAAAGTAAGCACTGCTGTACGGTGTCTGGTGTTTACAGAAAAGCATGAAACTTAAAATCAAAATCAACGATTGCATCTTTGTTTATTTCTTATAGTAGTACAAATACTAGTAAACTAGTACAAACTAATACCTGAAAAATATGGAGAACATAATAAAAAATAATTGTTTAAGCCATGGCATATATATATACCCCAACAGCCAGACACTAACCATACTGTGTTTTCAAATTAGCAGCATTTCTCCATGATGGAGCAACTTATTACTGGTGAAGAGGATGAAAGTGGATGTGGAATGTTGCTCCTGGGTGGGGATGTGAAAACACTGTCTCTTTTGAATGGCCTTAAATGGCCGGCTTTACCTTACTTTGTTATGTAAATATGTAAATATGTTTTATCACTTAGAGAACCTTAGGATCAACCACCTTCATGGTAATCTATGTCATGCTAGCTAACTCCTGTGCAGATAATGATGCTAACAGTCCTAACTAGCCACAGGTTTCAGCTTAAAAACTCATGAGAGCTCATTACAATGAAATGGGACAGAGAAGACACTCTTGACCACTGTCATAACCCAGTGTGAGCCGAACTTCATGTGTTTATAGTATTATAACTTAGCTTCCAAGCAGCTGAATAGCCAAATGGGCAAGAGCACAGCCTAATATGTTATAAGACAGCTTTTACATGGGAGACACGGGAATCTGATGCCACCACTGTAACAAGCAACTTGTGTAATATGATTAGACAAAAAGTCACTCTTGATAAGTGAAATGTAATAGTCATAAATTGCCAAATGGTGGGGGTTTCAAGGAGTAAAAAAATCATTTGAATCTTATTGAACTCCACCTACTTACCCACTAAAGACTTAATTTGGACTACTCTTCCCTAATGCACTTTTAAATACCTGCTGTAGATGTGATGAACAGATGTACTGTTATGGTTTACAGTATCAGGCATTCTGTTGTGACTGCCTTAGGCCAGGCTCATGTACCGAGTATAGCCAGATTTGTGTTGTGCAGCAGGAAGCATTTTGTATAAAGTTTGAGCTCCCAAACTGCACTATATTTTAGTCTGAACAGGAAGTGACAAGGAAAGTGTAAAGTGTATCTTTAAATGTAGAAGTGGTCTTTATTTCCAGTCTTGCTATCAACCGCCTACATGAAGATGTGTTCCTGAGCTTTGTAGAATACATTTTAATGAGGCTGAGGATACGAACGTCTGCATCACATGAGCACATATTTGGATGTTCACCTTTGCTTTGCTGTGATTTTCACTGTTGTCTTTCCTTCAGAATATATTAAAAAAGATTTAAATATTGTATGCTCTCTTACCCATGATGGATGGTCTCTGTAGGCCTTCTTGTTTGCATGGACAGATTGCACATGCAGTATCTATTAAAGCCTGGAGTAATCTTATCACTTTTCTTCTTATCATATTTTTTTATTATTATTATTTTTTTTTGCTTTTTGACATCAACATGTATGCTTTGGTCTATCCTTATTTGGCTCCATCCTCTCATTTCCTGTCACCTGCACATGTGAATTATCGCTGTGTTTATCTGAGCTATGTTCTATTATGAAGGGTGTTGCCTTAGTAGCAGCTTCGTTTGAAGGTAACTGTTTGACTAGGCATCTTTTTAACTGAAAGGTAGTGTGTATGGAACACTCTTCATTATACACCATGACCTTTAGTACAATAAACCAAAACAAGACTACCATTTGCTAAACAAAAGGTAACTGGTAAACCAAAGCTAGCTATATACAGTATCTCACAAAAGTGAGTACACCCCTCACATTTTTGTAAATATTTTATTATATCTTTTATCGTGAAATTATATATTATATCATGAAAATGTCCAAATTGGGCCCAAAGTGTCAATATTTTGTGTGGCCACCATTATTTTCCAGCACTGCCTTAACCCTGTTGGGCATGGAGTTCACCAGAGCTTCACAGGTTGCCACTGGAGTCCTCTTCCACTCCTCCATGATGACATCACAGAGCTGGTGGATGTTACAGACCTTGCACTCCTCCACCTTCCGTTTGAGGATGCCCCACAGATGCTCAATAGGATTTAGGTCTGGAGACATGCTTGGTCAGTCCATCACCTTTACCTTCAGCTTCTTTAGCAAGGCAGTGGTCATCTTGGAGGTGTGTTTGGGGTCGTTATCATGTTGGAATACTGCTCTGCGGCCCAGTTTCCGAAGGGAGGGGGTCATGCTCTGCTTCAGTATGTCACAGTACATGGAACTGTAGCTCCCCAGTGCTGGCAGCACTCATGCAGCCCCAGACCATGACACTCCCACCAGCATGCTTGACTGTAGGCAAGACACACTTGTCTTTGTACTCCTCACCTGGTTGCCGCCACACACGCTTGACACCATCTGAACCAAATAAGTTTATCTTGGTCTCATCAGACCACAGGACATGGTTCCAGTAATCCATGTCCTTAGTTTGCTTGTCTTCAGCAAACTGTTTGTGGGCTTTCTTGTGCATCATCTTTAGAAGAGGCTTCCTTCTGGGACGACAGCCATGCAGACCAATTTGATGCAGTGTGCGGCGTATGGTCTGAGGACTGACAGGCTGACCCCCCACCCCTTCAACCTCTGCAGCAATGCTGGCAGCACTCATACGTCTATTCTGCAAAGCCAACCTCTGGATATGATGCTGAGCACGTGCACTCAACTTCTTTGGTCGACCACGGCGAGGCCTGTTCTGAGTGGAACCTGTCCTGTTAAACCGCTGTATGGTCTTGGCCACCATGCTGCAGCTCAGTTTCAGGGTGTTGGCAATCTTCTTATAGCCTAGGCCATCTTTATGTAGAGCAACAATTCTTTTTTTTCAGATCCTCAGAGAGTTCTTTGCCATGATGTGCCATGTTGAACTTCCAGTGACCCGTATGAGAGAGTGTGAGAGCGATAACACCAAACTTAACACACCTGCTCCCCATTCACACCTGAGACCTTGTAACACTAACGAGTCACATGACACCGGGGAGGGAAAATGGCTAATTGGGCCCAATTTGGACATTTTCACTTAGGGGTGTACTCACTTTTGTTGCCAGCAGTTTAGACATTAATGGCTGTGTGTTGAGTTATTTTGAGGGGACAGCAAATTTACACTGTTATACAAGCTGTACACTCACTACTTTACATTGTAGCAAAGTGTCATTTCTTCAGTGTTGTCCCATGAAAAGATATAATAAAATATTTACAAAAATGTGAGGGGTGTACTCACTTTTGTGAGATACTGTATTTTTTAACCACATAAGCTAGCTGTGAGATTGTGTTTTTTGTGTGAGTTTGTGTAATTTTAGCCACAAGCTGACCTCTCACAATGTACAAACGCATCAGCGTAACATTTTGGTAGCTGTGTTTGTTGAAACTTTCACAGAACTTCAGTCCAGTGAACAGGATTATGGGTTGGCTGACAGAGAAAGATACATGCAATGTTTCATTGAAATTTAGCCATAATAAGACACCACAGAGGCCAGCTGCCTAGAAATGCCTACTGAGAAAGCTACCTTTGCCCTGGAGCACACTGATTCTGAGTCAGGTGCGTTGGACTTGTGTGTTAAAATACTGCTATTGAATCCTAATTGTTAATGCTGCATTTGACTTATTTCGGAAATGGGATGTCAAAGTTTGGAATTACGTCATTTTTGAAGTGCATTTGAGCTACAACGTGGGGGAAAACATGGACGCCTCTGTGTTTATCTTCTGTTAGCAACAAGCTAGCCATCTAACTGTGATGAGTGATGTGTATTTACAGCGATCTGTATAGTCAGTGTTATAGATTTAACAAGCTGATGTGTCTGTATGTTGACTGATCTTAAGCAAATAGATGAGTCTATTTTTGCCTATTCATAACTCATTTTAAGGTAAGTTCTACTTTGTTTACTGCTGATGCTGTATACAGTTGTGTTGATTTGATGTTGCTTGGAGTTGAGGAGACCATCTCAAGTTCTTTATTATGAATTCGGAGTTGAGAGGGTGTTTTCTGTAGTTTTTCTTAGTCAGAGGTTAGAAAAAGCCCCAATAAAGTGAACACTTACATCTCACTACCTTCAGCTCTCATTTGTTATATATTATTGGTGCCACATCAGAAAATAATTTTTAAAAAGAAAAAATGGTAAACATCAGTAATAAAAGACAGCTATGCGCATTGTGATTTTAACTTAAATATCTCTTTTCTACATGATTTTCTTTTAATTATCAAATGACATAATAAATTCAATTACTTTCACAAAATGTACTTTGTGGCTTTAAGTTTAAGGGAGGTAGGGCTGTAAGTTTTCTTCTTCCCCCCATGATTCATGTCAGACATTATTGTCAGCTTAGTGGCAGTTTTCCCTAATGCAGGAGATGTTCTTCAAGAAAGTATTTGGTAGGCGATATCATAATGTTAACAGGATACACTGGTCTCTAGATAAGGTTGATTATAGTTATTTGTGAGGAGATAAAGCTCTATTACTGCAGGTTCTAATATCAGAAATGCAATAATTCATGCTCTCTCTAATATTATATTAATAAATTTTCTCCATTTATGCACCAATTACCAACTCATAGAGGGATTAGTGGTTATAGCATTTATTATTATGTATAGAAAGAAAATTATGATATGATTAAGGCAGTATGAGTCTGAAATGAATGTGCAAGAGGTCTGTAGACAAATAAACCATGTCAACTACATTTGTGTATCATATTATTTCTGAAGCCTCACCTCTTGGTAATATCTAAAATAATTTTCCCTTTAAATTTTTATGCATAACTTGAGACTGTCAGAAAGACTGTGTCAGCTGAATGGTGAGTTTCATAGACTTTAAGCTCTATTCAAGTGGAACAGTGATTTACTGTAACTGTCTTCAAGTCATGAATATTAAACGCATGGACCTGTCAGAGAGAGAGAGAGAGAGAGAGAGAGAGACAGAGAGAGAGAGAGCATCAGAGGCCAGGCACACAGCCCAAAATCGAATGTAGTTTTTCTCAGTGCTCAGAAACATTAGTGATCTTCCTCTCCTGAGAACAAAGGCAGCAGTCAGTCATAGGAGGGTGGCTCGATTTCTTTTTTACTTGCTCTCTCTCATGAGACAACAAATTCTGTAACAGTTACTTTTCTCTCCCTCAGGGCTGGTGTTCATCTGCTTGTGGAAGAAGACAGAACTCTTCCTGGCTGAAACAGAAGAACGAAAGCTTAGCGGGTGCATAGAATTTAAAACTTAGTGAGCCATCTTACTACATAAATGGCCCTCTAAGCATTTTATCTGAAACTAAACCTCAGGAGACAACAGATTTAAGATTCTCTGTGGAAGTTAGAGAGAAACAGAGGATACTACACGTACAAATATTGTCATAAATGAAATAGATTGTATTTACCATATGGTGGATATAACCTGTGGGTCAGGTGAGCTTTAGATGTGGATGCCATCTGATGTTGTTGTGGCACAGTAGGATATACAAGGATCTATACACTGAATAGTTTTAGCTGTGCCATAAAGTCAATACAAATCCTGTATGGAGTTCATAGTGATATTTACTAACTCACTCTTTAATAAAACCCACTTAGGTGTTTAACAGTATGCATGATGAGAAGTCTTGTATAGGATGTTGATTGTTCTTTTTTTTCCATTTATCTGTTTAGTCCATATTACAAGGACTCTCTTGGAGGATTACAAGTACGCACTCTCATGACTCAATGAGCTGAAATGTGACAGACTATTAGCAAGCAAGACTTGTCTTTTTGGTGATGAAAGACAACTTTGCTGTTAATGGTGTCTCTCTAAGCGATGCAGTTGTACTACTCCTGAAATGACAGAGTGAAGATTCAATATCCCATTATCCTTCTGCATAATGTGCTGTGCATCTGTATGGCATTCTGGAAAAGGATTTCATGCTTGTTGGCTGAGAGGTGGATGCTCTGTAGATGTTTTTTATGAGCGCTGAAGTAAAGGGCAGCGTGCTGTTTTTCTCAGCTCAACTCTTTTATCAGTACTATAAATGCAAAATGCCCTTGGTGATACATACTGTGCCATGTTTTATATCTTACTTACTCAGTTGCAAAAGCAATATATGCAGTGTTTGAATGTGCATTAATGAGTTTTTTTCTCCAAAATAATACAGTACGGAGTCCATAAGTATTTGGACAATGACGCAATTTTCAATTTTTCATTTTTCATTTTGCCTCTGTACGCCACCACACTGGATTTGAAATGAAGCAGACAAGATGTGATTGAAGGGTAGACTTTCAACTTTAATTCAAGGGGTTTAATAAAAGTATTGCATTAACCGTTTAGGAATTACAGCCATTGTTACATAGTCCCTCCATTTTCACAAGCTCAAAAGTAATTAAAAGTAAAGTAAAGGATTATTTTAAATATCTGGATGCAAATCCTTTGCAATTCAATGACTGGCTGATGTCTGGAACCCATGGACATCACCAAATGCTGAGTTTCCTCCCTTGGGATGCTTTGCCAGGCCTTCAGTTGCTGCTTGTTTGTGGATTTTTCTGCCTTCAGTCATTATCCATCTGTACTGTGAAGTACCAACAGTTTTGCAGCATTTGATGGAACCTGAGCAGAAATTGTAACTCTATACACTTGAGAATACATCCTGCTACTTCTATCAGCAGTTACATCATTAATAAACACCAGCGACCCAGTTCCACTGGCAGCCATACATGCTCATGCATGCCATAACACTGTCTCCATCATGTTTGACAGATGATTTTTGATTTACTCTTCTTTTCCCATCATTCTGGTACAAGTTAATCATCATTTCATCTGTCTAAACAATCTTGTTCCAGAACTAGGCTTGCTTATTTATTTATTTATTTATTTATTTATTTATTTGATGTTTTCTAGCAAAGTCTAATCTGGCAGTTCTGTTCTTGAGTGTTACCAGTGGTTGCATCTTGAGGTAAACCCTCGTATTTACATTCGTGAAGGCGTCTCTCGATTGTAGACTTTGACGATGATACGCCTTTATCTCTGTTTTGTTTTTTCAGCCTAATGATGGCCTCCTTTGCTTGCACCTCTTTTGACTGCACATTGAGAGTTCCCATGAACAGTTAACAAATGCAAATTCAACACTCGGAATCAACTCCAGAAGTTTTATCTCATTGTTTTGTCATGAAATAACAAGGAAACAGGCCACATCTGGCCATGAAACTGCTTATTACTCAATTGTCAAATTACTTTTGAGCCTGTGCAAATGGAGGGACTGTGAAAAATGGCTGTGATTATTAAATGGTTAATGTAATATTTTTGTTAAACACATTAAATTAAAGCTGAAAAGCTACACTTCATTTCAAATCCATTGTGGTGGTGTACAGAGGCATAATTACAAAAATTGTGTCACTGTCCAAATACTTATGGACCGGATTGTACGTTAAATCCGATGCTACTTTGCTCATAGCCTTAACAATTACTGTATTTCAATATTTCTCTAACTACTAACTTCTGGTATTGCAGTGTTGTAATTTCTTTGGGCTATTCTACTGTAGTGCTTTTTTCTGAGGCTTAGTAACAGATAGAGCAATCACATTTTAGTATCTTGCAATCAAATATTCCAGTGTAAAAATGCAGGCAAATGTTTCAGTCTGCAGATTGAGATGTTGTTTCTTAGTTGCTATGCATAACCATGTCATTTAAGGACCTACACACTGAAGCACATGCAAGCACACATGGAATGTGATTGATAGCTTTGACCTACACACACACACACACACACACACACACACACACACACACACACACACACACACACACACACAAATTACCAGTTCATTGTTTTATTGTGAAGCAGACTGGTACCATGGCTGCTAGTTGTAGGTGTGATCTACTGAGTATCTCATGGCATTTGTCCACACTGGACCTGCAGGGAGTGAATAGAGGGGATGTGGAAGCAACCATCGTCACTAAATATAAGGTCTTAAACTACACACATACCTTACAGACCAAGGACCAATTTAGGGATTAACATATTCCTTCTTGCTACCTACAGGGCAAGCACCTGACACAGACAAATTAAAGCTATTAATGAGCATATAATGTCAGAAACAGGGTAATTTAGAGGTACGTTTTTAAAGGCTTTAAAGGTACAAAAGTGATCCATTATATATATATTTAGGATTCAATTATGTACCAGTTAACTACAGATGCCAAAGAACTGTGCATCCAGCGACAAGCATATGTTTAGTACATTTTGTAGAGGGGTATACTACTGTAGTCCAGTTTGAAAGGATTTTGAAAGCTGCTTTAAAATGGACGAAAAAAATCTCAATGGCCAGACTTCAGAAGTCATCATAATATACTATAGTTTAACCTGACCAGCAGATATAGAGGGATCACTGATATCTTGGAAATGACAGATCTGAGGATTGATCATTCCTCAAATCATGCTTAATGTCCACGATTTCATCAGAGCTTTCTTCCAAACAGAGCCAAACAACATGGACACACCTCAGAGTCAAACCCCATGTCATCAATACTTTGATCTTATTGTTTCAGTGCTATTCCCAGTGAGTTTGATTACATCTGTTGTAAATGAATGCCTTTGCCACAGTAAATTGACATAGGAGCAATTCAGCTGAAATTTTTACCCCAGCATGTACAGTGGGTATAGAAAAGAATCACCCCCCTTTAAAATAATCACATGTTGTTGTTTTTCAGCCTGAAATGAAGACGGACACAGTTTTTGTTTAATCCAGCTGTATTTACTCAGTGCAACTTATAACATCCAAGTGAAAGATATAACAACATGTCAGGAAAAATAAAAGAATAAAAAAACAGAATCACTGAGTTGGAAAAAGGATCACCCCCTTGCTTTAATTTGCCTTACTTTTATTATTTTTTTTTTAAATTACAGCCTTTACTGTAGGAATGGTGTTATTCGGATGGTGAGCTGTATTGGATTTCTGCCAGACATATCGTTTGGTGTCGAGGCCAAATAATTCATCTGACCACAGCACCTTTTTCCATGTGGCCTCAGAATCTTCAAGGTGCGTTTTGGCAAAGCTCAGTCGTGGGTGACTTTTTTCTTGCAACCCTCCCATACAAGCCACATTTGTGGAGAATTTGTGATATTGTTGTCACATGCACACAATGACCACTCTTTGTCATAAATTGCTGCAACTGCTTCAGAGTTGCTGTAGGCCTCTTGGTAGCCTCTCTGACCAGTTTCCTCCTGGCTCTTTCATCCAGTTTGGAGCGACGTCCTGATCCAGGGAGGGTCTGTGTTGTACCAAATACCTTCCACTTCTTAATAATAGACTTCACTGTGCTTCTAGGCATTGATAAAGCCTTTTAAATCTTTTTTGTATCCATCTCCTAACTTGTGCCTGTCCACAACTTTATTCCGGAGATCTTTTGACAGTGCCTTGCCACCCATAGTTGATTGTTTGCTTCAGTTGCACTTCAAATGCTTCAGGAAAGCTCTTTTCATGCTGAGCTAATCAAAATGACCACAGCTGATCACAGCTGAAAGTCAAATGGTTCTGTGTGCCATTGAGAAGGTGATTAACTACACCTTTTTGAGTTTACAAGTAATTTTTAGGAGGGGGGGTGATCCTTTTTCCAACTCAGTGATTCTGTTATTTATTTATTTAATTAATTAATTAATTAATTAATTAATTAATTAATTATTCTGACATGTTGGTGTTGTATCTTTCACTTGGATGTAAATACAGCTGGATAAAACAAAAACTGTGTCCATCTTCATTCTTTTCTATACCCACTGTAGTTGCTCAGCACAGATTTGCTTGGTATATGAAGTGTGATTCTTTATTTTTGCACGGGGGCCAGTGTAGTTAAGAAGTGAGGGATTGTACAGAACTGTGCATACTGCATGTGTAAATTATCACACAGTTACCTCAAATTGTGTTCTTCAATATAGAATCACTTTCTTTCTCAGTACATATTTTTGGTGTCACTGCCCCAGATTTGAAGGCTAGAAGGCTGGATTTTTACATTAGAATTGCTTTGTATGGTATTGGTATTACCTAAACAAACATTGTCTTTTGAAGCAAGTGTAAGATGATTTAGGCCTGTCTTTTGTTAGTTGTAGATAGTCAATTCTGTTTGTATTAGATTGTTTTTACTGTTTGTGTTCAGTAAATGGCATTTTAATGAACCCTGTTGTCTTGCCTTATCACTTGCTATAATTTTGCCTGAAGCCACTGTTTTAGTATTATAATCTTCAAAAATTGACTCATAGGCTATTACTGTTCTAAATTAATAACTAAGGTTTTAATGATTCATGAATAAATTTTCAGGTGCATCTCAATAAATTAGAATGTCGTGGAAAAGTTCATTTATTTCAGTAATTCAACTCAAATTGTGAAACTCGTGTATTAAATAAATTCAATGCACACAGACTGAAGTAGTTTAAGTCTTTGGTTCTTTTAATTGTGATGATTTTGGCTCACATTTAACAAAAACCCACCAATTCACTATCTCAACAAATTAGAATACTTCATAAGACCAATAAAGAAAACAGTTTTAGTGAATTGTTGGCCTTCTGGAAAGTATGTTCATTTACTGTACATGTACTCAATACTTGATAGGGGCTCCTTTTGCTTTAATTACTGCCTCAATTCGGCGTGGCATGGAGGTGATCAGTTTGTGGCACAGTGGTATGGAAGCCCAGGTTTCTTTGACAGTGGCCTTCAGCTCATCTGCATTTTTTGGTCTCTTGTTTCTCATTTTCCTCTTGAGAATACCCCATAGATTCTCTATGGAGTTCAGGTGTGGTGAGTTTGCTGGCCAGTCAAGCACACCAACACCATGGTCATTTAACCAACTTTTGGTGCTTTTGGCAGTGTGGGCAGGTGCCAAATCCTGCTGGAAAATGAAATCAGCATCTTCAAAAAGCTGGTCAGCAGAAGGAAGCATGAAGTGCTCCAAAATTTCTTGGTAAATGGGTGCAGTGACTTTGGTTTTCAAAAAACACAATGGACCAACACCAGCAGATGACACTGCACCCCAAATCATCACAGACTGTGGAAACTTAATACTGGACTTCAAACAACTTGGGCTATGAGCTTCTCCACCCTTCCTCCAGACTCTAGGACCTTGGTTTCCAAATGAAATACAAAACTTGCTCTCATCTGAAAAGAGGACTTTGGACCACTGGGCAACAGTCCAGTTCTTCTTCTCCTTAGCCCAGGTAAGACGCCTCTGACGTTGTCTGTGGTTCAGGAGTGGCTTAACAAGAGGAATACGACAACTGTAGCCAAATTCCTTGACACGTCTGTGTGTGGTGGCTCTTGATGCCTTGACCCCAGCCTCAGTCCATTCCTTGTGAAGTTCACTCAAATTCTTGAATCGATTTTGCTTGACAATCCTCATAAGGCTGCGGTTCTCTCGGTTGGTTGTGCATCTTTTTCTTCCACACTTTTTCCTTCCACTCAACTTTCTGTTAACATGCTTGGATACAGCACTCTGTGAACAGCCAGCTTCTTTGGCAATGAATGTTTGTGGCTTACCTAGTGAACCAAACTGAGAGACCATTTTGAAGGCTCAGGAAACCTTTGCAGGTGTTTTGAGTTGATTAGCTGATTGGCATGTCACCATATTCTAATTTGTTGAGATAGTGAATTGGTGGGTTTTTGTTAAATGTGAGCCAAAATCATCACAATTAAAAGAACCAAAGACTTAAACTACTTCAGTCTGTGTGCATTGAATTTATTTAATACACGAATTTCACAATTTGAGTTGAATTACTGAAATAAATGAACTTTTCCACGACATTCTAATTTATTGAGATGCACCTGTATTATACATTTGTAATTTGAATAAAGCTGATAAATGAGTAAGGTGCTTAATAGTGAGATAATTTAATGGGATTTACAACAGAATATGTACAACACAATATGTACTCATTTACTGTATGGGTATTGTAAACTCTTATACAAATGCCTGTGCAGGCTCTTTAGATTGTTAATAAAATCAAGCTTTAGGAACACAGCATGGTGAGTGAGTAGACAGCTCATTAATCCAAACTGGTGCCTTTTCATTTTTTATATTAATTTATGAAAAAACTTTTAAAACCCCTAAAAATGTCTGTTACAAAGTACAACACCAATTCTGAAAAAGTTGGGACAGTATGGAAAATGCAAAAAACCAAACAATAAGCATCATTTGAAAATTCAGTTCACCCTGTACTATATTGAAAACACATTATTAACACATTATTTGATGTTTTACTTTGTGAATTTAAATATACACTCATTTCAAATCTGATGACTGCAACACACTACACACACAAAGTTGGGACTGTCAACTGTATACCACTGTGTAACATAACCTTTTCTTTTAATAACACTTATTAAGCGTTTGGGCACTGAAGACACCAGTTGGTTAAGTTTAGAAAGCAAAATTTCCCCTCATTCATCCATTATGCATTTCTTCAGCTGTGCAACTGTACGGGGCCTTCGTTGCCTTATTTGCACTTCATAATGCACCACACATTCTCAGTTGGAGACAGGTCAGGACTGCAGGCAGGCCATGCTAGCACCCGCACTCTCTGCTTACGCAACCATGCGCTTGTAATCCAGGCAGAATGTGGTTTGGCGTTGTCCTGCTCTGGATGGCAGCAAATGTTGCTACAAAATGTGTACATATCTTTCTGCATTAATAATGCCCTCACAGATGTGCAAGTTACCTGACACAACCGCATACCATGACAGACACTGGCTTTTGGACCTGACGCTGATAACAGCTTGGATGGTCCTTTTCCTCTTTGGCCCGGAGAACACGGTGGCTGTTTTGTCCAAAAACTATTTCAAATGTTGACTCGTCGGACCATAAAACACGATTCCACTGTGCTACTGTCCACCTCAGATGAGACCGAGCCCAGAGAAGTCGGCGGTGCTTCTGGACAGTGTTGATGTATGGCTTCTGCTTTGCATAGTGAAGCCTTAACTTGCGTCTGTGGATGCAGCAGCGAATGGTGTTGACTGACAAATGTTTACCAAAGTATTCCCGAGCCCATGTCAGGATCTCCATTACAGACTCATGACAGTTTTTAAGACAGTGATGTCTGAGGGATCAGATATCACGCACATCCAAAATGCTACAGATTTGTCTTTCGGGAATGTTGTTCTCAAAGTGTTGGATTATTCTGTTGGCAGATTGGTGAGCCTCGACCCATCCTTGCTCTTGAAGGACTAGGCCTTTTTTGGAGGCTCCTTATATACTATGATTAGACAGTTGCCTCGCCTGTTTCACATCACCTTCTTTTTCAACTTGTCACATCGTTATTAGTCCTTCGCTAATTGCCCCTGTCCCAACTTTTTCGGAATCGGGGTCGTATTATGTATTTCCTGTGGTAAAGTACAGTTTTTTATGAGCTGAGAGACATTTTAAATATATTCAGTCTAATATGGTAATCAATTTTTCAGTGTCCCCAAGTATGCTCATCCAAACAGCAATACAAATACTAAAATCTATGAATAATACAAAATTTCACTTAACGTGTAACAAAACTTGTCCTGATTTCCTTTCATAATGTATTCTAACATATTTGCTTAATATTTTAAATAATTAATATTAACATATAAATTAGAATATTAAAATGTTTTATATAAAAATATAATGTTCCTACCTTTGCTTTCAGTTCGGTTTCTTTGATGAAAACCCCCCATTTTAAACAATTATAAAATTCAAATGGTTGACATGATTGCATCACGCAGTTCCTGCACATTTTTTCAGGTGCATTTTCATGCTGTGAATCTCTTGTTCTACCACATCCCAAAGGTGATCTATTGGATTCAGATCTTGTGACTGGGAAGGCCACTGAAGGATATTGAACTCAGTCATGTTCATGAAACCAGTTTGAGATGACTTTTGCTTTGTGACATGGTGCATTATAATGCTGGACGTAGCCATTAGAAGATGGGTAAATTGTGGCCATTAAGGGATGCACATGGTCAGCAACAATACTCTAATAGGCGCTGACATTCAAGTAATGTTTGATTGGTATTAACAGGCCCAAAGTGTGCCAGGAACACATTCCCCACACCATTACACCACCTCCACCAGCCTAGACTGTTGACACAAGGCATGTTGGTTCTATGGATTCATGCATTTGGTGCCAAATTCTGACCCTACCATCTGTGTGCCTCAGCAGAAATAGAGATTCATCAGACCAGGCTGCATTTCCAGTCCATGTACAGTGGGGGGAAAAAGTATTTGATCCCCTGCTGATTTTGTACGTTTGCCCACTGACAAAGAAATGATCAGTCTATAATTTTAATTTTAGGTGTATTTTAACAGTGAGAGACAGAATAACAACAAAAAAATCCAGAAAAACACATTTCAAAAAAGTTATAAATTGATTTGCATTTTAATGAGGGAAATAAGTATTTGATCCCCTATCAATCAGCAAGATTTCTGGCTCCCAGGTGTCTTTTACACAGGTAATGAGCTGAGATTAGTAATCTCAGTTTGTTACCTGTAAAAAGACACCTGTCCACAGAAGCAATCAATCAATCAGATTCAAAACTCTCCACCATGGCCAAGACCAAAGAGCTGTCCAAGGATGTCAAGGACAAGATTGTAGACCTACACAAGGCTGGAATGGGCTACAAGACCATCATCAAGCAGCTTGGTGAGAAGGTGACAACAGTTGGTGCGATTATTCGCAAATGGAAGAAATTGTCAGTCTCCCTCGGTCTGGGGCTCCATGCAAGATCTCAACTCATGGAGTTTCAATGATCATGAGAACGGTGAGGAATCAGCCCAGAACTACACGGGAGGATCTTGTTAATGATCTCAAGGCAGCTGGGACCATAGTCACCAAGAAAACAACTGGTAACACACTATGCTGTGAAGGACTGAAATCCTGCAGCGCCCACAAGGTCCCCCTGCTCAAAAAAAGCACATGTACAGGCCTGTCTGAAGTTTGCCTGAATGATTCAGAGGAGAACTGGGTGAAAGTGTTGTGGTCAGATGTAGTCAGATCTCTTTGGCATCAACTCAACTCGCTGTGTTTGGAGGAGGAGGAATGTTGCCTATGACCCCAAGTCATAACACCATCCCCACCATCAAACATGGAGGTGGGAACATTATGCTTTGAGGGTGTTTTTCTGCTAAGGGGACAGGACAACTGCGCCGCATCAAAGGGACGATGGACGGGGCCATGTACCGTCAAATCTTGGGTGAGAAACTCCTTCCCTCAGCCAGGGCATTGAAAATGACCTTAATGACTTGGAGAGGATCTGCAAAGAGGAGTGGGACAAAATCTCTCCTGAGGTGTGTGCAAACCTGGTGGCCAACTACAAGAAACATCTGACCTCTGTGATTGTCAACAAGGGTTTTGCCACCAAGTACTAAGTCGAAGGGGTCAAATACTTATTTCACTCATTAAAATGCAAATCAATTTATAACTTTTCTGAAATGCATTTTTCTGGATTTTTTTGTTGTTATTCTGTCTCTCACTGTTAAAATACACCTAAAATTAAAATTATAGACTGATCATTTCTTTGTCAGTGGGCAAACGTACAAAATCAGCAGGGGATCAAATACTTTTCCCCCCCCCCTGTACATCCAGTTTTGGTGAGTCTGTGCCCACTGCACTCTCAGATTTCTGTTCTTGGCTGCTAGATGTGGCCAGGTATGGTCTTCTGCTGTTGTAGCCCATTCACTTCAAGGTTTGACGTGTTGTGCATTCTGAGATGCTTTTCTGCTCACCACAATTGTACAGAGTGGTTATCTGAGTTACTGTAGCCTTTCTGTCAGCTTGAACCAGTCTGGCCGTTCTCCGTTGACCTCTCTCATCAACAAGATGTTTCCGTCCACAGAACTGCTGCTCACTGGATGTTATTTGTTTATTGCATTAATCTGAGTAAACTCTAGAGACTGTTGTGTGTGAAAATCCCAGGGAAACAGCAGTTATATAAATACTCAAACCTGTCTGGCACCAACAATCATTCCATGGTCAAAATCACTGAGATCATATGTTTTCCCTATTCTGATTACCCAAAGCATTTTTTTTGTAAACCATGTCTCAGATTGATCTCTACTACTCCTTGTTGGTAATTTCTTCTTCGAGTTCTCAGTGCCTGTCGATTTTAACTATTCACCGGCTCTCATTCATTATTCAGTAGCTGATGTCCATGTTCGCCTCATCTCTATCTACATGCATCCTGAATGAGGATAGAAAATGCGGTGAAATACACACTGCTTTACATGTCAGTGCTGAGACTGATTTGTCTTTGAATTACTCTCCTCAGAAGAAGCTGCAGCATCCACGGCATGCCTAAATCTCAACCAAGTGCAATTCTCAGTTCCTTTTTGTCTGTTTGCTTATTGAATTTCTGGCCTGTCTGAAGACATGAAAGAAAAGCAGGTAGAGGGAGAGAGAAAGAAAGAGATAATTTTATTGTGGGTGTATAAGGTTTTAAAGTTTAACAGTAGTTGTACATATTAAGATATTTAATTGTGACATTAATAATTCTCATCATGATTAGGGTAGTCAGTGAGTTTGGAGTAAGTAGTTCACACACATACCATCCCAGAAGCTTTTTACTGCTGAGAATAATCTTTGTTGGAATTGTGTTCCATTGAAGGAGAACATTGAAGGAGAACGTTCATGTCTGGCTTTACTTCAGCAGTATTATAGTAACCATATATTCTCTCTGAGCAGCCAGGATATTTTATAGTATATGCAGTTTCCTGTGGCAAGTGAAAGGTGAAACCTGCACTTGTGTCTGGTACAGAACTGACAATTAGGAGATTCTCTGCCAATATTTTGGCTCTTGAAATGATTAAAACTGTCTAGAAATAAGTTTAATAATCTTATGTTTGGTTCTTTTTTGCAATGGTATTAAACAGATTGCATAATGTTTCTTACACAGGTGGAAATGCAAGTCATTTAAAAAAAAATGCCCTTTCGCCAGCATAATTTCTGTGGAAAAGTGACATAGAACAAATAGACAGAAACAGGAGAGGAACATAGAGAAGTGACAAAACTGACCTTTAGGAATATGCAGTATACATCAGATAGAATTATCAAATCATCAGGCATACTCCCAAATGTTATTCAGACTTATGTATTATCATATTTGAATTGATACCATTCCTTTTGCTTTAGATGGCCCCTCAAAATTCATTTACAATTCTCCTCTATTTGCGTTATGTTATTGGCCAGTCTCTGTTTATAAAGGGCCCAGACAGAGGAGTATGATTTCTTATTGATGTGAAAATGTGTTTGGTCTCGCAACAGGCATCTGCCAATACCTTGTGGATAACAGGCTCTAATTTGTTTGAGTCTATGTGATGCAGGGCTGTGCTTCTTTGTTTTTAACACATGCTTTGACAGATGCAGCAGCCCAGGATTATTGAGCAAAAAATAAAGGAAAGAGAATTTAATGAAACTCTTAAGCCTGAGGTTTCATGGAGTCGGCAGCTCTTTTGTCGATGGTATTTCTGAGGTGTCGAATGCTTTATTGATTTATCTACACCTGAGAGACAATAGATACTTTCAGCAGTCAGGAGTTTTATTTGTTCAGTTGCATGATGCTCAAGCAGACATGCTGGCTGAAAGATATGTTTGTTTATGGCTTTGAGGTTTTAGGTGTCTGACAATTATGGATCATAAAGAGAGCAATTTGTTGCTTGTACTTGGTCACTTTGTGAGGGAAGGTTTGAGAACGTGGCTGGATTTCTGATCGAGTTTGAAGTTTTTAGGGAACTCTTGCATCATCTCCTGGGTTTTGGACTAGTATTACTTTAAATATTACAAACCTTGCATTTAGATGATGTATATCCAAACAGAAGGGAACAACACATTTTGAAAGATTTAGGCTGCAATACACAACTCTTTTCTTCTGTTTATGTGTTTTTAGATGTAGCTAAATTCATATTGCTGGAATATATATAGGGCCTATGTTTTGATATGTCTTCCATAATTACTAATTCTGCTCTGCCTTTCGCTTATGCAGTTCTCTTTAATATGGAAATTAGTGGAACATTGGTGCTTCAAACCAAAAAAGGAACATGTTGTGTGTTCATCTCTTTTCAAACCTCATTTAGTGATTTATTTTGCTGAGATTAAAGGCATGGGATGTGTTGTGGAATCTCTGATTTCATATCCTCTCCTTTTCAACTTATTTGGGATGAATGGAACGCAGAATTAAGCCCTCTGACTGTGGATCATATTCAGATTTGAAAATTCAGCATTAAACTACAAAGCTCTTCCTGATCTTATGCCTGCTTTGTCAGAAAAAACGTCCATCCTTTGTCTTTTTGAGTGAAACATAAAACTAAGAAGCAGACAATGCAGGGACTGGTTATCTGAAGTTGTCACTTATTGGTCATTAGTTTTGCTTGGATAAAAGAGCTTCCCATTCCGACATAAATGTTTTTTTTATTTATTTTTTTACTTGTATGAAAACACTACAATTTTTTTTTTTGTAGTTTTACACGTTTTCATTTCATTTTGACACAATTTCTATTTGTCCCTTTTTGTTTCTTGCCAGCATTCCGATGTAATGCATTTTACTTGACACTAAAGGGCTCAGTGCTACCGTATACCTGACAAATCGGAATTATTTGTACACCAGATTCCTGTTTATTGAGTGTTCTCTTTTTCAGCTACCAGCTCATGTTTCTAATACATGACATTGTGTGGGAGAAAACTGGCTTTTAAGAGATTGTTTTGTTCCAAATTAACAAGGTCAATGACAATGTTAACAACATGAGGTCCTGGCCCTTTTCTTTAATGTGCAGCAGATTTTGCCCCATGTCATGAAGAAATCTTTGATCTCCCCCACTCATAGTGCACTTTTTGTTTTCTGATATAGTACTTTTCAGATGGAATAAGGTTCCCGGAAATATGTCTATTAAAATAATATTGATGGAGAATATACGGTACGTGTTATGAAGCCAATAACTTAAATCCCTCAGAAGCATCACTTCTCTGACAAGTCATGTTAAATGTTGTCTGTTAATTATTATTCAGCCTTTTAAACTTTGCCAATACTTGGTCTCAGTTTGGTCTTGGTGGGAGATGCAGAGATGCCAACATTGCTAATAAGAAAATCCTGGCAGAGAGAAAACCCTAGTGTATGTCAGTGGACGGGACAATTTGATGATAACAGCATATATGATAAAACAGATTGGTTGAACTGATAATAAACTTCAATCTGCAGAAAAGTTAGGCTTTATAAGCAACTTGCTGAATGTATAAGCTTATTTCATACAATTGTTACAAAATGAACACAAATACATTTCCAGGCTTTAGACTTGGACAAATGTTTTATTACTGAAATGAAATGAAAACATCAAAGAAATCAAATGACTTGTCTGCCCAAACACAAAATAGCTCAATATTTAAAAAAAAATAAATAAAATGATGATGTAGGCCTATACAATGGTGATCCACAGCATATTTTACCCTGATCTTTTATAATTAAATGATTTTATTATCAGCAGAGAAATGCAAATTGCACAAAAGCACAAAACCTGTTTTCCCACTGGATGTAATGGAATATTTAAAAACATCAAAACATGACGTACTGTAATCTTTCCAGATGCAGGAACACAAGCCGTAAAATTGCTCACATGACAGATTTGGACGGAACTAAAATAATTACATTACCCCACCTCCCCATGCAAAACTAATTTAGTCCAAATAGGGCTTAAGACATTTAACTTCCTTCCTATAATTAATTTGCATGTGTTCTCTGAATGTTGATCATCATCTTAATTAGGAAATCACTTTCCACCCTCAAAGCCCACTTTGACTCTAAATGAAAGAGTTTATTCATGAACAGAGCTGCAATATAATTTCATGCCAAGAGAAGTGCTACTCCATGAACAAGCACAAATGCAGTTAATTACAGGGAGGACATTGTTTTCTGCTCAACCCAGAATTTACATGTATGCAGTGTAAGTACATCGAGATATGATTTCCAGACATGAGTCTGTTAAGTAATATGCCAGAGGATGTCTGTAGTAATACTAAGTACACATCATACACTATATGGCCAAAAGAATGTAGACACCTCACTATCACACCCACATGTAGGGCTGGGACAAAGGGGAGGCACTGGCTTAGTGGTTAGCATGTTTGCCTTCACCTCTGGGGTTAGGGGTTCAAATCCTGCCTCTGCCCTGTGTGTGTGGAGTTTGCATGTTCTCCCTGTGCTTTGGGGGTTTCCTTCAGGTACTCTGGTTTCCTTCAGGTACTCTGGTTTCCTCCAGGTACTCTGGTTTCTTCCAAAAACATGTGCTATAGGCTGATTGGCATTTCCAAATTGTGTGTGACTGTGCAGTGTGATGGGTGTGTAGGATAAGTAGTATGCAATGGTTGGACTGGAAGAACTAGAGAGGCCTTCACGAAGCCCTAACCTCAACCCCACTGAACACCTTCAGGGTGAACTGGAACACCAACTTCATACCAGGCTTCCTCATGTGGCACATCCATGCATCTTATATGGATACAAATCCCCACAGAAAAAGTAATCCAATACAAGTAGGGCATTTGTCTATTTGACAAGTGCTTCAGTACTCTACCATTGGTGTCTTATAGAAAAGGGGAAAAGTTTTAAAACAAATTAGTTCCATCTAGGTGCACTCTTTCCTCTGTCATCCTCCCCCTGCTATTTTTTTCTGGAGGTGACAGGGAAACATATGGCCATGCTTTATTGATATATTACATGAAACCAAGGCAGCATGGCTAAATTCTTCAGAGACCTCATTTCTATGTCTCACCACAGCACCCCTGCGCTCTCTTTGGTTCTCTCTCAAATGCTCAGATGTGTTAATTTGACCCACTCCATCCAGATTTTTTTTTCACTGAGTTTGATTAAAGACTTGAATATATATACTGTAGTAAGTACTTTTTTATGCCTTGGGTTCTTTAAATTTTAGCTGAAACTGGAATTTCCTATCATTAGAGACAGATGGAAAGAGACAGGGAAAGTGAACCAGAGCAAGACCTGTGAAGGGTGATATGATTAGAGAGAAATTTTCACAGGGCAGGTGAGGCAGAATGGAAAAGTATGAAAAAGCTTAAAAGGGCAGGTGAGGGAGAATGGAAAAGCAGGATTGATTGGGTCTTATCAGAGCCTGCACCTGACACATGATTGCCAGTCGAGAGCTTTAAGACTCTAGATCATTTGTGATGGAGGAAGCTTGGCTGATCTCTCTTTCTGCCCTACTACTATTACCAGCAGCAGTCCTCTTATCAATGTGTTTGTGTGTGTGTGTGTGTGTGTGAGAGAGAGAGAGAGAGAGAGAGAGAGAGAGAGAGAGAGAGACAGACAGACAGACAGAGACTAAGAGTTTAACACTCATTTGGTTATGTTGGGTATTTGCAGAGAAGACCAGGATACTTGGAAGTATCTTCAGCAGGATTCTTTATTGCAGATGAGAGATCAGTCTACAACATCAGAATATGCTGTTTCGTCAATATTCTACATGCTGTAGTTATTAAGTCTAACTAAGAGAGGCACTGTAATTTTATAGGCATTCAGTGGGCCGTCCTTAGAGGTGTTAGAAAGGAAGTGAGAAGCTACAGAGAGTTTCATCAGGTCTAATCCTATTAACATATCTATATCCACACCTAGGGTACCGCATTCACATTTGACTAAGACAGTGATTAAAAAACAGGCAGAAAAATTCAATTGTACTGTCTCAATAGATGCTATCTTGAATGCCCATAAGCAATTAATATCACTCTGATGTTTCCTGTGATGATATGGGTTACACAGAGGATAAGTTGGTCTTAAAGTGACCCTAAATTGTGCATTCCCACAGTATCTTGTGATAAATATAAAAATAATCAGATAGTGTACCTCTAAATAATCAGTTTGAGAAACTAAACAATCCTAATGCCATTGTTGTTGACATTAGCAAACCAGTATTCTGCTAAAGCTGTTAAATTTCTTGCCCTGTTGATAACTTCATGATTAACAGAACAAATGAACTTAATAATTTAAGAAAGTACACCCTCCTTCTGTTGTATGTTTTTATTTATCAGGGCCTAACTAACAATTGTGTGAGCTCGCCAACTTTTGTAAACAAACAAATTACCTCAGCTGACAACAAAAACACAACAGATTTCAATATGTAGTAATTATTTTCCCAAAAAGTAAACCAACATTCAGAAACCAGCTGGGAAGAAATAAGCACACCCTATAATTCTGTAAGAACTCATCACTGGGCTGCTATTCCCCTCCTAGTCGGCAGGGGGCACTCCTCACCAGGCACCTGCTGCACTCTACTGCTCATTAGGACTGATATATTACACCTGTGTTTTCCCCTGTTTAAGTAGACTTGTGCCATGTCTTTTTTTGTTCAGTCTTGAGCCTTTGTCACTTGCTCTCTGCTGCAAGCTAAGTTTATGCTTTTGACCATTGTGGCTGTTTTTATTTTTCCCTGTTTTGTGGAAGCACGGCTTCCTTTGTTTTTGTTGCACTTTTATCTAGTAAAGATTATCGTTTATTGAAGACCACTGGTGTACAGCAATCTTTAAGTCATACCACAGATTCTCAATTGGATTAAGGTCTGGTCTTCGACTAGGCCATTCCAAGACATTTAAATGTTTCCTCTTAAACCACTCAAGTGTTGCTTTAGCAGTATGCTTAGGGTCATTGTCCTGCTGGAAGGTGAACCTCCGTCCCAGTCTCAAATCTCTGGAAGACTGAAACAGGTTTCCCTCAAGAATTTCCCTGTATTTAGTGCCATCCATCATTCCTTCAATTCTGACCAGTTTCCCAGTTCCTGCCGATAAAAAACATCCCAACAGCATGAAGCTGCCACCACCATGCTTCATGGGATGGTGTTCTCAGGTTGATGAGAGGTGTTATGTTTGTGCCAGACATAGCGTTTTTCCTTGATGGTCAAAAAGCTCAATTTTAGTCTCATCTGATCAGAGTACCTTCTTCCATATGTTTGGGGAATCTCCCACATGCCTTTTGGTGAACAAAAGGCATGTGGGAAAAGGCAGCTTTTCTTTAAGCTATGGCTTTTTTCTGGCCACTCTTCCATAAAGCCCAGCTCTGTAGAGTGTATGGCTTAAAGTGGTCCTATGGACAGATACTCCAATCTCCGCTGTGGAGCTTTGCTGCTGTGGAGCTTTGGTCTCTTTGTTGCCTCTCTGATTAATGCCCTCCTTGCCTGGTCCGTGAGTTTTGGTGGGCAGCCCTCTCTTGGCAAGTTTGTTGTGGTGCCATATTCTTTCCGTTTTTTAATAATGGATTTAATGGTGATCCATGGGATGTTCAAAGTTTCAGATATTTTAAAAAATATTTTTTCAACCCTGATCTGTACTTCGCCACAACTTTGTCCCTGACCTGTTTGGAGAGCTCCTTAGTCTTCATGGTGCCGCTTGCTTGGTGGTGCCCCTTGCTCAGTGGTGTTGCAGACTCTGGGTCCTTTCAGAACAGGTGTATATATACTGAGATCATGTGACACTTAGTTTGCAAACAGGTGGACTTTATTGAACTAATTATGTGACCTCTGAAGGTAATTGGTTGCACCAATCTTATTTAGGGGCTTCATAGCAAAGGGGGTGAATACATACGCATGCACCACTTTTCCGTTTTAAATGTTTTAGAATTTTTTAAAACAAGTTTTTTTTTTTTTTTATTTCACTTTACCAATTTGGACTATTTTGTGTATGTCCATTACATGAAAGCCAAATAAAAATCCGTTTAAATTACAGGTTGTAATGCAAAAAATAGGAAAAATGCCAAGGGGGGGAGGGGGGGGTTAATACTTTTGCAAGGCACTGTACTAGGGTACAGTCAACAACAAGATTCTCCATTATATCCCAGTTATATACGTTTTGGTTCAGGTTCTTATGTTTGAATTTATTGCTGCTTAAACTGAGCTGATGCAGTATAGCCAAGCTGCCTGTGTACAAACATTCTGGTTTTGTGCTTCTGAAACTTCTCTAGGGCCTCTTTGAAGGCAGACCCAAGAGCAACAGCACACAGAGCAGATTTCACAGGGTGGATTTTCATACAACCGGCAGAGCAGATTGTGCTAACTACACTTTGCTGTGTGCAAACCTGGCTTAGCTATTAACAGTGAGGCTTAGCAGTAAAACAGTTAATGTACCCGGTACATGGCATGTGCAATGAAATATTATAAGTTATATCTCGTATCAAGTCATCAGTATGTGTGGGTAGCACACCCTCAGCATAGTGCTTCCACATTAGCGTGCTAGCTGATCTGAAATTGTCATTACAGTATGCTTCTCTTAGCTAGCATATGGTGAGTTAAATATTTAGCTAGCAAACTATCATATCATTAATAAATTGTATTAGCACACAGAAACTGTCATATATTTAGTTGACCTTACTGAGCTAGTTAGCTAATGCTGCTTACCAGGGCATCTACTTGTGGTAGGGAAATTAGATAACATTTGATAGTGTGTGTGAGAGGGTATGATAGCTTGTCAAAAGTGCCTGAGCACTGTTTAATGACTATTAATTAGACAATTACTATAATTAGATCATTATCAGAGGATTGTGAATGATTTAGTGATTGTTCATAAAAGATGAGACTATAATTCTGTCTACAAACTCTCACTGAATATTGTTTAATTATGTTTGCATAGCAAGTAGGTTACAGAATTGTTTTGGCAGGGTGAAAAAATTCTCAAGGTGGAAAAAAAAAATGTGGCCGGTGTAAAAACACATACTAAAATGATTGTGGGTAGTGAATTGAAATGCACAAATGTGCAGCAAAAGTGCATATTTAAACAGGGTATATCATTCCACAAGCAACAGGGGAAATTGAGGAGGGGACAGGGATACATCTTATAGTTTGTATGCCACCCTTATTATTAAGCGATTATAATATTTAAAACAAGAACCCACTTGAGAATTCCCCCCTTCGTGTGCTGACACTGCCTCTCTACTGCTGCTGTGGCATTCTCTCCACTTTGCTCTGCATTGCTACCATTTTCCTCTGTGTGCTTGTGTCCTCTTTCACTGGAGGTTACAGTGTGATGGAGAGGAGTGTGCATGCATGTGTGAGATGATTCAGAGGGAGGAAAGGTCAGGGGATGAATGTTAACTCGGTTAGGGGCTGATAATGGGATGACTCTTTGGCCACTGTGACATGAGCAGCTGTCCTCTTCCTTCCTCTGCCTTCACACTTTCCAGTGCTTTGAATGTTCTGGAGTGAAGTGAAGGCTTTGACCTCACAAGCCTTCTGAATCTTGGATTAATAATGAGTACAACAACTCGAGAAGAGTGTGAGTGTGGATGGAGCTCTCATCAGGATCCTAATGTGCTCTTTTACAGTGCAGATATACTACACAATGTTCCACTTTCTGTGTGGATTACATCAGTTTTGTTGGCTCCTAAAGGCAGCAGCTGACCTGTATTTATCCAGTTGGACTGCACCATCATCTCTCTGGGAGTAGAAGAAGCAAGGCCACCAGAAACAGAGCTCTACCCATTTCCCCAGCTCTCTTCCCAAGCAGCTTTTGCAGTTCCAAGATGCTGATTCCAGAAAACCATCTGAAATTTATTAGGTGGGATATGCAGGATTTCATTTTAAAATGTTATGTAGAGATAAATCATACTCCAAGTGAAATCAAACATTGCCCTCAAAACCTGCAGATCTCATTTCTCTTCTCTTCTCTTCTCTTCTCTTCTCTTCTCTTCTCTTCTCTTCTCTTCTCTTCTCTTCTCTTCTCTTCCAGCTGACAAAGCATCTGTTGATACTGTAGTTTGAGTCTAAGGCTCAGTACACATCCATATATCACAGAGAAATTATTATTTTACAGTTCTCATTAGATGAAACAAACAGAACACTGATGGTTGTTTGTTAGAGGGCAATTTGACAGGTAAATTCCCTTAGTTTTTTATGAGATCTACTGCAGAGTGTACACCACACTCATTGAACACAGGCCAGTACAGCCATGTGGGGAACAGGCCTAAATGCTTAAGCCCATGTGCTTGGTTAAGTCTGGGGTAAGTGCTTTGTTAAACTGAGGGCGGAACAGAAACAGAACAGAGTCTAAATTTTCTGCAAATACATAAATGCATTCCCAGAGACAGCTATGGTCAGTGATGCTGTTACAGGATTTGTCTAAGCAGCACATGAGTGAAATAGCTTAAAGGCTAATGTTGCCCATGTACCAGAAAGTACAGTAATTTCTCCCAGTGGTCCAGACATTAGTCTTGCAGTGGCTACAAGTATAGATATGGAGCTAGTGTGAGCTTTACTACAGACGCAGGATGAAGTATGGGGACGGATGGGGCATGAAATTACAACACTTGGTGTTTGGTGTGATTCTACCTGATGCTCTCTTGGATTTCTGTTGCACACCACAAACCGTAACTGTCATCAAGCAGATGAATGGACCCATTTTGTCTAGCTCTCTGCTTCACAGATATTTACAGGATTTAAAAACACCTATCAAAGTTGATATATAGTGTTTCCCTCGCCATTAAGGGTTCACTGTAAATCAGTTTAATGCTCACCTCCACAAACCAACCGCAGGTTTGTCACATGAAGAAATAATCCGCCACTTTTGGTGCCTCTGCCAAAACCAGGATTACTTCTGTCATTTACAATGTACTGTATCACTTTTTCCTCATACTCTCTAGACTCTGGACTCTCATCTGTTTTTAACCCCAGGGTGTATAGTGCTGTGAAACACCAGAGTACCTGGTGTAATAAGTAGCATAAAACAATAAAACAATAAAGAGGTACAGTACACAAACATACTCATGGGCTGCATCTGAATATCTCTACTACCCTACTATACAGTAAGCGAAAAGCAGTAAGCCAAAGGAGTAGTACTATATGTTCGAATTCTCAGTGTACATAAAACAGTGAGCGAGAAATACCCGGATAAACTACAGCTTCCACCTGGATTCTGCAGTATGAAAGCAATGCACACTACACTATCCCATAAGGCAATGGGACTGGTGCAGAAAAGCTGTCAGAATCCAAAACGGCAGAAGGCATAGCGTCTGCTCTTTTTAAGTTGTAGGTCACATGACAATGCCAACACGGTGGATGTAGTATGTCTGGATTGTATTCATGCTACACACTTATACTGATCAGTATGTACTGTATCAACGGCTGAGCAGTAGGTACTGAATTGAATACAGTAGGTACTGTCACAGTACAAGATTTCGAATGCGGCCATGGTAACATTAATAGAAGCAGTACTCATGCCATTCAAATAACTCTGTTTGTTGTATCTGTGCAATGCTTGTAAAAGGAGGCCAAGTGCATCCCTTCGTAGCCTACATTCAAGATGATGAGAACATCAACCTCCTGATCCATCTTGGTAATAAAAAAGGTGTGAGAAAGGGGGATCTAACAGATAGCTTTGATATAGGCATCTATTTTAAGACATCAACCTTCTGATACCATTCCCTAGTCACATATTTGTAAATGGAACATTTAAAAATGGCCAATATTTCAAGTATTAGCAATATGAACAGCAATTGTCATGAACTTATATATATATATATATATATCATTCCACTTTTAGTAAAACTTTAAACTACATAGTGTGTAAGAGTTAAACTCAGGCACATCAATGAAGGTCGAAAGACCAAATTTATGAAATTTGGCACCCCCGCAAAAGGTGCTACTGTAAATCAGGTTTGAATGGTTCCTCTACCTCTGCTGTCTCTCTGGCCTGCCTGTGCTCAGTCGGGGGTCAGCCTTCAATTTCAGAGTGATCATTCATCATGCACTGCAGAAATCATGAAAGTTCACCCCAAGTCAATGGTGCACTGTGTAATCAATTATGACAGACCATAGACAGAGTGTCCATATTTGACTTCAATGCAAATCTGAATTATGTCCTGCTTTGTTTCCTAATGGATTTGTTTTGCACAGAGATTGATTCAGTAACCAGGTTCATGATGCTACATACAGTAAGCTCGGTCAGGTGAGGGGATGTTGGAGGCTACAGGTAGCACAGCTCTTGACACTCACATCCCTTACCAACCCCTTAAGACTCTTATCATGCAGACTGACTCTGTGGGTTCACTTCAAACTTGGGAATATGAGCACAAGCTGTGCTGGTTTTGGCCTTCATCACTCCTACAGTCTGCTTTCAATCTGCCTGTTTCTGTTTTTGTAGGAGGAGATAAATAAGGAGTACATGAAACAAGAGAAAAGCAAGAAGTGGGATCATATAAAGGTAGTTTTCTTTGCTTTTGACCCAAACCATATTCTGTGTCTTTTCCTCCATTTCTCACAGAAAACTCAAGGGGTTTTTGTTGCTAGCAGATGCCTTCTGGATGCATAAATAAGGCCAGGCTCTGGATCTCATTCAATTCGCCCTCGCCCCAAAAAATCTGGCATTATTTTAATGACTAATTCTCAGACTTCCGTTCACGTTCCCTATTGTTTCCACTGAGCTAAAACTTTTCTTTCAGCCTCTATCTCTTTCCATGCCAGTTTCACAAAGGCCTCAGGTATGTTGCTGCTTGGTAGGTTCAGCTCTAGGTGTGCGGTTGGGGAAAGTGAGGATTCATTAGGAATTCACACACACACACACAAGGGCCCTAAGGCCCTTTACTAAGAAGCGGTGCTTTTGGCCTCTCTGTTTTAATGACAATGGACATGACCCACCCTGGTGTGGGTTCACAGAATTCTAGTTTGTCTGTGTTTTGTCTGTGATCACTAGGTCAAGTGTGTAACTCATCAGGAACACTATATGCTGTCTCTATCAGGAGGTTGACCTCATCCCAGCCCAGATGTTCACCGCTGTGATTTTAGTGTGTGTGTGTGGTCTGCAGCGCAGTAGTGGAGATCACATGGGCAGGGCTGAGAATTGGCTATAGGAGGGTTTTCCAAAAGCATTGTAAAGTCAAGATCCTCTTAACTAGTAGGGACAGTGTATAATGTGAAGTTCACACTGCCATTAACAATGTTCTTTGTGTTATGATGATTGTGTGTGTGTGTGTGTGTGTGTGTGTGTGTGTTGATTTTTTAAATGAAGTATTCAGTATTTGCATGATGTACACTCTTTATAATAATATGGTGGCTTTATCTGTAACTATATTGGCATAATTATCTGATTTTAAGAGACAGCTCTTTTAAAAAAATTTTTTTTGTTTTAACTTCAGTTATAAAATTTTTATTCCTCCATTTCTATGAAGAAATCATCTTTTAGGAAAAAGAGAAATATTCCTCTGAATATAGCCCAAAATACATTCACCTCCCTAAGCGACTTCGAATGGGGTTATCCTCATTTGACCCCTTTTAACACCAGCAACCCTTCCCCCTGACCTTCAGAGCCTTTATATACTCCATTATATGTTCCATTCTACCACATGTTCTCCATATGAACAATAGGCAGGAGCCAATTTGCCATGGCAGCATGGCATGCTTGTTTTCCGCACGATATGATTGCATCTTTTAACGAACAGTCCTGCAGTAAAGCTTCCACCAGGAGTGCACATGCTAAGTATCAAAATCTGACAGTTTATGTTAACACTCAGCAATGGTAATGTTTTTGAACAGCTGGTAATTATGGGCATTAATGGCTAAACTGACAGATTAAAGAGTGGCAGAAATTTCTCATTCTTCTTCCCTCACTTTATTTCCTGTGCCTAAAATGAGAATTTTTTTTTTCTGTTTGAGTGATCTCATTCAGCAGCCCAGCATGTTTATCATGAAGTTCTCCATAAGTTCTCCCTGGTGCCCTTAACTTCTCTTTCTTCAAACTGGTTATAGACCTTTCTACTTCAGTTTTTAAGGTAGTGCTTTTAAATTCTGTATTCATTCATGTTGGCTGATATGGTTTGGGAGTGTGATGTTATAGATGGGGTCTTTAAGAAGAAACAGGAATGTGTGGAATTTTGATAGTAAAGTAAAGAAACATTTCAACAGTACCAGTAAATATCAAAATGTCATACATGTCAGCTCTTTATGACTGCAGTGTATATATACCAGAATGTGTTCTTCCACTCCATGCTGTACAGCAGGGACTGCCCAGGAATAATTCTGTATCCAGGCTGTACAGCTGAAGGCCAAGCCCTCTGTAATCATTAGATCTCGATCCAGTCAACATCTGTGAAGAAAGGACTGAGCAAATTACTCAGAGGAAAGCTCCACCAATAGCTAATTTGCAGCACATATGGGAAACAGTTCATATGACATGGAAACAGTGCTGAGGTGTTTCTAACTAGCAGATGCTTATGCAAGCCTAATCATATTTCACAAGCGGGTGATGTGGGTATTTGAGCAACTCAATGGTTAGTTAGAGCAACTTTCATAGCACTGCATCAGCCACAGTACTGTAGAATAACTTTCTCACCAGTGGGTAGACTGCAGATATAAAATTCGGCTCATAAGGAAGACACCTTGAGAGGAAACAGACTCAAAAGGAACTGTTCTGGGTGACACCGGATAGTTGGATCATAATTATAGAGTGTGTTAAAAAGAATCTCTTATGAGCATATTCTGAATAAGGGTCCTGGGATATGCACAGGACAGCCTTTATGATTACAGCAGAAGTTCTTAGAAGGTAAAATCTACAGTACAGTATCCAGGTGAAATTATCCACTGAAAAAAGGTGACACTAGCACAGTGCAAATCTTTAGGATATCCAATGTGGGACTATCCACAATAGCAGAAAGTGAGACACAAGTGCAGAAGCTCCAAATGGAAGTAGAGAATCTGGATGTGGGTGACAGGAGCCAAAAAAAAAATAAAAAAATAAAAATAAGAAGAAGTGTGTCAGGAACATTACATAGCAGGAGTACACATGCAGAGAGAATAGATTATTATATATAAGTATGCTCTTATTGCTGAAAAAAAAAAATTGTTTTATATTGGAAAGTTTACAGTACTGTGCACTTTTAGGCACCCTATTTTCTTTTGTACAAACTTTGTTATAGATTTTTTTATTTTATTACTTCTACATTATCAAGTCAGTACAAGAAACATTTTAGATTCCCAAACATTAGTTTTCTATCACAAAATTAAATGTTACAGAAAAATGTTTGTATGTCATTAAAGAAAGCAGCATATTACGTAAGAGACACTTTTCAGACAGTAAACACAATGAAGGCTGCTGGGTTTTGCTGCAAAAATAAGAAGCGAGTGCGAAAGTCAAAGTGTCCAGAAGAACTGTGTCTGGTTCTGCAAGATGCTCAATAAAACTTACCAGCTCATTTCCTTATAAAACTGCACAAATTGTACCGGACACTACTATTTTAATTTTATTTTTTTTGTCACACCAGATATTAACTTTGTTTTATTTCCTACTGTTTACTGCTCTTTTTATGGTATTTTTAAAATGTAGAAACATTTAATTTCATTATTTTGAAGGCATCTTTGCTCTACAGCATTTCTTTGCATGTGCCTAAAACCTTTGCACCGTACTGTACATTAACTCAATAACTACAGTCATCAAGCCTGTCTAATACTGTCTGTAATAGTAATGAAATAGGATGAAACAATCCATATTTTCATAATTATAGTTAGAGGATTTATGTAGTCCTAAAGATTTCCTACTTTCACCTCATAACCCAACAAGGATACTGTTATATCACACTCATAATATAGAAGACCTTAACACACAAACCTCAGTATATTGGATACATTAAAACAGGTGAACAATTAAAGTATGGAACAACTATCTAAATATTAATGTGAAATTTTTATCACCGTAAGTAGGTTAATTGCAATGTTAAATGTAGATTAAATTGGGATTTCATTTTTTCGGGAAAATAACAAGGAGATGACATTGCTGCTTGTTTTGAATCATGCCATCAAGATTAATTCCTGTGACAAAGCTGTCTAATCAATATGTAGCTAAATAGCCTAAATAAAGATTAGAGATGAGTCATGTTCCCATTTACGTGTAGCATGAACAACAAATTAGTCAATTAGTCATCGTGGTCTGCTTACACAAGAGGCCATAACAGACAACGAAAACAGCAAACTATAAAGTTGTTATAGGCGACTAAATACAGTACATTTTGTGGAGTGACATGTTTGGTCTTACTTGTAAGTGAGTGTGTGGCTGTGTCAGTGTAAATGCTGCTATAACTTAACGGTGTTTACAGTGTCAGTCATTGTTCTTGGAAATAAATGATACTATCACTTTTAGATATATGAAAAAAGTATAAGGCTGTATAAGAATCAGGGCTGCAACAGTCAGTTTGAATAATAGACAATGGTGATTATAACAAAAAATATCGAAATGGATTTTTATTTGCGACTAGTTGTTTACTTAACCAATAACAGAAATGCAAGGGTGGAAAAAGAATGGAGAAATTATACTTAAATGAAATTGTAGATTAAAAAAAAAAATTAAAACTGGAAGTATGTGAAAGTAAACAAATTGCTACTTCTAAATGTACCCAAGTATTAAAAAAGTATAAAGTAAACATTTTACTGATGAAATTAAGTTAATGCCATGTTTTAATATGAAAAATAACTTTTATTACTTATCTAAAACTGCCGGATGATTTACCTTTGAAAGCAACTACACCGTTTTGCCTGAAAACAGCAGTCAGTCTCTGTAAATTTGCTGGCCATATGCATAAATGTTACATAGTTTCATAATGAATTAATCAGAAATTAAATATCATGTAATTAACAAAGATTTAGCATTAGCTAGAATTTGACTTACTGCCTAACTAATTTATACAATCAAAGCTAGTTTAACCTAACATTAGCAAAGAAAGCATGCCAGCTTATTTAGGGATTTCTAGGGATTACCCCAGCATACTGAAATATTTTACTGAGCTAGCACCAGGGCGTTCATCCACACTGTCAACACTACAATCTGGCGGCTTGTCCATCTTCAAACAAACATGGATAGCTATAATGCTAGCATGAGAGGCTGATAATAATGAATTGTCAGGGTTTTTGTTAGGTTTTTTTTTTTCTGCATTGATGAACTTGTCTGGATGCCTAGGTGAAATAATTGGATGCTAAAGTTAAATGACTGGCTAAACTGAGCCCATTTGACTGATGTAAATTGTACAGTCATTGGATGGATTAGAGAAGAACAGACCTCTCAGATTTGTAATGAGTTCTTTGAAGGTCTAAATAAAAAATATATATATATAAAAAGAGTGAAAGGTAAGTTTTTTTTTAATATTAGGAATGTAATTAAGAGTAGAAGAATTAGATTTCAATAACAAGTAAAGTAAAGAATAAATATGACAAAATAATACTTAAGTTTATTAACCGAGAACAACTGCTCAAGTATTTTCCACCAATAAGACAAAAATGTAAGAGTGCACAGGTCTCCATTTCTGCGTAGAATGTAGTACTATAGTGAAACCACTGGGGGCAGCAGCAGCGCCGTTACTATTACATCACACAGCAAGATTTTCAGGCCCAACACAATCCCGTTTTAAAGAACACAAACACAGATAAATTGGTTTAATTTGCAACATCCATTGCTTACATAACAAGCCAAACTAAGCCAGACCAAATATGGAAAAAGGTTTGTTGTTTTTCGCAGCTAGTTTCACCCCCAGAAAAAGGTAACCGCATAGTATAAAGCAGTGTATGCAAAGCAGAGATAAATTTCATAGCAGCACTTTGATGCATGATGATTAAAGAAAGCACTCAAAAACTCTGGTGAGTGAAATATACTAAGCGGTTGATGTTATAGCCTCATATGATATTACATTCAAGGGACTTGATATTGTTTCACAGTTTAATGAGGCTGCTTACGTTTAATCTGATCACATTAAATAAAACATTGCCCCTCGCGCTGATCGCCGTTGCGAGCCGTGCGAGCGGCGCACTTCCGGGTTCAGTGACATTGACTCTGTTTACTTCTCCACATGTGTTTTGTTTTGATTTCTGTCCTGTCTCCGCTCCTGTTATGTCATCGGTCCCTTCCTAATATGTCTCAGCTGTTTTGTGTTAACCACTGATTATGTTTGTGTATTTAAATCCCTTTTGCTTCCGAGTTTAGTCGCGAAGTATTGGCGCAGTTTCCTTAGCGGCCTGTCGCTGACCAGGCCGTTTGAGCTTGTTTCCTCCATTTTTCTGGTTTTGATTCTTGTTTATGTTGTTTGTAGATCGCCTGACCCACGCCTGTTCTCGACCACGATATCGGCCTTACGTTTCGGAATTGTTTGTCGGTGTTCCTAAAATGCTGACTGTTCCTAATAAACTGACTTTATACTGCATTTGCATCCGTCTTCGCCTCCATCACCTGCATAACCTGACAACAGTTTAAAAAAAAACAACAAAAAAAAAGGTACATGATATTTGTTTCAGTTGTCATTTACGTATGTATTTTATGTTTAAGGATATTAATCAATTATTTGTTGATTAAATCACATTAATAATCAATTATTAAATTATTTTTGTTGTCTTAATAACGATACAGTCTTTTTTCAGACACTGAAGGAGTTTTTGAGATGATTTGTAGCCATATTACTTACACATGCCACATCACAGTTTTCCATGAGGCACATTATTATGATGATCATGTTCTCCGCACCACTAAAACACTGTGCTGTCTAATGCTCTCTTTTTCACCATTATTCAGCAGGGGATAAAGCCAAATGACACTTCATAGATGATTATGATTAACAACCTTCATGTTTCACTTCACATAGATGTATAAAAACACACACAAGCACATTCAATGCCAGAATGACGAAGAAAACTAGAGAATCTTAACTAATGCATATTCTAAGGCATCTGTGTTGTCAGAGTGTAGTTGGATGTATTTGGTAGATATGACTTTCTGAATCCCCACTGCCTCCACCTTTAGCAAATGTCAGCAGGAGGAATTCTTTGTTTTCAGCTTGTTTTTGTATTCACGCTCCGCGTTTGCTCCATTCGTAGAAAAAATCTTAGAAACTGCCTTCTGCGTCATTGTGAACGAGACTTCCCTCCTTCTTGTCGCCTTTTCAAAAGCCTTTCAAACTCGAGGCAATTATTCTCAATCAGTCAGCTTGCACCACAGTGCTACTGTGACGTTTGCCAGGGCAACTGGTAGGCGGAAATATAATGCTGTAATTAACCCACTTATCATGACAGAAGCGGTCAGATCCCAGGTGCTCTTACTCAACCTAGACACTGCTCTTTTTTTAAGAGATCTAGGTCAAATATGTAGGAGGCTAACTTACAGGTCCGTAAAGACCCAGTCATCTCTGCTGATAGCATCTTCATCACATAACACCCGAAGTGTGGTCCTATTGTTTCTCTCTTCCTGCGCTTCAGTTCTTTGTCATCAGAAGACTTTTTTAATCACCAATGTGGCTTTCTTAGTTTGACAAAAGCATGCACAGCATTCACTGAGACAAAACACAGATTTCACCTCCTCATCACTTCCCTGTCACTGTGTGTCCTGTAAATATGCTAAATGTTTTCCGAACCTAAATGTTAATGGAAAAAAAAAAAGGCCACTGAATAGACCAATTAAAGTCAAGGGAGTTTAAATCATTGTAGGGAATAGCTTGTACTATCATATCTGGCATACATGCTATGAGACATAATGGTTTAGCCATAACACTGGACTGACCTTTGGCAGTGCATTACCTCCAGTTTAGCATCGTGAGCTTTTCCTGAATTAAACCATATGTATATTTGAGCAAAGATTACTTTGCATATGTTTAAGGACATCTTGAGTGACTCTCTTGGGTGCTGGTTCTTTTTATATAATACTGTATATAAAACCGTTTTGAAATATTTATCCTCAGATGATCGACTACAGTTGTTCCATAGTGCTTTTAGATCGAATACCTAACTGCAAGGTTTGAATGTACTGGTGGGATATCTGGTTGTTTTTGTTTTTAAGTGTTTTAGTCTGGTTTTCTACAAGGAAGTCCCAATGAACATCATGAAATCAGTTTAGATTTCGCCATCAGGCGAAATTCAATACCGGTTTTTGTTTGTTTTTTGCTTCCTGTACATGAGATACAGTGATATGCTAACATAGCATTACCATAAAATATTCCTCATGACTTAGTACTGGTGGAGGAGATGTACAATATTTTGGTGTGCATGTGAGATGAATAAGGTGAGGATACGGTCATTTCCTCTGTTTGGAGGAAGCAATATGAGTGCGTGCTGAGGACAGAGAGGCGTCAGGAGGAGCAATCACACTATCATCTCAGGATATGAGGGGAGGAAATAGATGACGAGCTTTTAAATAAAGAATGAACTTAACATGCCCGCTCCAGTGGACACAGGGGCCTGCTCTACTTTGCAACCTCATTAATCTACATTCCAGCCTCATTATAAGGTGACATGAAACCTGGAGAAAGCGCTCCTGTTCTTTATGTTGTTTTGATTAAACTCTTTCTGGTTCTGAAATATTCTAGCACAAAGTATGCCAGTGTCTTTTTTTTTAAAAAAAATAAACATTTAGTTCCTGAGGATATTAAGAGGTCAGCATCACCCTTAGAATGTTTTTGTGGGAAACTAGGCCCTGTTTTGGTCTGCTGTTTACTTGTCGACATTTGACTAATGGCCACATGTGCAATGATAAATTATGCATCTGAGCAACAGATGCAGTGGTTGTTATTTTAGCATTTGGATTTGTTTGTTAGAGCTATGATGACCTCAGAATTGATGTTAGCTGATGGCTCTGTGCACACACATAGAGTGGTCAGACGTCACACACATGCACCCACTGACACCCACCATTGTTTTCTCTGCGCCTGATATATGAACAGAAATGGTAATAAACAGTACAATTACCCTTGCATGGTGTCTGCCTTCCCTCTTAATGAATGCCAACCTCTGTAGTCTGCACACCATCCATCATGCTTTCCTGGTACATAACCCCTCTACCCAGTGACACATGAACACACACAGTGTCAAGTACCTCACATTAATTCACAGTACAGACAGCAAATATGTGTTCAGGACTGGCTTACTGAGTATTAAACTGCCCTTTTCTTTCCCCCGTCAGCCGATACATAATTGATTTAAATGGCTAGGAAGCTACGTATAATTTGTGGATTTTTTTTTCTTTTCACTTCCATAATATTAATTTATTGTCATTCCTTGTTATTGTTGTAAATACCACTTCTCCATTTTCATTTGTTCTTATTTCTTTTTACAATGTAGACTTGATTAAATCAACCTAAATGGAAAAGTACATAATGTGAAATCGCACAGATACTTAAAGATATTGCTTCCAATTCCTTAGATACAACTTGACCCATGTACCATATGCTGTGGATTTACATTCCAATGTCAACTTTTGACTATAATAAAGGATGACACGTGTGACAAAGCTGTCTGTGTTGTGAATACTGTGCTCCATATTACTCAGATTTCTCAGTGACCGGATGTCAAGTGATCTCATCTCACGCTTGCTTGCTTCAAAGCTCTCCCACTCAGACCAAAGCATGTGTGACAGGAGTTGTCTTCAGGAGAAGTGGGTCATATTAAGGTCATGGGTCTGCTCCCAATTTCAAGTGCTTTCATTACTCAAACCTTTGACATACTTTGATAGTATCTTCACCATGTCTCTTATCTAATCAGCCACTGTAGACTACCCTGTGCTGTCACAGATGCAGCTCCATCTGGGAAATGAAGAGCTGTGGCTTCTGTTTGAGCAGCATTAAGAAAGTGGAACATGGTAGATGTTCCTCCTCTCTCTCACGTTGACACAGGCAGGTGTGATGTAGTGTGTCGCTTTCGTCAAACTGCTACATTGTAGAGTCTCTTTGCTTCTTTGCAGTTGCATTAAGTGTGATGATTTGATGGTCCAATACTTGCTTGTTGCACTGGTGGTGCATTTTTAAGCAAATCAGCCTCTTTAGAAATACACTCGCAGGGCATGATGAAAGTGAGAGAAATCTAGCAAATGGCAAAGTGCTTCTATCTGCATCCAAGGTACACACACAAATGATCTAGTTCTAATTTCTAATGTTAACATGGCATTTGTAATTTTAGAGCTTGGCTCGTGGAAATGAGTCATTAAATTTGGCAGTAGTTATGTTTGTGCAATATTCATGGGAACTGAAATGTTGCCAGGCTTTATACGTTAATATTGTTTAAGAGCTTATTTATTTTCTTAACTGCAAAGCTACGCTAAGTTTCCTGTGTCACAAATTAGGTTTGTCTAGTGTGTTGGTAGTTTGGTCCCAGAGGTCTAGCAGAGGATTTTTCATTTACAATAATAATTGAAAAGAAAAATAGCATGTAACATTTTTTATTTGCTGTGCCGAGGAAGATTTTTGTTGTGCCGATTGGCGAAATACAGAAAACAAGGTTGATCCAGTTCAAGAAACATTGCAGTGTAGAAATTTGTCATCTATTGTTCTTGGATAAGAATGCATTCCTAGACACTCAGAGATATATACTAAAATATATAATGATATATATATATAAAAGCCCAATAAGTGCAGGCTTCCAAACAAAACATTGCTTCTTCATATAGGATATATAAGGTTATGCATGCCTGGACCTTATTAAATGTGATTCTAAATACAGAACAGAAACAGAGAGAGAGGAAAGCAGAGAGAGTGACTGGCCTCTAGGCCTTTGGCACTGGTGCAAAGTGGAACCATATGCACTTCAAGTCGATCCCAAACAAATACAGCCACTTCCCATTCTGTTACAGTGTGGACACTATTTCCAGACACAGACTGAGCGCCTCACTGCATTTACTGAGAGCACTTTAAAGAGATGTGATTGATACGAGTTTTGCAGAAATCAGTGGATTAAAGACTAGGATATTTGTCCCACTATAGCACTAACTCTCAGATGCTTTAGGTGTTAGAAACAAATAGTTCACTTTCGCATCCAAGATCACCATTCTGCATTTAAATAAGTCCTTAAAATCTGACTTCCAAACACCGGCAAGTGTTTAGGGAATTAATCCATCAGTGGCTGGCAATGAAAAAGAAGCAAATGATTGAGTTTCCAGCAGCCACACAGAGCAGCCTCCCTGCGGAAGAAATTGAACAAACAATAAGAAAGCAAGTTTAATAAAATCTTTCTTTTAATATTCTCCATGCTCATTTCTCAGTTTGTCAAACCCAAGAAAACATCTTGCCTCGATGAAGTGAGGTGAGGAGACGTGGAGTAGAGTTAAATGGATTCAAAATGGATGATATGAACTGCAATGAGGCCAGTGCACAGTTTTTTTTCTTTGTTTTACAACCCCCAATTCGAAAAAGTTGGGACAGTATGGAAAATGCAAATAAAAACAAAGAGGAGTGATTTGTAAATGTACTTTGACTTGTTTTTTAAACGGAAAACATATAAAGACAAGGTATTTGATGTTTTACCTAATCAACTGCATAGTTTTTGAAGATAAACATTTGTTTTGAAATTTTCAACACATTCCAAAAAAGTTGGGACGGGGCAATTTCGGACTAATAGTGATGTGACAAGTAAGTAGGAAATAAGAAGGTGATGTGAAACAGGTGAGGCAATCGTCTAATCATAGTATATAAGGAGCCTCCAAAAAAGGCTTAGTCCTTCAAGAGCAAAGGATGGGTCGAGACGCGCCAATCTGCCAACAGATGCACCAGCGAATAATCCAACACTTTGAGAACAGCATTCCCCAAAGACAAATCGGTAGGATTTTGGGCATTTCACCTTCTACGGTGCACAATATAATTAAAAGATTCAAGGAATCCGGTCAAATCTCAGGGCAACGCCGGAAATCACTTCTAAATGCGCGTGATCTCCGATCCCTCAGACGTCACTGTCTTAAAAACCGTCATGAGTCTGTAATGGAGATCCTGACATGGGCTTGGGAATACTTTGGTAAACCTTTGTCAGTCAACACCATTCGCTGCTGCATCCACAGACGTAAGTTAAGGCTTTACTATGCAAAGCAGAAGCCGTACATCAACACTGTCCAGAAGCACCGCCGACTTCTCTGGGCTCGGCCTCATCTGAGGTGGACAGTAGCGCAGTGGAATCGTGTTTTGTGGTCCGACGAGTCGACATTTGAAATAGTTTTTGGACAAAACAGCCGCCGTGTTCTCCGGGCCAAAGAGGAAAAGGACTATCCAAGCTGTTATCAGTGTCAGGTCCAAAAGCCAGCATCTGTCATGGTATGGGGGCATGTCAGTGCCCATTGCATGGGTAACTTGCACATCTGTGAGGGCACCATTAATGCAGAAAGATATGTACACAATTTGGAGCAACATTTGCTGCCATCCAGAGCAGGACAACGCCAAACCACATTCTGCCTGGATGGTTGCGTAAACAGAGAGTGCGGGTGCTAGCATGGCCTGTCTGCAGTCCTGACCTGTCTCAGATTGAGAATGTGTCGCGCATTATGAAGCGCAAAATAAGGCAACGAAGAAATGAATAATGGATGAATGGGGGAAAAGTCCGCTTTCTAAACTTAACCAGCTGGTGTCTTCAGTGCCCAAAGGCTTAATAAGTGTTATTAAAAGAAAAGGTGACAGCAGCTAACTTTGGAAGCAATTGCCAGCAAGCTAATATTAGTGTAACCTAACTAGCTAGAACATTTCCTAATTGCTACACTGGGCATATACTGTATTTGTTAGCATCTCCCTCTCGCTGCGCCGCTAGCGGAGTAGCGCACTTCCGCATTCCACTGAGCGCATTCCAGCGCTATTCATAAAAACCCTCCGGACTGATTCATGAACTCTGTTTTGTTTACGTTGCCATGTGCACTTGTTTACGTCATGTCTCTGCCCCCGCTTCCTTATTGGTCCGTTGGGCTTGTGTCACGTCATGTTTCCTCCCATGTTCTGTCATTGGTTCTCCCGTTATTGTCTGATTATTGTTTCCAGGTGTCGTGTGTTTCTTCTTGTTTCCTTTTGATTACCTTTGTTACTTAAACCCCTATTTGCATCCGCTTTGTCGCGGAGTATTGATCAAGAATAACTGAAAGTGACTCATGATAGCTAAACGTAACTATATGTCCCTGATGATAATGATAAGTAGCGATGAAGCTAAAGAATCGTAGTTTTTCCTATGTTTTTGTTTACCAGGCGTTCCCTGGTTCTTGGATTCATGCCTCGTGACTTCTTGGAATATTCCTCCATGTCTTTGTTTTTCCTCACTTTTCCTCGACCTTGGATTATTGTCTCATGACTTCCTGGATTGTTGCCCTGTAAGTGTTTGGATTATTGACTAGCCTGTTTGGAATACCTGCCCTGTTGTTTTCTGGAACATTGCCTAGTTTATGTTTGGATTTTTGTTAGACTGTCCCATTTCTTTTGAATGTTCTAGTTATTTTGTATGTTCCTAATAAACTGACAACTTTCCCCTGCGAGTGCATCCTGCTTCCCTCCTTCCGGTTTTGTAACAGGATACTCCGCCAAAAAATGGATGCAGCGGGGAAAGGTAGGGTGCGCCACGCCACATTTAAAACAACACAGGCATGAGGGCACCCTGGGACTTAAAGTGGCCCACCCCTCCACTGTTAACAAAACTGAGTGAACAAGTGAGAGTAAGGCGATGAGAGCATCCAAACATCCCTGCTTACCAAACTCTCTGTCATGAACCTTCCAGGTTTGCGCCTTTACCTAAGAGAAAAACTATTAACAAAAGTCTTGACTAAACAAATAGGTTTTCAGCCTAGGTGTTTTACTATATCTGAGTCCTGAACACTAATTGGAAGGTTGTTCCTTATCTGGGCGACTTTGTAAGAAAATGCTCTACCCCCTGCTGTAGTTTTCATTATTCTTGGTTCTTATAAAGAGCCTGCACCTTTTGAGCAAAGCAGGCATGGTGGATAAACAAACAAAACAAAAAAAAACCAAAGGTTTTCAGGCATGGCAGATCAAAAAGAGCCAAAAGGTACTGTGATGAGAGACCATTCAGTGCTTTATAGTTCATTAGTAGTGTTTCATTATCAACACAAAATTTTAATGGGAGCTAATGTATTGTGGATAAGATGGGGTGATGTAATCAAACCTTCTGGTTTTACTAAGGACCATGGCTGGTGCATTTTGCACTAACTGGAGCTTGTTTATGCACCTACTGGAACATCCAGGCAGCAAGATGTTAAACTAGTCCAACCTAGAGGCAACAAAAGCGTGAGCTAGTTTTTCTGCATCATGTAGTAACATATTTCTTATGTCACCAATGTTTCTGAGATGAAAATGGCTATTCTTGTAATATTATCTACATGAGCTTCAAATGAGAGACTGGAGTCAGTAATCACAGCATTGTCTTTCATGGCTGCACATGGTATAACCGAAAGGCCTCAACTTTATTAAGCTTGTGTCTGTCATCTGGTTTTAGTGAAGTATACAGCTGTGTGTCATTGGCATAGCAGTGGAAGCTAATACCATGTTTATGAGTAAGTGTATATAGCGACAAGGGCAGTGGGCCTAGAACTATGAAATCTTACACTTAGCAAGTTCAAAACAAAGAAAAAAAAAAACATTAGCAGCAAATGTACAAAATATACCACAGGAAAAAAAAAAAAATTTAATGTGACATATAATTCAAATATACAAAACTCATATTCAAATCCATACCACTTCAGCTCAGTTACAAACCTACTGTATGTGATTATCTCAATCTGTAGCTCAGTCCGTATTGCCTAACACACTGTTCGGAGGATTATGATGTGTCTACTCTGTGTATACAGTACTGTACACTATTTAAAAAGGTCAAATCTGAGGTTATCTACAGGTGCATCTCAAAAAATTAGAATATCGTGGAAAAGTTGAAATATTTCAAGCTTTTTTTGTTTTAATCTTGATGATTATGGCTTACAGCTCAGGGAAATCAAAAATCCAGTACGTCGAAATATTAGAATAAAGAATTTATAATACAGCAATGTTAATTAATTGTATGTTAATTTATGCACTCTGGACTCCTTTTGCACGAATTACTGCATCAATGTGGTGTGGCATGGAGACATTCAGCCTGTGGCACTGCTGAGGTGTTATGGAAGCCCAGGTTGCTTTGATAGCGGCCTTCAGCTTGTCTGTATTTTTTGGGTCTGGTGTCTCTCATCTTCCTCTTGACAATGTATAGATTCTCTATGGGGTTCAGGTCAGGCGAGTTGGCTGGCCAATCAAGCACAGTGATACCATGGTCAGCAAACCAGTTACTAGTATTTTTGGCTCTGTGGGAAGGTGCCAAGTCCTGCTAGAAAAGGAAATCAGCATCTCCATAAAGTTTGTCAGCAGATGGAAGCATGAAGTGCTCTAAAATCTCCTGGGAGACGACTGCATTGACTCTCGACTTGAGAAAACACAGTGCAGATGACCAACACCAGCAGATGACATGGCACCCCAACTTCACTGTCCAGAAGAAACTTCACACCGGACTTCAAGCAACTTGGATTCTGTGCCTCTCCACTCTTCCTCCAGACTCTGGGACCTTGATTTCCAAATAAAATGCAAAATTTACTTTCATCTGAAAAGAGGACTTTTGAGCAACGGTGTTTTGAGTAAAAAGGTGTTTTGTGTTAATTAGTTGATTAGAGCTCTAATCAGGTCGACATTGCTGTATTATAAATTCTTTTTTCTCATATTTTTCAGATACTGGATTTTCCCAGTATCTCATTTCCATGAGCTGTAAGCCGTAATCATCAAGATTAAAACAAAAAAAGGCTTGAAATATTTGACTTTATGTGTAATGAATCTAGAATATATGAAAGTTCCACTTTTTGAATTAAATTACGGAAAAAAATAAACTTTTCCACAATATTCTACTTTTTTTTTAGATGCACCTGTATTTGGGGAAACCCTTAAAGCTTACATGTAGAGCACTACACTAGAGTGTTTCTCTATCAGAAAGGGTTCCACACTTGAACCCCGGTTGCAGGGCTAACAACAGAACTATACAAAGAACATTACAGGAACCTTAGAGGAAGTCCCTATATTTACAGGCTGTATTCTGTACTTATGGGCTTCTCTTCCAGACTTTCATTTGCATTGATGTGTTTGAGTATATATATATATATATATATATATATATATATATATATATATATATATATATATATATATATATATAAGATGTGTGTGTATGTGAGGTTATGTAAAAGCTGGCACTAGAGTTGATGTCTAGCACACACACTCTACTGCATACAGATCCCATTCAACAAAACCTTTGATATGAGTAGAGAAAGATGAGCTGAGGTGCTGACTGGAGCTGTTCTTAAGGCAGAGCGAGACCATGTGTGAAATGCATCACATTAGACAAGCCTCTGCAGATTATACCTAGCACTCCACCTGATTGATTGTATGTTATCATTTCTGACATTCATTTGGCCTTGCATCCCATCTGAAACCAACTCATCATGTTTCATGCTTGACATTTGAGTTGAGTTAACGTCAGGCAATAGTGGGCATCCCAAAACAGTGTTTAATAGAATATAATGGATTTGGAGAAGCTTGTCAGAGGTTTTACACTCTGTCCCATCTTTCTTACACTCTGATGAAGATGAAACATCGGCTGCTGAAGAAGATATCATTGATGTTTGCTTGGCTGTTATGAGAGGTTCTTTTAATTCATACCATATTCCTCCACTCAGCTCACTTTCATTATAGAGAAGTCTCTGATGCTGATTAAATGTCAGAGTACAAAGAACATCTATCTGCATCTGTGAATTCATTAGGTGACAAAATGAAAGCAGAATGAAACAAATTACATTCTTTCAACAACTGAACCTCTGGGCTCGGGAATTGCCAGAAAGAAACTAGGGCCCCTATTATGAAGCAGACTAGTGCAAGAATCCTCTTCAATGCTGTTGCACCCTGCATGTTGCACTTCACTTAACGTGAACCATATGTTACACAAACAAGCCTACAGCATGAGAACTTGTACCAATGACCACATGTACAACAGCACAGCTCCATTTAGCCATTTAAAATAATTCACAACAGCATTGCTACAATATATGGCAGTGGTCAACAACCCTCTTGCTTGAGATCTACCTTCCTGCAGGTTTAATCTCCAACCAAAATCTAACACACCTGTTTTAGTTGATCAAGAACTTCTTAAGGCTATAATCAGATGGTCAGGTGGGCATGGTTATGGTTGTAGCTAAAGTCTTCAGGAAGGTAGATCTCTAGGAACAGGGTTTGTGACCACTGCTGTATGGCACAGAGAAAGAAATAGGGGTGTGTGTATTAGCATTAAGAGAGAGAGAAAGAAAGAGCAAAGAGGTAGGTTACTGCACATAGAATAGTGGTCAGCCTAACCAAGTCCACACTAACACAGTGATATTTGAAAACACGTTGTCTTTCATCCACACTAAAAAGACATTTTAAACCTCCAAAAATGCAGCTTCTCAAATCTGCTCAGATAAGATCAATTTGAAAATGCTGTTTTTGTGTTGTAGATTTTCAAAAACGCTGACATTCCAAAATGGCGAAACTAATTATGATGCCATATTCTGTATTAGGTATTTGAATTGTTCGTTTGACTGCTGCTTATAGTATATAAGTGACACTGGGATGTGAAATAAAACATGTCGTCAAAACAAAGAAAGATGGGGGAAATTATGTAAAGGTTATTGGTCTGACATGCCCAGCATGCAGCTTTCTGTCGGTTTCATGTTTCATTGTGGGCTGAAAAAGCTACCGTGGCCAAAACATAAATGCAACATTTCAGAATCACTTGTGTTGGTGTGAACATACACCCCTTTTACTGCAGCATTAGAAACTGGCACTTGCATACACAAAGTGAACACACCAGGAAGGGTCATAAAAATGCTTGTGTATTATGTATAACATGTATTATGCAGCTAAGGCCCCTTTATCCAGCAGGCCTTAATCTTCAGGCAACATTGAAAACAGTCTGAAGATGGAGGAAGCAAACAGTGCTTACAGAAAACAACAGTAAGCTTTAAAAGCTTCATCTTACCTGATGTCTTCATTGGGCTGCGCTCAGCTCAGTCTACATGATACTGTACATCAGGGTTTACTGAAAACAGCAATAAAGTGCAGCTGGGTCACTAGCTTTTGCCATCGTGTAACTGAGACAACCAATAGGAACATATTTATTGGCTTAATTGATCTGATTACCTCAAAACACCTTTATTTACAGTTATTTAAATTAGCTTTATTCTGTGATATGCTTTGAATACAAATGTTTGTGTCTGGTCTAGTTAAAAGAATCAAGCACCATCCCACAAAGCTCATCAAGCCTACCACTGGCTATGCATCTTCAGGGAAAAGGAGTTTTCTTCATCTGAGGGGTAAGTGCTGGAGAAGGGCAGCTCTGACTCTTACAAACAATAGAGAAGTAACTTTTGTTTGTCCCAGCTTAGATACTTCGCTCAGATTTTTTTTTTTGACAAATTGGTCAGCTATTTTCTCCCTTCACCTCCAATTTCTGGTTTTGAACCAGTAACCATGCCAGATGAGCTGATACTTGAAAGGGTTGATATGTATAAGACTAATGGGACCAGGCCTCATTTTGCAAAAAGCGTTCAATGGACCTCATTGTCGTCTCTTACTATTATCCTCTCCATACATGTGGAAAATGGGGTCATTTATATGCCCTCCTACTCTGAGCTTTTGACACTGAATCAGTTATACTGCCATTGCAGTGCCATCTCTTGTCACGGTTATGGATTTTTTTTTTCTTTTTTAATCATTTTATCTCACCCAGACCTTGATAAATTATATTTGAAATAATGTTCTGGACACTAATTATTCATGATGTAATGAGCCTCAGGGTCATGACACTAAAGATATGTAATTTAGACCCTTTAAACACTTCATGCAGAGTTCAATATCTGTGACCTAATTCAGATTTTTTTGTCTGAAGTGAGCCCTAGTGAGATGCGGTCCCTATGGTAACCAGGTACTAATGACTTCATAATGCAAATATATTTGCTCCAAATAAACCCCGTATGCGCCTTAATGACGAGAGACTATTTTGAAATGTGCCATGAGAGAATGAAAGAGATGTTGTGGGATGCTGAGGTGAAGAGTTAGGTTGCCCATTATTACTTTTCTTTGGTATCACAGCCTTAATTTAATTCGACATCTTATAACAAGTCTTTATTAGAGACCATTTTCCTCGTCTTGGTGCTGTCCTCGGTACCCCTAATCCCAGCAGTCTTGTGTTGAAAGGTGAGAAAATGGAAGTTTCTTTAACACTGAAATGGGTCTAGACACCACTTTTATCACATCACTGTTGGACCCTTAGCAAACAAGGGCTCTTTGTTAAGCAACAGTATTTTATTAGACTATGTACACCATTTTAACCTAACCACTATGCTCCCTGAGTAGATCATATCCAAAGTTTATTTATTCATCTATAGTAACTGTTTATTTTCTCTACACGATCAGGGTTGAAGTGGATCCAGAGCCAGTCCTGGGAACACTGGGCACCAGGCGGGAATAAACCCTGGGTGGGATGGCAGTTTATCCAATCCATCTACTGGCATGTCTCTGAGAGTTGAGAGAAAACTTGAGTACATGACATAGAAATGGCACAAGATTTATTTTCCTCAAAATTGTGTCTATTATTTGCCTATTTGACGATTTGATGCAACAACTTTGAGAATTCAAATTAAAACAAGGTTTGAGTGAAATCCCTCTATCTTTGGGGACACTGCACAAAAAAAAAATAATTTATCTTGGAACTAGAAATTAAATCATGTCCAACCAGCCCAATCATTTTGAACATCACAACAAAGGAGTTTTATGGGGTCATGGAGTTGGAAGAGTTGTAATGTTTCTGTTTTTTCTCAAAGGAATCAATCAACATTAGCCACCTGTTAGCGATCAAGCTCTATGGCTTTCTTTCCTGTGGGCCGGCCAGGGCCAAAGCCTCCATTTCTCCCTATTTCTCTCTCTCTCTCTCTCTCTTTCTTTCTGGTCTTGTTCTAGAAATTAGCTCATGTTTGGCCTTTAATGTTACACTGGGCACTACTCTCCATTCTGACAGCCATGCACATCTGGTAAGGAATAAAACATTCTTTATCTCTCTCACAGGAAAACCCATTAGTTTTTGTATCAGTTTAAAGTAGATCGTATAAAAATTTTTTAAACCTCCTAGCTTTTTTCAGATCTTTGTGACCCATTTTAATACATTTTGACTCATATGCCATCTCTATAGCCACACGGTATTAATGTTTGTGCTTCATCTTCACACCTATCCTTCAACGCTCCTCTCTTAACCTCCTTGCTGTCTATGTATCTGATGCTCTCTCCTGGCTACACCTTCACCTGACTCCAAGGAACTCTCAGCTCCTCCATTATCACTCTCTCCATACAAAAAAATCTTTACATACAAAAGATCTTTGCCTCTTTATGTCTTTGTGCAGTTATGGTTGAGCTGAGAAATTGAGGAGAAAGTGTCAAACATGAGCTCCATCTCCTCAAGCCATCAGGCAGCACTTCTTCAGCCATCAATCCATCTGTCATTGGGCTCTCTTACACTGAACAGACAATGCACAGGAAAGCGTGCAACTTCACTGAGTAGTCTTTTCCACTACATTACTCCGCTCCCTGTGAGATGCGTGCATGAGATCAGGGCATTTATCAAAAGAAGAAGAAGAGAAATGAAATGCACAGTGGTGTGTACTGTGTACCATGTTGTGCCCCATCTATTCTTGTCTACCCGTAAGCTAACTCACACACTCTGTATAACTCTGGAGCACAGCAGTTAGTTAATGGAGACGCACAAGTGTATGTAATAGGAGCATCTGCTTTATGCTACGTTCAGCTACAAAATGCATAAAACACGATATAGAAATATATAGTTTAGCAATATGTTGCCATGTAATGCCAGTATAAAAATGATTTGCATTGAATGACTCAGCGAGTAATTATTGATTCTCTCTGACACATACCAGATTGCCTTTTAATTAAACATATGACTCAGCGCTCTGAGAGTGCGCGCTGCCATTTGTGCATCACAAAAACATGCATGTTTGTCACACAGAGTGACTAAAAGACCAAACACCCACATAACCAGTCAGTAACCATTTCATTACAGTGCATTACCAGCTGGATCAAAGTGCTTTTCTCTCATAGTGAAGAGACAATCAGCTGCTTCAGTTTCATGCTGAAGGTCAACAGATATGAGATGAATAATTTGCAACTGTTGATTAGCTTTGAGTTCCCCTTTCCTAGAGCAGACCGTTAGTGACGTATGTCATCCTCCTGCAGTGTACAGGGTTGCTCCATCATAGAAGTGGTGGATGATGGGAGTGTGGGAGTACACCACAGAGCCCAATGGCCTGTGAAATGTGTGGCAGCTGGTGTTTGTGCTGCAGTATCACATACACTCCATGCCGACGACCAAAACCAATTCTTCTGGAACCATGTCCATATAATAGGATACAGCTGGTCCTGCTTTCTCACTGTCCTCATCACTGGCTCTTCTGACAGAAGCTTGCTCATTCAAACCAGATGGTCCAGACAGGAAAGTTGAAGAATAAGATAAAAGGAAAATTGGTGACCCTGACAATGATACAAGACAGCACACTCAGAAATATGACTGGGGAGAGAGCAAATTTTCCAATGGAAGAGCCTTCTAATTCGATAAAGGCATCGTCACAATTGAGACATGAACAGACAGCTGAGCTCTGGTTTGTTTCAGATGTTTACCCTGAATTTTAAGGTCTCATGATTTTGATGCTTTCCTCAAGAAATCGCAACCATTTCACATTTAAATATGGCTAGTTATTAAAGCAAGAAATAACTTATGCTCCCAGGAGGAACACATTCTTAGGTACTCATTTCTCTCTCAGCAGTTTGGTCTGATAATCTCTGCATCCCTTCAGCACATGCTCATTGGAAACCGTTGCAGTCAGAATGGACTATTCATGGGCCTGCCTAATGAGCTCTCTCTTTCTGCCACATCACTCATCCCTACAGTGATGAAAGAGTTCTCAGTCCTTTACAGGGACCTGCAGGATAGAAGAGCAATTTCTCAGACAAGTCTTTACTACACCTCTGAATGATTGTTGTAGAAACATCTAAGCAGATCCACTCTCACGATCCTGTTACCATAATGTGGATGTTTCAAATATGTTGTTGAGCTTTGATTGCAGATACATTGCCTTTTATTTTGCTTATACGGTTGCTTTGACTGTGGAACGCATGACTGCATTATAGCTTTCTCCAGTGATTCTGATTCTTTTTCTGTTCATGTATTTTCCATCCTGCACTGTTGTAGAATGTAGAACTTGCTGGAGTGGTTGAATATTGAATTAAAGAATTACAAAATTCTTCTCTTTCTTCCAGATTTGTCAGTTATATTCAAGGACTCAAATTAACAAATTGCATCTTCTTCTTAGCGTTATTCCCGTGCTATTGCAGGGTCCGCTTTTAGATTCTTGACTTGGCACAGGTTTTACGCCAGATGCCCTTCCTGACGCAACCCTCCCATTGTATCTGGGCTTTGGACCGGCACTGAGTCCAACCCCCAGTGGCTACGGACAAGTTAGAGACTGGGGGAGGAACCCCGGAGGAAACCCCCAAAGCACAGGGAGAACATGCAAACTCCACACAGCCACAGGGTGGTGGAACCCCCAACCCTGGAGGTGTGAGGCAAACGTGCTAACCACTAAGCCACCGTGCCCCCAAATTAACAAATTGCATCGCTAATGCTAATTATCTGCTGAATGTGATTATTGATTAAGGGGTTACTATTTGTTATGAAAGTGTTTTTGTTACGTGAATATTTACTGACAAAAGTTAGTGTGTTACTATTCGCAGAGGATGAGAGGCTGCATTTGTTCATTTTGGTACAGATTACACAAAGTATTTATTGACTTTTTATTCAAATGGTTTTGATCATGTCCCACATTATTATTGTGTATCACGTGCATCATCTTATGCTATAACCATGTTGTGTGAATATTTTTGCTTCTCGGCCTAAATATCTGCTTTGGACTCTCCAGGCTGACTAGTTTTCTCCATCCTGACTCATCTTTCCCATACTGCCCTAGCTTCCGACTATCTCGCTATGTCTCTCCCAGTCTCTATCGTCACTCTCTGAGCCAGGGTGACCTCCAAAGCCAGCAGCAACAATGCGTGCCCTCCTATTCCGCTAGCTCAGCAAAACTCAGAAGGACCACAAAAAGAAAAACAGAATCATCTCCTTCGGAAAATATTATTGGTCCTGTGCTGAAGTGTACACATGGTCTGCCCCGTACCGTGTACACAAACACAGATGAAGTGTTACTTTCTCCCTGTGAGCAGCTGCTGAATTACGACATCTTTCCCTCTGCATCTGGGTGGGAGGGAGCATTAGGGAGTGGTGGAGGACTCAGAACAGGAGCTCTGACTTCAGGCTTCTTGATGAAGGGAATAATAAAGGGGAGTTCTGCAAAGGGAAGGGCTGGAGCTGTGTGAATATCAGGCATATGGAGCATGAGAGAGGTTAATCATGAAGCTGACTGAGTTTGTCATTAAAGGATTAGAATCATAGAGCTCAGGGGGGACAACTGATGCCGATGTGGCTAGCCTGCAGTGCTGAAGCAAACCCACATCTGGGAGTACTGTGTATCTGACACGCCCCAATCCTCTTAGTACTTCAGCCCTTACAGAAAAGTCACATGAACTTTACATGTGAATAATGACCTGATTCACATGTGAATTTTACATATGCTAAATAATATAATACTTGCTTTATAATAATGTTTTCATGGTTAATGGCTGATAATAACTAATTTTAGAGAAAGTGCATCCAAAGTACAGATTAACTTTTGTTTACTGTGAAGTCTGTTGTTTGACTCTATAACGATAATAGATGGGAAAAAAAGGTTTGTTTGGAAAATGCAGTGTTGCTTGACATTTCTGTGTTGGGACACCATGGGACATCCCTGGTCATGAGCAAAGCACTTCTCATCTAATAGTCTGAAACATCAGCAAAGATGTATCCATCCAGAGAAACAGCATTTTAAGTGATGAGTCAGGGCTGAATGCCCACGTCCTAATGGGATAGCTGCTTTCATGGCTGGAGCACTTGTGCTTTATAATTTACTCTTTCATTATATGTCATTCTTAACATAAAGATTTCATTCTTAAAACAAAGATTTCATTATCCTGATAAATTTACAGTGGATGCTATAGAAACATTCTCCAACCTGTTGATAACTCTTCACCCGTAGGGCACTGGCATTTCACATAAACCAAGGCTCATTCAACTGAGTACCTGTTTAAAAAATGAAAATGGTTGCATTTGAAATTTAAATGAGCTTTGCTAGGACTTAAAGCTAATTATGTTACAGCACACAAACAAGAAAAGCCAGTGAGCCAAGTTCCAAATGGAAAGACCGATTTCCTCCATTTGCACCAGCAACCCAGGGGAAGCAATTTATGCTTTCCCTACTCACAGGAAGTGTCAATTAAAATGAGTGAGTTTCATCAAAGGCTGGGTCGGTTTTATACCACTCTGAAAAATGTTCTCTTAACAAGTGTATAGCCTCAGAAAAAGAATGTTTCATTTGTATAAGGGTTCAAAAAAAAAAAAAATACATCACTGGGTCTAATGTTCCCAGGGGCGTACCATTAAAGATCAAAGAAATAAACAGCTTTCGTAACTTCAAGTGTGATGTATAGTAAGAGTTATATACATCTAGCCATAAATAGTTCAAAGCATTCATTTTAAAGTTTAAAATCAAACTCGGATTCTTCTTTGAAGAAAACATGAAAAACATGAAGTGTGATAACCATACCACTTCCTAATTTATTTCATCAATGAGTCATGAGTTGCTGAGGGATTTCTGAAGTAGCTCTCACGAGCTGACGAACATCACTCCCACGCATACATGAGTATATAGGTGTTAGATCTTTCTGCATCAACAAAGCCAATATGGTGCTTCTGATGTGTGGTTTACTGTATCCAATGAAAGGTTTAAAGATTTATGACTAACCATAAAATCATTTGTATTTATTCATTATTACAAATGTTTCACGTAGATCGGTTAAGAACATGCCTTGTGAATGTGGTGAAGGTGTAATTTAAATCATAGGAGAGAGCAAGCAATTGGCACTCATTATCTCTTTCCTGGAATTTGCAATTAGTGAGTTTCCGATTAACGAGCTGACTATGATTCATCTGTGTGTACAGTTCTGCTGATGAACAAGCCTGCAGAGACGTAAGCCAGTCAGAGACGGTCTTCTAATGCTATGTCCCATGAGGCTTGATTATGTTATTCTAGTTTTTTTTTTTTTTTTGTGAGGACATTGACAGTGTCTGTCATATTTACTGAAGGATTCCTACTAAAAACTTCATTTATAGATCATTTCGAACGAATGATAAAAAAAAAATAATAATAATAATTAAAGAGCTGCTGAGAGTAATCATGCAGGAATAATCATCTTACTGCAGACTGAATTATGTAAAATTACCCCCAGCCACACATACAGTAACCTTTTCTAATATTTTGTGCCTGTCTAACTTTAGTCCACTGATCCCTTCTTCAGCCTCTACAGTGGAATGAATCATTTTGAACTACAGATTATAGAATGTGTGTGAAATGGTTGTGCAGTGGGTAGCATTGCTGCCTCACAGGGCTTCGGGGTCCTAGTTCGATCCAGAGCTCAGAGCTCTGAGGAGTTTCATGTATTTGTGTGGGTTTCCTCTAGGTTCTCCGGTTTTCTACATAGGTGTGTGTGTGTGTGTGTGTGTGTGTGTGTGTGTGTGTGTGTGTGTGTGTGCATGGTGCCCTGTGATGGAATGGTGTCCCATCCAGGGTGTATTCCCGCCGCACGCCCAGTGTTCCCAGGATAGGCTTCAGCTTCACCATCATCCCGACCAGGATAAACGAGTTACTGAAAATGAATGAATGAATGTATTGCATGTATGAAGTGTTAGATTTTGTTGTAGTTGAACTGGAGTTCATTTGGAGTTCAACAGGACATTTTTCTCACATATTAGTTGACAGTGATGTTAATTTGGGCCTCAGTGTGGTAATAAATCAAATATCTTTATTCACATAGACTGGGTATGTGTATCCCTATATCTCATTCATTTCAGAGGTACTGGGATAGGACACACACTTTGTGCTTCCCTCACAGAAGCAGCACTCATTTATTTCCCATTAACAGCCTCTGTACTCCCAGCATCACATCCTACTAGTGAGTGTTATGATTTCAGTATGAGCTCCATCTCATGATGCCAAAACCAGTAATGGTCGAGATTTAGTCGTTATTCCTCGTGTTGTGAGCAAATCGGAAATGAATTAACCTACTGGGTCTGAATGTCAGCCCAGTGTAGCTAAAAATACAAACCGCACCCATGAGCTGCACGTGAGATTGCTGCATTGCACTGACCCTTCTGTGTCAATTAACGTACAATGTTAAATTACTTTCCCCTGCTAATACCACAGTAGTTGAACTTAGCCTCTTGGTGTGCTGGAATCGCAACCAAATGAGCCCATAATTTGTTGTGCCTGAGAGACAGGCTGATCTGTCTTGAGGGAAAAAAGACCTAATTTTAGAAGGAAAAAAAAAAGTGTGTACTTTAGAAGGAGTGTGTACTCGCATCATAATTGAATGCATTCCAAGACTTGCTGCATTCCCATGTCATTTACTGTAGCATTAACACTCCCATGACTCTACATTTATTCACTTCCCTTGTGGTTCTTTCGACATTAAAATTTTCTGAAGTTAATTCTCGATCCAGTCTTGATATCTACTTTAACCCTGCCTGTTTGTACTGGATTTCAGATACCCTCCTGCAATAAAGACGATAAACGTTTTCTTCTGAGCAGTGCTGTTCAGACAATGTTGGAATATACACCTATGAACATTTCATCTCAGATGAAATCAAAATTACTCTGCTGATTCAGATGTAGAGTGCAGAGATACACATAGCAGAGGCGTAGCTAGGGGGAAACATTTTATGACAGTTGCAAATGCTTATTCTTGGGTGGTTCACATACGTACAGCACAACTGATTATATGTGTGTCAAACAGCATTGTTTTGCGTAGTAATTAAGCTATAACAATGTTCATAAACAGTCAAGAAAGTCATAATTGCAATTTCATATTTAACCGCTGCAGATATCAAATGAACGTGTCCCTTAATTTGTTTAATCACATTTTATTGCCTACCAGCTGCTATGGTGAGGAACCAATCATGATCATGTATTTTCCCCCCATTTACGTTTAAAAAGCTACTAGTCAGGTAAACAACACTTAGGCTTGGGCATAGGGATATACTGGATGTACTGGAGGGTTTACTGCAGGAGGAGACAAAGAAAGGTAGATCTGGTTTAATATGGTAAGATGTATTTCCTCCTTACTAGCATGGTGTTTTAATACATTTCAGTGGAACTACACCTGTTAATGTTATTAATATGGCAAAACAGTTGACGGTAGCCCATGCCTTAACTAATTAAATGATCAAGTCTACCAATATCACCACTTCTACTACTGTCTGGCATCCATCCAAAATGCACGAACACGTCATACTTATCAATTTAATTGTACAGATCACGGTGTGAGTTTATTCAGCATATATCCTCCTACACTTAACATGAATTCCTGGCAACGCCACAAGCTAGGATTGAAAAAGTCACACAGAATTTTTTTCTTTTCTGTAGGAATTGAAAAGTGGGACCATGTAATATACTGATTAGTGTTTAATTATATTATAATTTATTTCATTATAAAAGGATTTGACTAATTGCCAAAATGCACAGCTGGGTAGTAACAAATTTTTGTTAATCACTGTAATTAATAATTATGTTGTGTATGCATACTACATATATTTAAATCTGCTTGTGACTATAAAAAGACTCTCACCGTTACCCTTGAGGGAGCTGCTGCTCTCTGTAGCTCCGTTCTCTGAGACTAGACTTCAGAAAATGATGTGGACTCTGGTTGAACTTTCTCTCTCCCTCTCTCTCTCTCTCTCTCTCTCTCTCTCTCTCTGGGGACTGTTGCAAGTTCCTGCCTTATAGTCTGGGGTCCTCTCATTTAAACTTTTTATTTATGTACATTGCCACAACAGCTGGGCCAAATGGGCAGTGAACCTCAGTGAGGTTACTATAATATAGCTTGGTGACCATACAAGTGACAGCTCAATCAGAAAGTCTGCCATGATATCTGATGAAGACATGATGGAATCCACAGGCTGGCCCCAGGCATCTCTGAGTCTCAGTGCTGGAGAAGAGAGCAATCAATATGTACAACATAGACACACAAAAAAAGGAACATAATATTCATCAATTCATGTGCTAGAGGTGTTTTTGTTAAGGCAATGGAATGTATTAACATGGATTCAATTCAAACAGATTTTGTTTTACATTCAACACTGAAGGCAAGGCATAATGGTTCTTAATGTTTTAAATGGCACTCATTAACACAGCAGAACACATTCAGCAGTCTAACTCCAAATAGAAATGCTGACTTTGACTGCTGACTCAAAATGAAAGTGCTTGAGTAGTTGCTCTCCATTTATCACACAAAAGATAAAAAAAAAAAACAAAACCCCAGATTTATTAACGGTAATGCCCAATTAGGAATTACAGGTTAGCAAATGATGTGCCGTTATTTCTGTTAGGTTCAGCTCAATCAGGATTTAGTATAATGATGTGACAAGTGGATTTTTTTCTGCTGTGTATCATTTATAAATCAAATGCTCTACTCTAGAGACACAGGTTAAAGGAGTGGATGAGGTGAAGATTCAGTACCCATGTAATTTTCATTACCTATGCACAGTTATTTTTGCATGCCTGAATAAAGATTCCCTCAGTGTGTATTCTTGAGCTCCAGCTTGGTGTCCTGGTTAGAATGGACCATCATCACAACTTTCGAAACTCATGCTTATAACATTACCAAATATACCTGGATTTTTGGAAACTTATTTTTCCTGGAAGAAGTGGGTGTAGATTTGAACTACATTGATGATAATAGCATAATAATCTAATCTCTGAAAGGGTTTATTTTGGCATCAGTGAAAATGTAGTGTTTTATTCCCCATGTTGTTGCTATTACTCCATTTTCCTTCATTCATTTCTATGATGGTTGGGTCCCCAGCATCTCATCCTCCATGGCAGCTTTAATTAAGGAGAAATGGTTTAATTACCCGGAGGAACAGGCAGGATGGAAGGTGATATGTGAAACAGAGGGCTGCGGTAAATTTCTAGTAGCCTAAGTGGGACACCAGCCAGAAAGGACTAGGGGCCATTTTCACAATAGACACTTACAGACATGCCTCCTTCTGCATAAAGTGTGACTGATAATGTGCTGCTTTTGAATCAGTAGAACAAGACAGATCAATCACACGATACTTTCAATGTATATATGGAAGTCTCTGTTACTGCTTTGGCAACTGTGTTAAAATGTGTTTGATTTTGAGACTAAAGCTAGAAACATGACCAAAATCACGTTAGTTATTGGTTATTCTATATTATCCATTAGATAATGAGGCATCTAATCACATCTTAAATGAGTGATTACCTAAAACTTTGGGTCAGTAAGATTTGCTGGACAGCAGTACAATCTTATAAAAAGGTTTTGTCAAGCATTCTTACACTAGTTAATAATGATTCTACCTAATAAGAGTTGAACTTACAATCCTGTCTGATAGGACACACGTTAAAGGTTCCCCTGAGGATCAAACACAAGAACCCTTAAGATTTAATCTAGATTTTCCCTTTTTTTTGTTAGTCAAACTTCATCCATGACATGTTAATATATTTTAACCTGGAAATGTTCTCAATACAACAGAATTAACATTTTGAGTGTTTGAAGCCTTTCCAAATACAATCTGTAGACGTATATTGTAATGAATGAGCTTGTTGAGTGGATGTAAGCTGCACCACGAGGATGGTAACTAAGGCACAGTGGGGTGTGTGATGAGAACAAGCTGCGCCATGGAGTCAATACAGCGATTAATGGAGCTAATTTTCCCCTGCAGTTAAAAATCATTTCACAGAGCCTCTGCCACTTCACTCCACTCTGCTTCTTTATGGATGGAAACTGCTCTACATGACCACTAAATATGTTAATACGCAAACATGAGTGGACTTGTCCAAAGGGCACAGGAAAGAAATGAGTGTAGAATAAATTATTGCGACTTGAGATTTATACTGAGATATATAAATTATGATGACTTCAGATTTATGTGCAATATTCAATGAGGGAGCAACATTAAAGAGAGAACTGGAACTCCGAGCGGTTTCCAAAACACACGGTGATGCACAACAAAAATAAAACCACAACAAAATATATGGGGAGAACAAATGATATGGAAGTGGAAAAAGCCCAAAATGCAAATATACATACAAATGATCATGACTCATGAAAATATGTTCAATCGTGTTTATTGATCAGTGAAATGAATGATGAAATGATACAGCACAAAAAACATGCCAGGGTGATGCCAGAATGAAAACAAAATATATAAGAAGAAAGTAGAAAAGGTTTTTGTTCTTAGTTGTCCCCCTAATGTTTAAATCTATCTGGTATGTAACTGGTATGTAACTAGTATGAATGCATATTAATACAGGTACAGATAAAGTTATGACAATGAACGTGAACTGAGAACATTGAGGCATGAGAACTATAGAAGAAACAGGCTAGTCTGCAAAATGAATTGCATTACTGGAAATGAATGACAAGCTGCCACAGAACACAACGTATATGTAAAGCTAGGAAGCTTGTCTGTTAACCTCTGCATCATTAAACATGACTTAGTGTGTAAACTGATAATAAGGCTGGTTCAGAATGAATGTTCCCTTAAGGATTTCAATATTAAATCTGGTAAATGTGATTCATCAGACAATACACCAATGTACAAATATGGATTGGTGTTAAAATAAAGTGGATTATTACTGCTTAGGTCACAGTCACTCAAGTGTAAATCCAAAGAGAATAGCACCACAAGATTACGTCGCCAGTGTAGGTCAAATTAGCACCAACTCTTATGTTCTCTACCAAACCGAGCACAGGTCGATCCCATGTCTAAAAGCTTATTACCAGCACTGGTTAGGTGTGAAGCAAAAACAGCAACATGTCAAAGGCCCAGGATTGAGTCCTAGGTTAGGGGTACAGATACCCATTTACAGTTTTTTTTTTTTTTTTTTTAACAGCCCCTCTAGCCACACTTTCAACACTTTAAACTGCAGTGTCATATTGGACATAAATCTGTAGGGCTACACTACATGATCTCTCTGTCGAAAACAGCTAGACTGTCCACGTTTACATTCTTATCAAATCTTAAGAATCAGCATGAAACTGCATTGCGCTGCCATCGAGACAGTATTTGGGCCTTAGTATTGTTCTAATAAACATCGCAGTTGTCACTAAATCTTTGGAAAGTATTGAGCTGCTTTCACGCATACACGCATGCACACAGAGATAGCAGCAGTAAAAAAAAAAAAGGACATGAAAAATGAAAGAATGAGTCAAAGAAATAGGCATTTTTTTTGTAACAATGAACGAGCAAAAAAAAATAAAAAATCATAGCAAGGCAGTTAAAGAAAGACAATTTGGATTTTGCTTTAGACATTTAAAAAAAAAAAAGTGCATACATATGAGCAAAAAGCATAAAGCCATTGATGTTATACTAATCAATTTATTTTTCTGTCAGGACTGATCCCTCGTCCCATTAGGAATCTTACATATAGTTGTCTCATTTGTTCTTAAACAAATATAAAAGAAAACATCAGCGTGATACAGAACCATATTCAAACAATGCTTGCCAAAGTGCAACAACATGTTTGTCAGTTTCTGTCAGTTAGAATGAATTAGTAACAAATCAAGATATCTCTTATGACCAGTATCAGCCAAAAATAAATTCCTGATGACTGCTCAGCTCTTTTGAGTACCACTTGTACCTTGAGGTTGAAACCATTCATTTTTTGTTCTTTACTGTACCAAGAATATAAGAAAACAAATAAAAAGACAATTGCAAGCAAGGTACTGTATATTTAGGAGTTTCAGAACAAGTCCTTCCAATGCAATAGGCTGAGTTCAAGTTGCATGCCGCGAGGCGTGTTAACATTTCTGGTTCCAACCAGATTTTTTTTTTTTTTTTTTTTAACCTACCATGACTGTATGATTTATTTCTTTTCTTTCATCCTCTGTAGTCAGGCAGAGGACACAAACATGGACATGAATGCTCGTATGCACAAGCAGTGTCCTGAGATGCTCTTGTCCATGTGCAGTGTGTGCCAAGGCTTTGGGATATCAACACCACCCACCAAAACAAGGCAGTCCAGAAGAGTTGACACACTCTCTGCTGACTGCGAGTTCCTTTCAGAGAGGAGCACCAGCACTCCTCTGTTGCAGGGAAGGTAAACAGGAACAAACAAGTTATTCTCTGAAGCACTATCTGACTGATATACTGACAGAGCACATCAGATAGTAGCAGTAACATCAGCTGATGTAGTGACTAGAAACTTTCCCTCTGCTCCCACTGACATATTTCACTTTAAGTGCACACAACTGCTTGCTCCTGATCCAGTGACTTGGCAGAACCGTGCAGTGGCAAACTTGGTTAACAAAATGAAGGACAAAGGTAGCAACACAACAGACACCACCCACTGGCTTGCTGACAAAGCAAAGCTCAAAAAAGACCAAACAAGAAAAACATGATCTACAATTAAGGCTGTTAAAAATATTGCAGAATATTTTGGCCCCTGTTCTTTGAGACAGACTGCCAGAACAGTCACAAGTTACCTACTTCTTATCGCTGTAAGTTTAGGAGCAGGGAGGGAAAAAGAAAAGAAAGCAGTAACAAAATAACAATAATAATTATAGAAAAAACATTTTTGGAGAGAAATATTTATTTGGTTTGGACTCTTTTTTTCCAGGAGTGCTTAAAGGGAATTGTAAATATATCTGGTTCAAAATAGTATTTATGGATCAAAGCCAAACAAAAGGCTAAAAATAAAAGGAAAAGGTAAACGTTTCAGATGAATTTGTTGAATTCAAGTAACTTTTATGATGAGCAATTTTCTATACTCTTTTTTTTCTTTTTTCTTCTGTCTATCAAGCGTGCAGTTGGGAGTAAAACCTAGGGCTATAGCAATCAGCTTTTTCCCCCACTTAAAACAGTTAAGACCTGATTTGATGCAGGACGTCACAATGCACCATGGGAGTCTGATCTGAAACCCTCCCTAGTCTTAAAGCAGGTGCACTGAGCTGTAAGGAAAAGGAATGGGAGTAAGGATGATGCACCCTTTCTCTCCCAGAGGGGGTAGATTTAGGCAAAGGCCCTCTCTCTGCTCCTCAGAGAAATGGAGAGTGACAGAGGGAGATCAGGGCCGTACGCAGGTTTAAGGTGGGCTGTACCACCACGGCATCTGCCAGGGGGGAATGGGAGTAAAGGGGCTGGCCTGGACAAGGCTCTGTCTCACACCCACTCCTGCATGGAGCGCTTGCAGTACAGTATGTGGCGTGGTGTGCCCTTTCTCTTGAACTGAAAGATGGTGTAGAGCAGTACCAGCAGGCACAGTGCCAGGATGCAGGGGATGACAATGGCAATGGCTTTCACTGTGCTGGCCTCGTTGTCCAGCTTGATGACGATGTCCACGTCCTCAGTGGGGATGTGTTCAGGGTCGATTGGTGTCAGATCACAGCCCATGAAGTCCTTGAGGATGGAGCGAGGATAGCCAGGCTCCACACGCAGCCTCTGATTGTTGAACTTCCAGTACTCTTTATCTTTGTAGAAATATGTGAAACCTGCAAAACATTCAGAGACATTATGTCATGTCAGGGTGAAGTCTATCCTTGATGGATGACTTACTAATCATAGCAGTCTGTCTCATAACATTTCATTCTGAGCCATATACGCAAGCGATGTGATAAGATTTTGGTTTGTCCTCTGGAAAACTTTAGCCCACTAGCCTATATTCCCAGCACAGTTGTGTGTGGAGAAACGAGAGTGCTTCTCCAGCTCCCTGGTGGATAAAGTAAATGTAAGCTTGTGACATCCTCAGCAGGACAATCTGGCTGCACTCATCCTTTCTCTCCACATGCATTATTCATCCAAGATCACTAAGAAAAGAAAGGAAAACAGTGGAGGAGCCAAAAAAAACCAAAAAAAAAAAACCCTGGAGCCACTGGAGTCCTGCTGATTGAGGTGACAGTGGAGTGTGTGAGGCAGGTGGAAATCACTGTAGCAGTGAAGTGAGATAAGAGAGAGAGCAGAGTCCCTAAAATATTCAGCCTGGGATATCGGACTGGCTCAGCTTAACTGTGAATGAGACAGAGGTCAGGAGGGCGCAACCACAGAAGAGTGCTTCAGAGTTGTCCACTGCAGACCTTTTCAAGACTTTTCTGGATTCTTTTTTAACTTCCCAGACACTGTTTGTTCAGTTTTCTTGCGATATTTAAAGGTCATTAATTGTATCACAAGAAGGAAGAGCTTGCAATGTGACATGGAGGCTGCATGTCAGTGAAAACAATCGATTTCAAACCTGAGCATCTTGCATGTTACTTTGACTAAAGAGAATACATTTTTTCCCCCCAAAACACTATGGCTTTCCATACTCCCATACACGTCTAGGGGCAGTGGTAGCTCAGTGGTTAAGACGTTGGACTACTGATCAGCAGGTCGTGAGTTCAAATCCCAGGACTGCCACTGTTGGGCCCTTGAGCAAGGCCCTTAACCCTCAACTGCTCAGTTACATAGACGTAAGTTGCTCTGGATAAGGGCGTCTGCCAAATGCCGTAAATGTCTGAAAATTAGTGCTTGTAAAGTATACATTTTACACAAGAACTCTGGTGCTTGTTGAAGAGTAACTATTTGGCAGAACATTTGGTGTTTAATCTGAAATGGTCAGGGAAGGGCGAGAGAGAAGACTGCACTAAAAGAGAATACTGCATTTACTGACCCATTAACTCCTAAATGCTCATTCTGCTGGTATGGCTGGTGAGAATAATTGCTATCACTATCAAAGCCTTTACTGGGTGGAAATAATGGTTAATAATTAGGGTCAATTTTTTGTTCCCTGTGGCATCCAGGTGATATGCAGGGCCAGTGGTTGAATGGAAGCCAGCGATTGCATTGAGAGTGTGCTCAACCAAATGATTTCCCTGGAATATCGATTCACCCTTCACGCTTAGATGAATGCTGGAGCTATTGTGCAGATCTGGCAGGCAAAGATGAGGACAGATGGCATGCATGTGCATGCAAACTGTACACCTCTAGCAATAAGCTCAGCCAATGAAATTTGCAACACCCACTCTCGACAGCCAATGAGAAGAAGTAAAAAAGGAGAACAAAATTTCTCTCCTGTGGTTCCTTTAAGCTGTGCAGTTGGATAGAATGAAAGCAGGACAGCATAGGCAAGGCTCTACACTGTGCTGAACACCAGCAAAAAGCTAAAAGAAACACTACAGTAGGTTGTTGGCTAAATATATTTAGCAGCAATTAGTTAAGGGAACAGACTGTACCATTAGATTTGTCTACGAAAGCACCCTGAGGAGAATCTGGAACACCTTTCCACACTGCAATGGACTTTGGGTATCCAGGATCCATGGTCCGCATATCCTCATTGTATCTCCAATATCTGTATGGAAACGATTAGTGCACAGAAATGTGGTCAAAGTCAAACCAGAAAAAAAAAAGACAAAAAAACTGCAGATTAAGATATCAGAAACACAAACACACACAGACCTGTCTCCTTTGAAGAAGTAGGTCTTGGCTACATCCTCCCACCAGACGGCAGTCTCAATACTCTGTGCTGGCATGCCGTTCCCAAACATGGAGATGTCCTTTGGGTAGCCCGGCTGGAGTATGGTGTCCTTGAACACCCAGAACTGCTTTCCTACACAGGGTAAAGCCATAATTAAATACCATTACGTAAAACTGCCAGTATTGTACGTAGAAATGGGGAGACTGTTAACCAGATGAGAGTGCTGCAACTCCCATTAAACACTGGACATCAATTGGCAGCAATTTTTTCGTTGATTCACAGTTATACAGTCCTCTGAGCAGTTCCATCATCGTGCACATATAATGTTTTCAAATCAATGTTCAGTGTAATGGTTTATTTCGTATGTCCTGCCATTATAGTAAATCATTTTCTTTTATGGTCAGCAAACCAGTGAAGCACAACACTGGCAAACTGCTGACACCCTGCCTGGCACTATCATTGCTGATATGAAATCTCTTCTATTTACATTATTTTGTGATAAACATTACTTTCTGTTCAAAAGACATTTAATTTTGCACCTCAGGCTGGACTGTTTGTTTTTAATTACAGTAAATTACCCTCACCCGGCTCGTATTGCAGCACTATCCAGTTCATACCCATTAAAGCATGCACTTTTAAATATCAGGGGGTCTGAAGGGCTTGCTGCGGAGGAAGTTTTCTATTACTATAATAGTGAGAATTACTAACACATTTCTTTAGAAAGGAAGAGCGTTTCCTAGAACTGGATGGTCCCAGGCCCGCCAGTGGCCTTGCAGCATTAAGAAGCATCACTGCTGCCTTATCACGCTAAGAAATGCCATATGAGAGAGTAGATTATTTTGTCAATGCTGCAACTAAGGACATGGTCTATACCATTTCCTCTGAAACAGGAAATGCCTATAATTTCACCTGAGGGCTTTCTCAAGCTCCTCTTGGCAGGGTCAGCTTTGCTTTGCCAAAATGCCCTGGAAGCCAGACACAGGCGAGACAGAGGGTTGGGGGCCTCTCAAGCTGTGTGTGTGTGTGTGTGTGTGTGTGTGTGTGTGCGTATATATATTTAGCCCTTTCTGAAGACCAAATGTCCTCATAATTACCCAGACCTCAAAATTTGCAGATTTTATTAGAAAAACTAAAAGAGCCATCATGTGTGTGTGTGTACATGTGTGTGAGAAGCCAAGGAAGTACAGGCCATGATTGTTTTTTAATCATAGAGATCATACTGTGGACTAGGATTTATCCACTGTCCCAAATTCACTGGGAAGTTTCTCTAGCTCTGACACTCAATTCTTTAAAATAGTACCATGGACAGTCATTAATCTCTTTCTAGCTCCCGTCAATGCATTAGTGAGAGCATGTCAGCGTGTAGAGCTTTAAGGGAAAGCAAATTTCTGAAAAGCATTAAACCAAAGAACTCCGGTAACCTGTACTAAACAACCAACTTTAGCTATGCCCTAGAAGGCAGGACACTGTCATGCTAAATGGTTGGAATATGGTGCAGAAGTCAACAACAGCACACATGGGGAGGCTTTCGGCTGAAAAAAATGCCAATGAGGACAGTTTGGAATACATCTTAATTTGGCTTCAATTGTTTCACTCCATGTTTACAATTAATTCAATGGTTTCTATTCAATTTGGGCCAGAACCAACTTATTTCCACCACTTTCACATGGAACAATGTACACAAACAATGCATTTCTTATACCAATTAATATACATAAATAGCCTGTTGCCAGGCTTGGAAATATAGTGAATGAGAATGAATACCACTCTCCAAACTACAGCAAGAAAACATTCAGAATATCGCCCTTAACAATAATCAATGCTAGAAGCCCGGCTACAATTTGTAATTAACTAAGCTGCTGAAAGAAACATCCATTTTGACTCCATTTACAGTTGGCTGTTTAATGCATTATGAACATCAGGATTATATGTGGATAAAAAAAAAAAAAATAAAATTACCCACTTAAAAACAAAAAAGTGTACAAAAGATACAGATTTAAATCTGACTGCACAAACCACTTCAGGAAAAGGTCTGAGACACATTTTAGCCAGATGTTATACCACTGGAAATACAAGACACATTTGACATCCAGAACCCTTCCCAATACATTACACCACTATGTGTAATGTTACCATCCCCATTTGACAGACACCAAAGCTAGTGCAATACGCCACAAAATTTATCTGTGGACCGCAAATGTGACTGCTGTATTCAACAAAACATGTCTTCTTTAAAACATTAAATTAGGAGAAACGTCCGAAGTAAATGCCTGTGGTTAAATCAGGATACACTCCAGATACAAGATGCATGAAACAACCAGAAGGTCTCATCTTTTATCCTGAACTCAACATCTAAACTGCACAAGCAATGAAGTAGGTATGGATATTCGTGAATTCAAATGACAGACGTTAGATGATAGGCATTTGTGCATTTGTGTATGCATGTGTGTGGAGCACAGCTGTAAAAAGACTGGATGACAAGATGTCTGAGACTTCTGCTCTCAAGATGAAAGGAGCTCATTAAGAGAAACTCATCAGCAGTAATGGCAAATTGCAAACCAAATGAGATATCACTCTGCCTGGCTCTGCACCCCCACCTCCAATGAGTGATGTGGGAGCTACTTCTACTTCCTGTGACTAGCAGGGGACAGCAATAAATTGGAGCATGTGGGTAGGAAAGGAATATTACAGTAGATGACAAAACAAACAAAAATGGTTCTACAAGCCTGTGACCAGGGACCATTAGTTTGTTTCTCAAGCACCTGAACTAAAGTAAAAAAAAAAATGACTGAGTGCGTTATCTGTAATCAAACTCCCAACAGATCATGTGCTTTAGTTTCTCCTTCTTCCTCCCCATCACATTTTCTCTCTTTTTCTCTCTCTCACACTCTCTGTGTTCTGCATTATTAAGAATTCTATATGCTCACATCTGTTACAAACAGTCTAAAACAGACTGACATGTTTCCTTTTGGAAATGCACTAAAAATATTCACCTTTGAAATGTTTTTTTTTTTTTTTAAAACAAATCCAGGACAAATACACTGCTGATGTAAAGATTAAAGACTTGCACACTCAGCAAGGCAAATTAAAGATATGCAGAGTAGTTTGTGGCATGAAATTGTGTACACATACAATCTCACACCGTATGAGAGCCTTTACCGTCATAGATTAAGGGTCAAATTGCTTCAGTTACAGTCATTCAGATGCTCTAGAGATAAGACCCTTTGTTTCAATTCCCTTCCTGTAAGGCATTGTACTTTCAGCAGCTCTTGTTCCAAGGGAAATGAGGTTACAGCTCATCATAACACTACTCTTTCCACTACTGCTAGCCTGATTACTGCTTTTAACCCAAGCGCAAACACCATACAATCATGTGCTCTTTGGATGTCTAGCTACTGTTCTCACCTTTAAAAAAGACGAACTTCCCCTCGCTGTTCTCGTAGACGGCGTCTATCTTGGCTGGCAGACCCCTCCAGAACACGTTGATGAGCATGGGATAGCCTGGCATTACTGTGTTGTCTCTGACCCTCCAAAACCAGTGATCCTAAAACAGAGATACAGTGCAACACAGTCAAACAAGCTGTCAACAGAAATGCAGACAATACAGCCAATCACGATGAAAGTACGCATTTCTGACATTCATTAAAGGGATTCTGCAGAACTACATGAGGCTGTGCATCACAGTGCTGTTTTTTGAGGACCCAGACCACCTAATTAACACTCCAGACTGCTGTGCAGAGCCAGGGATGTGTACATTCTCCCAGTGGTCCCCTCCCGGTGGAGTTTCATCTAGTCTGACCTCATTAGAGCACAGCTGCTCTCTTAAATGAGCGGGGAGCCCACGTGACACTTATTATTACTTCTATTATAGGAGAGAGGTTGTCACTTAACACCCATCACTCCTGATAAACACATCAAAATATGAGACCTAGACGAGATGAAATGAGAAGAACTGATGTGTGGTTTTTTTTTTTTTTTTTTTTTTGAAGTTGGGACTCATCTGTGCCCCCTTTGACGAGTTATGAGATGTGACAGCTTTGAGATAACGCTGTCAGCGCTCGTTCGTACGCCGTGTTGGACGACCTGTTGCCCTAGCAACTTGAGCCAAGTGGTTGCCAAACACAAAGGATGTGAAGTCATCCCGTATAGTTTACCTGACGTTAAATCTTAATGGGGTTGGCGCTGACCTGCAGGTTAATTTCCCTGCTGTTAATATTAAACATAACTGACAGAAGTCAGTTTGGTTCTTACCAATAACACAAAATGCACGTTGTACCAAATTAACACACGTACTAAAAGTCAATTGGGAATTGCTTAACACTTAGCAGGCAGCAAAATATGTTTCCTTAACTCGAATTTCTGCATGTGGGAAAAAAAAAAAAACAGGGCTCCTTAACAAGGCAGACTGCACAAAATCATAAAAAAGATAGACTTGTGGGAGTTGGTTATTAACTTGCCAAAGCCTTTTATTACCCTTTATGCTGGTTTCCTTTATTCAATTTACAAAAAAAAAGGGGGGTTGAATGAGCACATATAAAAGGAAGTTTTGACTTGATCCTGCACCACTGAGTGAAAAGCTTCTTTAAAGGTGTGCTTTGTCATCAAGTCTTTCAGTAACCTTAAGATATGAGGTGTGAGCCAAGACTCACAGGAAAGGCACTAAGCTGGAGAAGCCATTACGGCTCAGATACATGCCGCACCCTCAGGCTCACTTCAGGCAGCCACAGCACTGGAATAGTGAGTAGAGCTCACTTCCAGTCTTAGTCCAAGAATTAAATCTGTAATCTGTAAGTAAAAAAAAAAACGATCTAAATGCTATTAAACTATAGGAAGAAGCAGAGGCAGGAGAAACAGGGAGAGAGATAGAGAGAGAGAGAGAGCGAGAAAACCTTTTCGTGCAACAGCAACCCCACGCCTGTCACTGAACTCTTAACTCTTTTACTTGCATGCACAATGTACACAATGCTCTCCAGTGATCGGTGTCCTCTGGTGCAGCTGTTGGACAGAAAACCCCTTCTAGCCCCCAGTGCGCCTCAAAAGCACTGATTGATTTCAGTTGTTCAGCGTTTTCTCTCATATGACACGCCGGTGTAATTGAAAACAGATCAAACAGTGAAATCGGAACCATTTTCTTTCTTTCCTGTCTGTAAAGAGAAAATATAGTGCCTCCCTTCCTCCCTCCCTCGAAGTACTGAGCCAGACCGTGATGAGGACAAATTCAACTGGCACTCAGTAATCAGGCACCCGCAGTAACAACACTAACCTTTTCACAAAGAGGCAGCCTTTTCTGGGCACACAATACAAATCATTTCATTATTCCTTTGTTTAGAGCACCCTGGCTGCAATTCCCCAGCCAGTGGCTTTATAATCTGTCCCACAAATTCAGAGGAACTGAGAAGCGGTGCCTGTCTGTCCACCGCAATAAACAGGGTTGTAGTTTATGTGCAAGCACACAGGGATAAGATTTGGAAACAGTGTGAGAGAGAGAAAGAGATACAGAGACAGAAAGAGACAGAAACACAGACAAAAGGGGCAGACATTCTTCTGAGGGTTTGCTCCAGTGCCGTTCGTAAACATTCATTTGAAGCATGCATACTGACTGCACATTAAATCTAACCCTACATTCACACTAGCAAGCAAGGTGCTACTTGTGTTTCTTCTCGTTTGTCTCTTGTTGATGTGTAATGTCCGCTACTCGTGTCACTTTTGGACGCGTATTTTATTTTATTTTTAAAGGTGTGATGAGAAACAGTAGTAGATGCCAACGCACCATGTTAACAAGCTACAGTAACCAGTTAAACAAATCAGTACGCAAAAGTCTAGCATCATACAATGAATGTTAGAATTAAGAAAAATCCCAATTCAAATGTTGCTGGTTGCGCTGGTGCTTTGTTGCTTGCCTCTATTGCTGAAACTGCAGCTCAGTGTCACAAACTTGAAACAGAAAATGAATGGTTGCCTGCTTTGCTGCTTGCTAGAGTGGATGTAAGAAAAGGCACAAATGGTAGTTAGCACAGGAGAAGGCATGTCAGGCCTGCAGAAGTGTGCCTGCTAGCCTAGTCTAATCTCGTCCCATAGTAAGCTACAGCAATAAGGGATGAAGAGGACACATGAAAGACCCGGGCAGTGCATGGTACCGACAAGGGCTATGAGAGAGCCCTGTGTGGAGATAAGCCTCGCTTATCTCACAGCATAAAAAAAAAAAAAAGAAGACAGGTGGACACTCTGCACTGGAGTGCGCAAGAGAAGATCCTTCAGCACACGCCTGAGCTATATCAAACAACATACTGCCAGCACAATGCCACACTTATACACTTCAAATACACACTTCCAAGCAGGGGCCAAGAGGAGGGAACTATCTGGAGGGAACTGAGTGAAGAAAATAGTGGAGACTTCCTGGACGATGGTTGGCCATACTGATGTAAACAGGTTCTGTTTGATTCCGAACAACTGTAAAGAGAGAAAACAGGAAATGCTTATGAAACAGTATGTGCTATTTAAGAACTGCCACTGACTTTATTCAGCCGGCATGCACCACCCAAAAGCTATTCTCACCCCGAGGAAAGAAACAGCTTTCGATGTCCATCTAAATCAGGCATTAGGGAGATGAGGTCTGCAAGCCCTAAAGCAAGGAGCAGGGGTTCTGTGCATGGGTGTGTGTTCATGAAGAAGTAACTTTGTGCATGGTAATCACATAAGCCAGATGTACGCCTGTAGGATCTCTTCCTCTTGGCTGATCATGAGGATCATATATCTCTCCAACTTGCTGACAGAATTTAAAAAAGAGAAAACAGTATGGGGAGAGCTTTGACATGGATGGATTCAAGCACAGTCGAACACCATGTGGATGCTGCATTTGCCAAAAGTGCTTTTGCCTTTTAAGTTTTATTGCATGTGCATCTGAAACTGAAATGCAGAGCTGGCATAATTTTGTCAGTGTGCCACAACTTTACGATTACATGAACCAACGAATAGTTCTGCTTTAATCGTACGTCGTTAGAGAGCACAGAATCTATAACCTATAAAGAAAAAGCACTTCATTAGAACGACTGAGTTTGAAGTTCAGAGCTACATTTCAGAGCCCATTAGAGAGTGTGGATAAAAATACTTCTGACTGTAATGACAAACTTGGATGTTTAAAAAGGCCACAGTTAAAACTACTTCAACCTTCAGCGCAGAGGAAAATACAGAGTCAACAGAGAGCTACAAGTCTTTCAGCACTTCTCCATCACTCAACTATCACATACTCCACGCTCCTGAAGAGAGCCTCAAGAGGAAGGGCCCTCATCTTTAATTAACGTCCCACATCTTTGGTTCACAGTGAATCAATTAATTTCTTTCTGTGTGAGGAGGAAGAGAGACATGAAATTTTTTTCAGCTTACAGTGTGGAGCAGAAACTGGGGCTGTGAAGTCCTGATGAAGTGCACCTCTCTCTTTCTCTGTCTCTCTCCACTCTTTCTCCACCACTTTGGACTTGTGGTGCCTCAACTGTCACTTCGTGTATGTGTGCTTGTGTGTTATTGAAACTCCGGCATGGAGGGGGGGGGGGGGGGGGTGATTGATTCTTAAGTTTGATGAGGTAGCGACAGCAGATCTCGGTGTCTCCTGCTGCTCACCAAATGAGGCTAATATAATCCTTCACTCTTTGGCTCGCTGGGTTTGTACTGCTGAAGTCCAGCTTAATGAGCTAAGTCAATTACCACCGCCACTGGCCCTTAACACGAGCAACATCACTTCCAGTCAAAAAAGAGCAAGTTTAAACAGAAGGTTTTGTAGCCAACACATATAACCAACCATGTGGCACAGTTCAATACTATACACAATTATACAGTACTGTGCAAAAGTTTTAGGCACATGCAAAGAAATGCTTTAGAGCAAAGATGCCTTCAAAATAATGAAATTAAATGTTTCTACATTTAATGAAACAGTAGTAAATGAAACAAAGTCAATATTTGGTGTGACAAAAAAAATAAAAATAAAAATAGTAGTCTCCGGTACAATTAGTGCAGTTTTACAAGGAAATGAGCTGGTAAGTTTTATTGAGCATCTTGCAGAACCAGACACAGTTCTTCTGGACACTTTGACTTTCGCACTCGCTTCTTATTTTTGCAGTGAAACCCAGCAGCCTTCATTGTGTTTACTGTCTGAAAAGTGTCTCTTACATAATATACTGCTTTCTTTAATGACATACAAACATTTTTCTGTAACATTTAATTTTGTGCTAGAAAACTAATGTTTGGGAATCTGAAATGTTTTTTTTGTACCGACTTGATGATGTAGAAGTTTTTTATAAATAAAAAATCTATAACAAAGTTGCACTAAAAAAACTTTTACACGGTACTGTATAACCATGTACAGTTATCAGAGGTGGGTTGTAACGTGCTACATTTACTTGAGTAACTTTTTGAAAAAAAAAAAAATATATATATATACTTTTAAGAGTAGGTTTCACTGGCCATACTTATACTCTTACTCAAGTTCATTTTTAATCACAGAAATTTTACTTCGGTGGTGTTCCTCCGTTACTGTTAAATGTTAATGAATATATGTAGTTTTAATAATTTGTTTATATCACGTATAATGAGGTTGCGAGTCTCGTGATACGCTGCAGTGGTCTGAATGTGTCCGCAACAAGCGCTCACGTTTTTAGCGGCTCAGTCCTGGAGAGGGGGAAGAAGTGAGCGTGTTGAGGTAGGCAGGACACGCACACACGCGCACACACACACACACACACACACACACACACACACACACACACACACACACTCACACACTCACACATACACACATACACACATACACACTCTCTCTCTATGTTAACTGTTTGTTTTTTGGTGTGTGTAGTGTTGTCATTGGATACTTTATTACTCTTACTCAAGTAATTATTAACATTATTACTTTTACTGTTACTTGAGTAATTATAAGTAATTTTTTCTCGTACTTGAGTAAAAACCCACCTCTATCACTAATAATACAGAACAAACATTTCAGTAGTGGGAGAGGAAGAATCTTAGATAATGAACATTAAGCAAATGGAAGGGCGCATTAAACAGCTAAATTTCAACTGCCCTGATAAAAATGTCTTGTCACATTTTAGGTTAATCCGGCAACTACATTAGCCCGAGCCACACTCTTACAGTAAAATACAATTAAAGAACACTGCAGCTTGACAGACTTGAGATGGAACGTCCTCTGACCACCAGATGACCACAATCAGCCATGAGATATAACCTCTAGTCGATTTCTCATCGTGGCCCATGTCCGACACTCAAAACGTAGCTGGAGTGGTCTTAGCTGTGGGGTGTGAAAATGAAAAGATCATCTACCTCTCCATAAGCAGTTATTCCTGGCTTTCTCTCTCAGGCATCCTGAAATTTCATGATACGCATCAGTCTAGTGGCTGCAGGCGGGAAAAGACGATAACATGTCTATGTCGATATACGAATGTGCGCTGATATGTAGGCCAGCTTCATTGCCTGGAGTTTTATTCTTGTGCATCACTGAAACACACCAGAACAGCTTCCATAGAAACAACTGCCAATTTAAAAATCCAAAATATCCCATCTAAACCTTTTGCTCCTAATTTTCCCCCAACAGCTGAATGCGAAGCAGCCAATGTCCCAGTGATATATCATCCACGTGTTAATAAGCGACTGCTCTCTACACCATTTGAGACACTGCTCCAATTACAAGTTTAGGAAAAACAAACAAAGGAAAATACAAACTTTAAGTGAAAATTTATCGGAGTGGTTGCACTACTCACAAAAAGATAGTATATTTTTGCGCCTGCCTCATTCAGATTATTTATAATCCTAGTAAAAATACAGACAAATCATTTAGTGAGGAGAAAACAGGATATCTTTGTGTGGCTTTAAGGGGGGGGGGTTTATGGGTTGCTAGGTGTTGTGAGCTGACTCACAGATCAGGAAATTTCACAATGGCTCCAGGGCTCACACTCGCCTCAGCAGTTTGTTTGGAGAACAAAGAAGATGCAGAATATTCTTCAGCATACATATTTGTTTCATTTGAACAGAGTTCTTCTGATTGCAGGTAGGTTTATAATAACAGACAGAGCCTAAAGTCATTAGCTTGCTGTTATAAGGGGTGTAAAGAAAGTGGTAGATTCAGTGGCTCAGGGAAAAAGACACTCCTTTCACGGATCACTGGATTTCAACTCACCAGGAGGAAACCGAACACGTGGAACACATGTGAAGCACACTACTCTCAAACATGATGCTGTAACATTGCCTGATCTGTGCTGTTTTCAACAGGAGTATGACTGTGTATACTGTGTGCCATTCAGTTATAGCTAGTGGTGTTTATAATCTAGGGAAAGAAAGGGGCTTTCATAAGGGAAGACCCTGAGTGGGACTGCTGCCCCATACAGTAATGAGAAAGTTGAATGGTCTAACAGTTGAATCTCAAAAGACAGGCTCCTTATTATACAGCCGTGGCCAAAAGTTTTGAGAATGACACAAATATTAATTTTTACAAAGTCTGCTGCCTCAGTTTTTATGATGGCAATTTGCATATACTCCAGAATATTATGAAGAGTGATCAGATGAATTGCAATTGATTTCAAAGTCCCTCTTTGCCATGAAAATGAACTTAATCCCAAAAAAACATGTCCACTGCATTTCAGCCCTTCCACAAAAGGACCAGCTGACATCATGTCAGTGATTCTCTCGTTAACACAGGTGAGAGTGTTAACGAGGACGAGGCTGGAGATCGCTCTGTCATGCTGATTGAGTTAGAATAACAGACTGGAAGCTTTAAAAGGAGGGTGGTGCTTGAAATTATTGTTCTTCCTCTGTTAACTATGGTTACCTGCAAGGAAACACGTGCAGCCATCATTGCTTTGCACAAAAAGGGATTCACAGGCAAGGATATTGCTGCTAGTAAGATTGCACCTAAATCAACTGTTTATCGGATCATCAAGACCTTCAAGGAGAGAGGTTCAACTGTTGTGAAGAAGGCTTCAGGGCGCCCAAGAAAGTCCAGCAAGCTGCAGGACCATCTCCTAAAGTTGATTCAGCTGCGGGATCGGGGCAACACCAGTGCAGAGCTTGCTCAGGAATGGCAGCAGGCAGGTGTGAGTGCGTCTGCACGCACAGTAAGGCGAAGACTTTTGGAGGATGGCCTGGTGTCAAGAACGGCATCAAAGAAGCCACTTCTCTCCAGGAAAAACATCAGGGACAGACTGCTATTCTGCAAAAAGTACAGGGATTGGACTGCTGAGGACTGGGGTAATGTCATTTTCTCTGATGAATCCCCTTTCCGATTGTTTGGGGCATCTGGAAAAAAGCTTCTCTGGGGAAGAAAAGGTGAGCGCTACCATCAGTCCTGTGTCATGCCAACAGTAAAGCATCCTGAGACCACTCATGTGTGGGGTTGCTTCTCAGCCAAGGGAGTGGGCTCACTCACAATTTGGCCTAAGAACACAGCCATGAATAAAGAATGGTACAAAAACATCCTCAGAGAGCAACTTCTCCCAACCATCCAAGAACAGTTTGGTGATGAACAATGCCTTTTCCAGCATGATGGGGCACCTTGCCACAAGACAAAAGTGATAACGAAGTGGCTCGGGGAACAAAACATCGACATTTTGGGTCCATGGCCAGGGAACTCCCCAGACCTTAATCCCATTGAGAATTTGTGGTCAATCCTCAAGAGGCGGGTGGACAAACAAAAACCCACAAACTCTGACAAACTCCAAGCATTGATTATGCAAGAATGGGCTGCCATCAGTCAGGATGTGGCCCAGAAGTTGATTGACAGCATGCCAGGGCGAATTGCAGAGGTCTTGAAAAAGAAGGGTCAACACTGCAAATATTGACTCTTTGCATAAACTTCATGTAATTGTCAATAAAAGCCATTGACACTTATGAAATGCTTGTGATTATACTTCAGTAACAGTAACATCTGACAAAAAGATCTAAAAACACTGAAGCAGTAGACTTTGTGAAAATTAATATTTGTGTCATTCTCAAAACTTTTGGCCACGGCTGTAGGCTGTAGTACACGATGTATTTGGCTAGAATTTGCCCCATATTAAATCCAAGTAATGTGTATTTGACTACCTTAAACACAAACATCTCTCGCCGCAGGATGGCGAGTGTGTTGAAGTCACCGTCGCAGATGTTGGGCTTGGCGTTGGGATGAGATGGTTTGTCCCCCGTGGGTAAACGTGGTGGTCGTGTCTGACGGTCGTGTTTGCGTGGGTCTGAGGGGGGGTGAGAGCGTGGAGGGGGGGCTGTTGGTAATGGTTTTGTAGGCTGAGGAATCTTGTCTGGGGGCCCTGAAAAGAAGAACGATACATTAGAATTAAAAACATTACAAATCACTAACCTTTTATTCTGCAAAGAGAAAAGTGGATTTTACATGACATTTTATTAGCTACGTTCAAGTCTTTCTCCAAGATATATGAAAACACACTATGACATAACTGATGCATCAAATACATTCCAGTGCACTCATTCCATAACTGTGAATTTAGCTTGAACCATTACACTAAAGGTAGAATAACATGTGAGTGATTCCAAATTAAATGAACTATTAGCTATAATTTGTTACATAATAATACAAATTAAACTAGAATCTTTGTGACTTGAGGAAAACTGCAATGAGGTTGGTTGTCACAGACCAAAAAGGCCACCAACGGTCAAATGTTTGTAAGGGAAGTGATGGGTGATTGAAACCATGATCCCGCAGTGCTGCCCTGTAGGCAAGCTCAGACGATTAAAGGGATAGTTACACCTCTGGTTACCCCAGTATAGTCTGATCAGCAGGGGGGGAGAGGGAGATTTCATTCATTGACTGAAATGATCTCCTAAAATAGAGTGTGGGTTAGAAGAGAAAGCCCCAGCTACTATTACATAACAGCAGAGAGCAGGCAGAGATAGAGAGAGAAAGAAAGACCCTATAAGAAAAAGCACAACAAGCATAAAAGGTGTAGTAATTATGGCCATGGAACTAAAACTGGCTTGGGTTTCTCTTGTAGAGAATAAGGGTTCACGACTTTCTGAAAAACTGCCAAATAGTTTCTGAATTACAAACACCAATAGTGGATTTGCCTAAACAGCTGAACAGCTATATTGTTGCTAGTAGCAGGTCCTGACTACTGCTGCTTTCTGTGGACTCACATGCGTTCTGTTTATTTACCAACTTGTTGTTGTTTTGCAATAAATTGGATAACTGTAAAGTCAAAACAACTAATACGGCCAAAAGTTTGCGGACACCTGGCCATCACACCCATATGCGCTTTTTGAACATCCCATCCCATATTTAGCTCCCCGTTACTGTTATAATAACCTCCACTATTCTGGGAAGGTTTTCCACTAGATTTTGGAGCGTGGCTGTGGAGATTTGTGATCATTCAGCCACAACAGCATTAGTGAGGTCAGGCACTGATGTCAGGGGAGGAGGCCTGGCACATGGTCAGCATTCCTGTTCATCCCAAAGGTCTTCAGTGGAGGTGAGGTAAGGGCTCTCTGCAGATCACTCGAGTTGAGGTAAGGGCTCTCTGCAGATCACTCGAGTTCTTCTACACCAACCTTGGTAAACCCTGTATTCATGGACCTTGCTTTGTGCACAGAGGTATTGGCATGCGGGAACAGGTTTGGGTCCCTTGGTTCTAGCGAAGGGAATTCTTAATGTTACAGCATACAAAGACATTCTATACAATTGTGTCCTTCCAACTTTGTGGCAGCAGTTTGGGTAAGACCCACATATGGGTGAGATAGTCAGGTGTATAAGCTATTTAAAATACATTTACTGTGATGAATAGACTACTTGGGTACAGGTGCACTAATGTTTATATTCTGATTTAAGATAAGCAGTTTGCTAAAGTCAACAGGCTGTTAATATGCTAATCAAGCTCACCAAAAATCAGAGACATTTTTATTTCATGTCGCAATACAACTATAAAACAGGGATGTTTTACAGTGGAGGAAAATGGTGCATCCTGAATCCCTGCACCCCCACACCCATTGGCAATCAGTAAATCATGTTCCTTGTCATCTACATAAAGTTAAACTCCATGTAACTTATATGTCTACTCTGCTTCCTGTTGCTGTAATCTCTAATGGAAAATGGTCTGGTTTTAATGCATTTTTTTGTGTATCTGTCTTGTGCACGCTCCACAAGCTGTTTGTGACTATTATCTTACACCCTGATCTTCTGCGTCAGACCTCATCCTGTGTGTATGGACTCATGCGCCTCTCCACAGAAGAAAGGCTGGAAAGGAAATGGGAGAGGAAGAGCAGAGAGTGGAGACAGGGGGTGGGAGTGTACTGAGGATGTGAACATCTGCCCAAGGAGCCCAGGTCTGACCTGCCCTTGCAGTTGTATAGGATGGGCAGAGTGTAGAGGAGAAAGGAAACCAGGGAAAGAGGGCAGGGGGTGAGAGGAAATGCTAACCTTGTGAAGCTCTGCCCTGACCAAACTGGCTCCGACTATCTATTTAATGAATGCGGAAATCAGGCTCCTTTGTCTTTCGTGTTGCTGTTCTGGCCTATTAGTCGTAAATTTCTTTGTGTCACTTAAAATCTAAATGTGAACATGTTAGACCTTTCCAGCATGTGCTGGTAAAGTTTCTATCATTCAATCCAGTTTTAAGGATCAAAATACTGGTGAATATAGCTGTAATATGTTCTACATTTCTCAATGAGCATCCATTAAAAAAAATCCCACTCTTTTCTGCTGCTCTTAACGTAATGTAAATCTTCAGGTGACTGTAAATGCAGTAACCACAACAAACTTCTGAAAATCAGGAACATTCGTGGTTTTCCAGAACAGTAGAATGTTCTTAGCTATTTGTGGGTTGTTAATCAGATCAAGTGGGTAAAACAGGTAACTCGGATATTGAATTTCATTGTCTCTGCTGTGTTGGGCAGGATCCTACACTAACGATAGCTGGCTACACTTCAAGCTTAAATTATGAAGCTACATCCATGAGATATTACTCTAATGTGTTGATCTGAAAAAAGAAAGGGATTCCAAACAAATGACCTCAGTGAGCTACAGTGAACAAGTTGACCGGCCACGAGCAGATCTGACCGAGGCTGTAACTCTTACCATAAATCTTCTGGATGCCCTGCAGGTCATCGTGAGGCAGTTTGAAGTTCTCTGTGTCCATGTACTGGTAGAAGGGCGCCATGATGGCTGTGGGGTCGTTGGAGTGCTCCAAACCTAACGCATGGCCCAGCTCATGCACAGCCACCAGGAACAGGTCATTTCCTACACACAGAAAAACACACACAAACGTGAGCCTTTGACCTGACCAAAGAGCATGGGAGCAAGAAAATGATAGCCCTGTTTACTGTGTGTGCGTGTGATTGTACTTCGCCTCAGGTTCTACTCTAGAATAAAAAAAAAAAACCCAGTGAGACCACAGCAACTGATGGGACCCATTATTGTATTGGGCACTGTCCCTAAAAACATCCACACATCAAAATGCTGTACTTTCCAAGAGCATGGAACACTGTGCCCTTACAGCTCTGTAATGATACTGTGATTTTACACTGGAGTAAACTGTGGGCCCAGAAAAGCCACACTGGCTGTGAGCCAAGCCCCTGTCTCCAGCTAGCAGTGTGTGACACTAACCAAGGGACCGCAGAGTACAGGCACAGATGTACACAGCCACATCACCAACTACAGAGCACTGATCAGTCCATCTCTGCTCTCTTGTTTCCTCTCTCTTTTCTCTTTCATTTTCCTCCAATCTCTCCCTTTCATATTCCTTGACTCTGTTTATACATTTTGCCTTCATCTCTCTCTCTCTCTCTCTCTCTCAACTCTGTCTCATTCTCTCTGTTTCTTTGCTGTTATTCTCTAATGCTCCTTGACAGTGTCATTAACACGGCGAGACCGGGACAGAGAAACCTCGGACTATTTTTTCACCCAGTTATTTGATTTAATCAGATTTCCTCAGCTCAGGAGACTTTTTGGGGATTGGTCCGGTGATGTGTTAAGCATTCCATGGCAATTTGTTCTGTGTCAGCCCTGAGAGTGACGGTGCGAGCCGGCACCAGAGCTAAACACTGCTGTAGACAATATGCATAATGGAGTCACTTTGGTTTTGTTCTAAATAACCCCACTGAGCTAAGACATCAAAAAGCATTAAAGAAAGGAACAGTGAAATTGTTATTACAGTTTTTCTTTGGAAAAAAATGTAACTAAATTGTGCCCAATCTTCTGGGAAGGGATGCATGCAAACATGTGAAATAAGAGTGGGCGAGTCAGTGTGGAGAAAGTGGGATAATGTAATGTTATGAGAATCACTTGTGGCATGAGAGGAATTGGGGCATATTGCTATGCAAATGAGGTGTTTGAGATGACTACTCTGGTCTTTTTCCCTGACACAACTTGAGAGGAATCACACACACACAGAGACAGAGAGAGAGACAGAGACAGAGACAGAGAGAGAGAGAGAGAGAGAGACAGAATCTCTTTCACTCCTCAGTGATGAGGCATATTGGGTTGGGATGAGCCAGCCTGCCTGCAGTGTGTGTTTTCTCCTTCTTCTCCTTTGAATCCCAGAATCACATAAACAAAATGGTTCTACCCATGGCCCTGTTTAATTAGCAAACACTTAAGAAGACAGTCCTTCTCACATAAAATATACAAGACAGATGAATGGAGATAAACAACTGGGGCAGGGACAACCACTGACAAGATGCACATCAGCACAGAGAAGCACAGAGCTTAAAGTCTGGCTTATACCTGGTCAGCGGTGGCTCGAAATGCAGCACCAAGAACAAACTTCTGAAGGTCTGCAACATTCATGTTTTTTCCCCCCAGAAAAGTAGAAAGATTTGTAGGTTTTTAATCAAACAATGTTGGTAAAATGGGTATAAACCTGTATTTTGCTGGTGTCTGTTAAAATAAAGAAATAATAAGAAACAGGTTAAATTTTGTCTCATCCATCCACAAAACGTTTTCCAATAGTCTTCTGGCTTGTCCACGTGATCTTTAGCAAACTGCAGACGGGCAGGAATGTTATTTTTGGAGAGCAGTGGCTTTCTCCTTGCAACCCTGCCATGCGCACCATTGTTGTTCAGTGGACTCATGAACATTAACATTACGTGAGAGAGGCCTTTAGTTGCTTAGAAGTTACCCTGGGTTTCTTTGTGACCTCGTGGACTATTACACATCTTGCTCTTGGAGTGATCTTTGTTGGTCGACCGCTCCTGGGGAGGGGAACAATGTTCTTGAATTTCCTCCATTTGTACACAATCTGCCTGACTGTGGATTGGTGGAGTCTAAACTCTTTAGAGATGGTTTTGTAACCTTTTCCAGCCTGATGGGCATCAACAACTCTTTTCCTGACGTCCTCAGAAATCTCTTTTGTTCATGCCATGATACACTTCCACAAACACGTGTTGTGAAGATCAGACTTTGATAGATCCCTGTTGGTTAAATAAAACATGGCGCTCACTCACACCAGATTGTCATCCCATTGATTAAAAGCACCTGACTCTAATTTCACCTTCAAATTAACTGCTAATCCTAGCGGCTCACATACTTTTGCCACTCACAGATGTAATATTGGATCATTTTCCTCAATAAATAAGTGACCAAGTATAATATCTTTGTTTCATTTGTTTAATTGGGTTCTCTTTGTCTACTTTTAGGACTTGTGTGCCAATCTGATGATGTTTTAGGTCATATTTATGCAGATATATAGAAAATTCTAAAGGGTTCACAAACTTTCAAGCACCACTTGTACATCTAGGTATAGCGCTGAAATATGTGACACATGTCCCGTGTCATAATTTATTTGAAAAATCTGTTTCCATCACTCTTTTTCACATATTGTCCTTACCGACAGAACAACCTTTCTAACTGAGTATTTAGCTAAGTTTTCTTTTTTTTGCCCAGTATTTAGCAAAGTTTCACATTTTCAGAACTTGCAAAAAAGAGCTAGATGGAATAATCACCCTAGAGCGACTGCGACAAAAGAGAAAAGGTTTGGGAACAAGACGGCAGCTTTCATTACAGTGCCCTTAAACAATTGCCTCGTCTTGAACGCAGGCCCCTCCTGACCCCTCAGGTTTAGGATGCTGCCTCAGCTCCTGTAATGTACACGGCTCTCCACAGGGACCTGTGCTGCAGCATTTTGTTCTGGATGACAATGTTGGCCCGTGCCTGCAGGACACTTACTTAATATGCAGTCCTCCAGGGGAACAATGTTTTAAGGAAAATAGAACAATACCGGTGGCCTTACAAGATCTCCCTCCAGAGCCTCGGAGCAGTCCGCCTTTCTCTGGTCGGTAGGGAACACTGTTTTACATTTATTTATTCTCCTCATTTCTCTGGGGCATTCCTCAAATATCTATAAAGAATTATATTCGTGGGGACCAAATGTCCCCAGAAGGATAGGAATATCTGACGGTTTTAACCTTCTGAGAACATTTTGCTTTTTTTTTTTGCCAAAATGTTTCCTTTTGGTCATTGAGCTTTAGGTTAGTGTTAGATTTGGGTCAAGTGCATCATGCCAGTGGAAGGTCCTCACAAATTATACTAAGACAACATGTGTGTGTGTGTGTGTGTATATGTGTGTGATGGTGTGTATGTGTGTTTCATGAGCACTACTCTCAGGTGTAATGCGGGCTCAAGAGTTCACCGTGTTCCCATGATTCCCGGTGCGACACCACATGGTCACGTATCCTCCTATGCCATGCTCTGCAAATTATGCTTTTTATAGTCTCAAAAATCTTAGGATACTGTTTATTTATCATTGTAGCAGGCACGGCTCTATGATCTCCCATGAGATGAAGCTATATGGCACTAAAATATAGAGCAAGACAGAGGTCCTGCACAATAGTAGATTATAAACTTTTTGTATACCAGCTAAAGTATTATTATTATTACTGTTGTTGCTGTTGCTATTTTTAATCAGCAAGACATGACCATGAAAATACTGAGCTCAAAACAAGGAGGATTTTATTTTCTACTGATAGCAGAAAAACAAAGAGAGTGTGAGAGAAAGAAAGAAAGAAAGAAAAGCTGAGTGCTCACATTCCTGGCATTCTTTCATTATGGTTTGCTAATTCCAAGACAGATCAGATTTTCAGGCTCGTTCATGGGTGTGAAGAAATGAGCCAGACAGACTGGGTATTGTGGAGGGTCCAGCTGCCTCTCCGCCTCTCCATCCTTCCATTTCTCCCCTCCTCTCTCTGTTTTTTTCTGCTAGCCATAATAAATTCCTCCTTGTTCTGGGCTCAGTATTTTCATGGTCATTTCTAGATTCTTGACTTTTGTGCTGAATTTCCTTCTTTTCATTCCCTCAAGCATCTATTGTTGATTTTGCACTGTTTATACACTAGACTGAGGCTTAAATACTCCAACAGGCTATGTTATCCTGCAGTCTATGTCTCTCTTTGATTTGAGTTGAGACTGCTGAAGGTCAGGGGAGATTAAGGATGGCGATCCATGTCCAGTCGGCTTGGCGAGAAGCACTGCGCAGGCGGAAGAGGGTATTGCTCCTCACATGGAAAGTTAATGCTTGAGTCAGTGGGTGAGTGGCTATTTTGAGGGCTTGCCTAGTGGGTGACAGCAGGGTGCTCTCTCCTTATACAGCAGAGGATACTGAGCAAATACTAGCTCTGGACACCTAACTACGACTGGCACAGCATTCACATCCATCAAAAACAAAATCACAGAAACAAAACCTTCTTACTAACAGAGTGGAAGAGGACAGACCTCTCAGTAAAACAGCTTGCAGGTGCTGCATGTCTAAGATCTTAAGCAGAAGAGAAGGTCATGCAATTATACATGTCTGTTTAATACTCAAGATAAACTTATCAAACTGATACGAAACAAGCTAAAACATGGCTAATAATAGTTTCCTCAACTTACCAGAACACTTTTGTCATGCCTCACAGAGTTTTAATAGACATCAAATCCATGCTCACGTTCTCCCTCTCTCTATTTCAGCATGCTGATAGCCATCGGACCCATGTGGCAAATGAACAAATAAGACTTGTTATTCTTTTGCAGTTGAAGAAGAGCTATGCCTTATCAGGTGCACGTACATCCTGCCAATCATCCACAAAGCAAGGAGACTTAGTCCACAACACAAGGACACTGTTGGCCCCTTCACACACCCGAGCCTGCACCATTAATCCGGGAGCGAGGCTGAACCGCTGAACCATGTGTAGACAGTATAAACATATACCCGACCTGTGAGAGAGATGATGGTTAATAATAAAACTACGGTTGCCTACATTTATTAGATGAAGTTCAAATTTGTTGAAACAAAGCGGTGACATTTGATGAAACTATTGTCTGAGTCATTTAAGGGCGCATTAAACAATACGTTTGCTGAATCTGAATCAGAATGAAATTAATACTTTTGATCTGCTTGCTATTTGGTTTGGTCTGTTTTCTCACGGCACGTAATTAAATAAAGCAGAAAAGCACCCCGCAGATCAGTTTAGCAGCTCACATCTACAGAACAATACTGCGACATAAAATGCACGGCATGTCTGGTCCATTTCCTGCAGTTGGATCGATTCGGGGTTAAATCACTTTCTCACTGCTCTAGAGTTCACTTACAACTTGTTTTGATTCGCACCTAATTATGAATGCTGTGTTCTCACCTGCACAAATGAATTGCACTGAGGAAGGGAAACACACCAGGGTTTGATGCAAATGGACTAAACACTACATAAGTTAAAGCATCTTTAAAGTACCAGAGTTTGCACTGATCAGCTTAAATGATTGTTGTTGGTTTTTTTTATACAACAGTGTTCTCAGGTAGAGGAATTAATTCTTTATACATCTTCTTATGCATTGTTTTCCTAAACCCCATGACCCTTTGAGGCAGAGAAAACATGCCCCTCAACTTTTCATTTCCTGCATGAGTATAGACACATGTAACTTCTTTTTTCTGCGTAAGACCCGAGCTACCGCAAACGTCTTTAAGACCATGAAACCCTCCTAAATTCATATCCTTATATGTCAGTGTAGAGCATGTAGACTGAAACAGAACTATTCTCTCTTATCTGCTAGTGTGGTGCCATGCTGCCATGGTATCTACAGGGCTATTTACAACAAGAGTATTTTATAGGTCTGCTGTATTCATGGAATTTGCTCTCTTCCTGTCTCGCTGCTCTACAACATTATTAAAGTTAGACATCTGTCTGCTAGTCAGATAGAAATCTAAGCCAGGGAGAGCCTAGAGGCCATTTGCACCAAAAGGGCTTACACCTGGCATTAAGCGAAGTTGGCCATAATTTTCTGGGTGTAAATTTAAGTTGTGCTAACCGGTCATCAATTTTCCTTAAGGTGCAGGCGTAGACCATTTCAATGATAATGGATTTAAACATTAGCCACTCCTTTGCATGCCCAGTCTATCTGATTTACACCAAGCAAGAAGATGAGGGTTGTAAGGGATCAACGCATTCCTGTCCAAGCTCTTCAGTGATGATATCACTATAAACATTAGTAAAAGACCATCAGTTGTATTATTTTGCAAGCTTATGTGTCCATTTTTCAAAATGTCTTTCAATTTTGCCCTTCTGAATTGGTACATTTATTTATAGAATTTCTTATTTCTCATCTAAACTGTTTTAGTGGTCCAAGCACACCTAAATAGAGATGGTGGCACTATAGCATAGCATAGCATACCAAATTTGGCACATGTATCGCTGACATTTATACAAGTGTCTCTCTGGAACTGCTGGTCCAATCAAGTTGATATTTTTATGCTACATTCATGGGGTAATCTGTAATTGGCTTAGAAATGTTGACTTAATTAGTTGAAAACATTTTCATTTATGGCATTTGGCCTTATCCAGGGCAACTTACATTTATTTCATTTATACATCTGAGCAATTGAGGGTTAAGGGCCTTGCTCAAGGGCCCAACAGTGGCGGCTTGGCGGTGCTGGGATTTGAACTCACAACCTTCCGATCAGTAGCTGCTGAAAAACATGGCCTTTCAGGTTTCAGCAGGTATTTAACAGGCTTAAATATTTACACATTTTATTTCAGCTACATAAAAATAGGCAACTATCATTGTCATTTTGAATTAAAGCATAACAGTTTCAGCATCAGTGACCTATTCTTGGGTATTGCTTCCTTAAAGCCATCTCTCTCTGCATCAGTGACTCAGAGAGGAGTAGATGGGCCTAAACTCAAACAAACACACACACACACACACACACACACACACACACACACACACACACACCAAACCTATATAAAACAACAATAACGAAAAACATTTTCTAGCCATAACAACATGCCACACACACAAACAGAGGTTTTGACAACACAGACATTATAGCGCTCAGACACTTGGGAGTGTGAAAAGAGAGAAATGATGACAGAGGAATGGGAAAGAAAGTGGGAGAAGGAGCACAGGATAAAAGCAATGTGTCAAGTCCTCATTGCCCAGAAAAAAATATTTTGTTAGCTATGAGTCACTCCTCATCCTCACAGGATAACAGTATGATTTATACATTACTTTCCTGCCCTATATTCAGCACAGGTCATCTCCAGCAGTTTTGCTGCACATACCTCCTGGGCAAGAATGTACAGTGTCTAATGTATGCTAGTCCTGGGTGGACGAGTACAGTGCTGTGAAAAAGTATTTTTCCCCATCCTGATTTTGTCTGTTTTTGTGTATATCTCTAAATTGGTTCAGAAATTAAAACAAAATCTAAGATAAAACAAAGGCAACCTGAGTAAACACAAAATACTGTTTTTAAATAATAATGTTATTTATTGAAACAAAAAAGTTATCCAATACCAACTGGGCCTGTGTAAAAATGTATTTGGGCCCATAGTAACTAATTCCCCATATCTATGAAACTGTATTCAAAATGGGGTTCAGCTGGACTAGACGCAACCAGGCCTGATCACTGCAAACCCTGTTCAATCAAATCAGCATTTAAATAGAACTTTTTCAACAGCAAGAAGGTCTTACCCTGTAACACATTATGCCAAAATTGAAAGAAATTCCAGAAATGATGAGGAAGAAGGTGATTGAAATACATCAGTCTGAGAAGGGTTACAAAGCTATTTCAAAGGCTCTGGGAGTCCAAAGAACCACAGTGAGAGCCGTTATCTCCAAATAGAAAAACTCGACACTAGTGAACCTTCCCAGAAGTGTCCGACCTTCCAAAATTCATCCAAGAGCACAGCAACTACTCATCCAGGAAGTCGCAAAAGAACCAAGGACAACATCAAAGGACCCACAGGCCTCTCTTGCATCAATAAAGGTCACTGTTCATGACTCCACTATCAGAAAGACACTGGGCAAAAATGAAAGAGCGGCAAGGTGAAAACCACTGCTAACCCGGAAGAACATTAAGGCTCATCTGAATTTTGCCAAAACACACCTTGATGATCCTCGAACCTTGATGATCCAAAGCATAGGAGTAAATCCTAGTCCTAGAAGTAAGTTAAAGGCTGATCTCCAGTTATCGGAAGCATTTGCTTGCAGTTATTGCTGCTAAAGGTGGCACAACCAGATTTTAAGTTTAAGGGGGCAACCAGTTTTTCACATTGGTGATAGGTGTCGAACAACTTTTTTTTTTGCTTCAATAAAATAAAATAAATAAATAAAGAAAGAAAAACTGTATTCTGAGTTTACTCAGGTCGTTTTTGTCTTATGTTGTATTTCGTTTGAGGATCTAAAACTATTTAGTATGAGATATACACAAAAACAGAAGAAATACATCTGAGAGGCAGACAAGAACATAAAGATTGAGGTCAGGTAGGGCCTAGACAGTGGAGAAGAAGTCCACTGGCAGAAGTCCATGTAGCTCAGCAAGAGAAGGAGGAGGGGGAGGAAAGCTATAATCCCTTGCTCACAGCAAAACACACTCACAGTGGGTTGGCACCTCCCTAGCAACAGGCCAACCAGAGATTTGATTTGACAATGTGTGTGACAATGTTTGTGTGTACGTGTCTGTAAAAGAAGTATATGGCACAAGGAAGGTAAGAGAGAGACACAGAGACAGAGTGAACAGAAAAGAGAGGGAAATGGATAGTAGGGAGAGAGTAACAGTGCTGGCTCTTAGACCAAGACAGAGTGTGAAGAATAGGTGATTCATATAGAAAAAGTGGAACAGCAGATGGGAGTGATATGCTCAGAGATATTTGGAGAGCAGGAGGAATGGATGAAACATGAAAAATGTCCAGAAGAGGTGAATGATGAAAAGATTATATAGAGACGGTAGGCAAAAATAAAAAGAGCCGTGACTTGTCTGATCTTTTCTGAAATCTTGTCTACATCAGTAGCACTGGTAAGTGTTGGGCATATAAACACGCCCTGATGTGCAGCATTCACACCAGAGGGGGCCAATTTCAAAAATGTTTTTTTTTTTTTTTTCACCTGACGTTATTTCTGAAAATCTGATATTGTTGGATATTAGCTTCTAATATTCAGCTCGATTTGATCACAGGTGCAGTCTTCCCGTCACGCCCTTTCAGGCCTCTAGCAGCCAATCACAGAAAGTCTTGTGGCACAAACAAATGAGACTGGTTGAGCCTGACAAGCAATGAAAATACAGAGGAGGTACTTACTGCTCTTTCAGCTAAACAAACTGCCAGCCTGGAAACAAAACTTGATAATGAAGTGGATTGTAATTCACTAATTTAGTACCCCTATTTAGTACTACTTAATCATTATTGTACAGTCATGGGAAAAAAGAAAGTATACCTTTTTTTCAATTCTATGTTTTTATTTATCAGGGCTTAAATAATAATTATGTGGTAATAAATGTGTCTACATCATGCCAAGAAGAAAGGACATCAGCCATGACCTCAGAGAAGCAATTGTGGCTGCTCATCAATCTGGGAATGGTTATAAGTCCATCTCCAAACAATCTGAAATTCACCTTTCTATAGTGAGAAGGATTGTTTACAGATAGAGAGCCTTCAAGACAGATGTCCATCATCCCAGAATTGAGTGTTCCAGAAAATTCAGTCCAAGGTCAGACAATTTAATGCTCAGAGATATTAAGAGAAACCCAAGAGCTACATCATGTGACCCATAGGCCCCTGTAAGCACATTCAGTGTTTATGTTCATGAAAGCACCATCAGAAAAAGACTGAAGATATAAGGCTTTCATGGAAGGATGGCTAGGAAAAAGTCCCAGCTCTCAAAAAAAAAAAAAAAAAAAAAAAAATGGATAATGACTTTGCAAAATTGCATAAGAATAAATCACAAAAGCACAAAACAATATACTTTAGAATGATGAGACCAAGGTGGAGATGTCTGGTCATCATGCACAGTGCCATACTTGGCAAAAAACAAACACAGTGTATCGCCAAAAACACCTCATACCAGCTGTTAGCATGGTGGTGGAGGGGTGATTATTTTGGCTTGTTTTGCAGCCACAGGACCTGGGAAACTTGCAGTCATTGAAACAACGACGAACTCCACTTTATACCAGAATATTCTTGAGACAAATGCAACAGGACAATGATGCCAAGCACACCAGCAACTTTATACGTGAATGGCTAAAGAAGACAAAAATCAAGGTGTTGAAATGGCCAAATTTACAGACTTTCAGCTGTTTTCAGTGAACAAATTATTCAACCCCTTCATGGCAAGCATTTTTAGTACTTAGTAGAGCAGCCTTTTACTGTTATGACCTGCTGCAAATGAGATGCAGAGCCAGACACCAGCTTCTGGCAACATTCCTGAGGAATCTTAGCCCATTCCTCATGAACAATGGCCTCCACTTCAGTAATATTCTGGGGTTTGCGTGCTGCAACCGCCTTCTTCAAATCCCACCAGAGATTTTCTATGGGGTTCAAGTCAGGTGACTGTGATGGCCTCTGTAGAATCTTTCCAGGACTTCTTCTGCAACCAAGCCTTGGTGGAATTCGAGGTATGCTTGGGATCACTGTCCTGTTGGAAGGTCCAATGACGCCCAAGCTTCAGCTTCCTCACGGACGGCATGACGTTTTCTCCTAGGATTTCCTGATACTTCAGTGAATCCATCTTGCCTTCCACACGCTGCAGGTTTCCAGTGACAGAAGATGAAAAGCAGCCCCAGAGCTTCACCGAGCCACCACCATGCTTGACTGTGGACAGAGTGTTCTTTCTTCATTTTTCTTTCTCCAGACATACCGCTGATCCAGCATGCCAAAAAGTTCCAGGTTTGTTTCATCACTCCACAGAACAGAATCCCAAAACTTCTGTGGCTTATTTATATGATTTTGAGCCGACTTGTCTTGTGCTTTTGGGCCAGTAGTGGTGTACGTCTTGGAGTTCTGGCATGGAAACCTTCTGCATTTAGTATGCACCATACTGTGCTCACTGAAACCTCAGTGTTTGTTGCCACCAAGTTTTGCTGCAGGTCTTTTGCAGTCACTCGAGGGTTTTTCACAACCTGCCTTCTCAGAAATCTGGTTGCAGCCGTTGATAGCTTCCTTTTTCTGCCACATCCAGGTATTCCATATATTTTCTGCCCCTAGCAAGTTCAGGTATTTCATGTGTTCCAGCTCAAGCACACCAGGTGCAACTAATGAAGCCCTCGAGTAGTTGCATCAAGTGTGCTTGAGACAACACCTGTTTTGCATATTTGTGCTGTTGTGGATTCTATTCAGGAGGTTGAATAATTTTGAGACTGGAGAAGTCATTATAATTGCATTTTCAGTTGAATTTGGGGAAACCGCTTGAAGCGTTGAGCTGAACTATTTCGTATATGTAGGGGTGTACTTATTTTTTCCATTTAAATTTTGAAAATTCATATGAGTTCATATGAATGCACCCAATGCTACTGAGTTAGGTTGGTCATTTGAGAGTTCAGACAGAGAAGAAACATGATAGCACACATTGTGGCACATATATATATATATAAAAAAAAATTAAACTGTGCTCTTTCTCTCCCACTCACTTTCCTTATTTCTTTTTTTTGTTGTTTCTTTTGTACACCAATTTGGTTTATATTTGTCTTGTTAGTTGAATGAGGGCATGAAGCCTTGATGAGTCAGAACACCAAGCCTTCCAGATTCTGTTCTTCTTCTCTCTCACTTGTCCTCCAGCCATCTCCAGATGCCACACAGAGGAAAACACCTCAGCACACACATGCACACACACCCACTGTCACAGACACTAACGCGCGGTCACGGTCTTAGATGAAATATGTATGAATGTGCTCTTATTTGGCAGCGATTGCATACTTCCATGTCTTCACTATGCAGTAAACTGGTTCTCAGAAATCAGGCACATCAACACATGATGGAGAGCGAGAGAGAGAGAGAGAGAGAGAGAGAGAGAGAGAGAGAGAGAGAGAGAGAGAGAGAGAGAGAGAGGATGAATCACCAGCATCCTGACAATACCTCTCCAGCTCATTATCACTGATTGGTCATAATAGAGCTCTTCCCACAAGCCACAGGTTAAATCTTTACTACCATATCAGGGCCTACAATAGCAAAGTCTCTCTTTACCATAGTAATAAGACGATAAATTTGCTTTCAACACAGTCTTAAATTGCCTTTTTTTTTTACACATCAGTATCATAGATTTAAACATTTTAACCCTCAGCTTATTATTCATTTGTCCTTCTTAAAACTAGATATGTCTTAATACCACTTTTTCTTTTCCCACACCAACATAAACAGTACTGACAACTGGCCAGTACTGCAATGACTTATTATTTTTAACAACTAAGCTTCGAAATGAGAAAAATTTAATTAATTTCACTTAAGATGGCCATTTAAAATTACTCGAAATGTTCAAACACACACCCACTAGCACGATATGAACAATATTACTTTACAGGAAAAAATACACTATATGGCCAAAAGTATGTGGACGCCTGTCAATCACACCCATATGTGCTGCTTCCCCAAACTGTTGCCAGAAAGATAGATGCGCACAGTTATCTAGAATGCCTTTGTATACTTTAACATTAAGATCTGCCAGTGCCTTCACTGAACCTAAACCTGTTCCAGCATGACAATGCCCCTGCGCACAAAGCGTGGCCCATAAAGACCGTGGTTTGCCGATGTTGCTGTGGAAGAACTTCAGTGTCCTGCACAGAGCTCCAACCTCAACCCCACTGAACACCTTTGGAATTAATTGGAACATTGACTTTGAGCTGGGCCTCTTCACCTGACATCTCGAATGGGCATACAGTCATGTGAAAAAATTAGTACACCCCATTTTGCTGGGGTTTCTTTTTATTTATTTATTTGTTTTACATATTTGGACAAGCAAACATTTGATCCTCTTTGAAAGAGTGCCTATTAATAAAGGTGATACACTCTACCAAATAAATTTAAATGAACAAAAAACAGATCAATCACATGGAAAAAGTAAGTACACTCCTACAATTATCACACCTTCAAATCCATAAAATTAGAATCAGGTGTTCAAGATTGAGTGCCAGTGATTAGAACCTGCAGGTGGAACCTGTCTTATTTATACCCCTCTCGTACCTAGTGTCTGGTGTTTCCATTGTTATTCAGATGTGTGGTTTCATCATGCCAAGATCTAACGAGTTCCATAAGGCCTTCAGAAAAAAGGCTGTGGATGCATATGAGTCTGGCAAGGGATTTAAAAAGATCTCCAAATTATTTATGACTGCCTATTTGTCCAGGACTGGCTGTCCTGGCAAATTCAGCCCAAGAGCAGACCGTCTGATGCAAAAAAAAAAAAATGTCTCAAAGAACCCCAAAATTTAATCACAGGATCTGCTAGTAAGTCTTGCAACTGTTGATGTCAAAGTGCATGCTTCTACAAACAGAAAGAGACTGCACAAATTTGACCTGTATGGGAGGCGTGCCAGGAAAAAGGCGTGCCTTTGCTGTCTAAAAAGAACATTAGAGCAAGACTACAGTTTGCTAATGAGCATATAGACACATACCAGGCCGTTTGGAATAATGTGCTCTGGACAGACGAATCAAAGATAGAGTTGTTTGGCCACAGTAAGAGCAGACATGTTTGAAGCTGACCAAAGACAGCTTTTCAGGAGAAGCACCTCATACCAACTGTGAAGCACGATAGTGGAAATTTTATGGTTTGGGGTTGCTTCGCTGCCTCAGGGACAGGACAGCTGGCATTCATTGCATTCATTGATGAATTTTGCATCATATCAAAGAGTGTGAATATCACGTCTATTGAAATTTCTGTTGAATAAATGATTGAAAAATCTACTTTCCAAGTATATCAACTTGTTATATATCAAGTTCAAGTATATCATCTTTATTAATAGGCACTGTTTCAAAAATGATCAAATGTTTGCTTGTCCAAATATGTCAAAAAAGCCAACAATTTCCACGGGGTGTACTTATTTTTTCACATGACTGCAAATCCACCAGAACCATGCTCCAAAATCTAGTGAAAAGCCATTCCAGAAGAGTGTAAGTTATTATAAAAGCAAAGGCTGAACTGACTCCATATTTATGCCCTTGGTTTTGGAATGAGACAAGCACATATGGGTCTGATGGTAAGGTGTTCATATACATTTGGTCATATAGTGAACGTGGCCATCAACATATTCAAATAAACTTTTTCAAAGTTAAAAATAGACAATATTTAATATTTAGATGTGTGGGTAGATAAATGATAAATTCATTAGCTCACCCACAGGGCATGTGAAAGCTTGAATGTGGTGCCCAAACCCATATCCCAAATTTTACAGGCGTACTATCAAAACATGTTTAGTCACACATGCTAAATACTTTCAACACGTCCACAGCCTCAGATAATGAGCCCCAACTCTCTATTGAAAAATAAATGACTTCTGACCTTCTGTCTTTTTGGTCTTCTGTCTTTTTGAGAGGCAGTGAAAAATAGGTGTAAGGGGTTACTGGTCAGAGCAGTCTTTCTTTATCTGAAGCACTTGTAACAGTGCATACTTGAACAACCCTAGCTGTCCTACATTTATAAACAATTTCTATTATATCTGGAAGGAGCTAGCGAACTCTATTAGAGTTTAGCATGTCTGTGTGAAATGTATCAGCTTTAAACACCATGTCTGACAAAATATAATATATCTACACTGAATGGGTAAAATGCATGATAGATATATAGCTTATTTGTGCCATAATGCTTTCACAGCTCAGACGCAAGTGGTGTAATACCTACCATCATGGTTAGGGTTCCCCAGGGTCCAGGGCTCGTCTGAGTCGAAATGTGTGTCTCCACCAATGCCTGGCCCAGGGAAGTAAGCATGTGCCAGAAAGCCCCCTTCCCCATCGAAGGGAGAGCTGTCTCCATGGAAGCCAGAGGCAAATATGATTGTAATATCCACATCTTTCTTATTTCGCTCCAGTTCGCTGTAGGGAACGGCCTCAAAACGCAGCGGTGTCACGTTCTGCCACACGTCAAATGCCCGTCTGATGGCGTCATGGGTCTCCTCTGCGCCCACCTTAGGTGTGACGTTCTTTATGCTGGACAGAGGAGAAGTAAGGAGTCAGAAATGACACTGATATATACCTCAGGGATATGAGGCACTTTAATTTACCAGCAGGATCATCTGATAAGAATGCAGAGCAAGTCAACAACATGTAGCAAATGTACCATGTGAATCTCCCAAAAACCAATAAAACATATGAGGACAACATTAATAAAACAATGTACTGCACCTGCATACAGATGAACATTTTGGAGTATTTGAAAGAGTAGGACAGGTAAAAAAAAAACAAAAAAAAAACAAACACCTTTTTATATAAAGTTATAAAGAGAATCACAGAGATTCAACTGATATTTCTTTTCTAATTAAGAATTATCAACAGACTGGGACATTTTCAAATCCCCAAATGTTTTTAAAGGCACAAATAATCAATTTATGTTTTAAAAGTATTCAGACAACATGCGCAATACTGTATGTGAGTTCTTAAAGTGTGTACATTTGTTATGTCTTAATAAACCAGAGGTCTGATGCATGCCAGCCATCTGGGACAGTCGTCATTATCTGCAACACTACAGAGCTCACAGATCAAAACACAGTCCTCTCTCACCTACTGACTAATGTGGCTATTTTAAGACCACCTACTAGTCATGTGTGCTCTGTGATAGTGACTTGAATCGTATCACCACATCATCTCGATGTACCACATAATTCTCTCATGTCTCTGTATTTCATCTCAAAGGAATTCTCCATTTCTCTCAGTCGGTTCATGACGAGCATATTATTAAAGCTCTGCCTGTGTCTGAAAGACATGCACTAAGCTTTCTGCAGGGGATACGCTATCCTGTCAAATATTTTCACTGTAGAAGATATCATAACACTAACCCGACTTTGCATTTCTGCCACATGAATATATTTGCCTATTATTGTAAAGTTTGAAATAAATCCTAACACTCTCACTATTGGCTGACTTTTCCTAATTCATTATAATATTCTCTCACACTCTCCCGTGCTTTGTCGGCACTTTCACACTCTCTCCCCTGATTGGATGTAGCTCCTGCCTGTCAGCCTTTGTGCCTAAAGTTTGGACTTGCTAACGTTAAACACATATCAGAGATAGTGTATACAAATTTCCAAACAATTCTGACATGACAACCCCATCACAGAGATGACTGTAAATGACTATTACAGTACTGTCAGGGAGATTCATAGCAACTCAGGAACATAATATTACACCCTGCCAACTCAATAACCCTGGCTTTTATTTCTGTTAAACAAAAAAAAAAACCACACACACTTTGTTGCTTTACAGTTGTAAGAAACGAATGGGTTTAATTTAATCTAAAAATAGTTTGCACTTATTCCCAGACTGGCTGTCAATTAAAAGGATAAAACCTTGCCAAACATTTCTCCTGGTTTCTAACTGCCCAAACATTCTTTCACACCACATCAACAGCACTAAATTTGTGCCATTAGTAATAAAATTGTTCTCCCAGAACCTCCTGAGTCGTTTAAACCTTTCCATGTACAAGTTGTTACAACAAAATGCCTGAAAGCCGTGTTCCATCTTCCATGGGCATGTGGTGGAGTTAAAAAATAAGAAAGACCTCCAGTGGTGCAGAGACTACACATAGTGAGAAGAGTGAATTAATTAGAAGCACCCTGTAGCTGAGCTCTGACCTGTTCAAAACATATACAGACACACAAGCAGACATGTTTATATATGGTCTATTAAGAGTATCACATGGATGCATCCACATAACGTCTGACAACACACAGTAACATATAGTCATGTGAAAAATTAAGTACACCCAATGGAAATTGTTGTGTTTTTTTTTCTTTTTCTTTACATATTTGGACAAGCAAACATTTGATCCTCTTTGACACATAAAATTGACATTGTGTAATAATTTTCACAATTTAAATTAACAAAAAAAAAAAACCAACAAAACAAAACAGATCAGTCACATGGAAAAAGTAAGTACACCCCTACATTTATCACACCTTCAATTCCATAAAATTAGAATCAGGTGTTCAGGTGATTAGAACCTGCTTAGGGAGTGCAGGTGGAACCTGTCTTATTTATAACCCTCTCATATCTAGTGTCTGGTGTTCCCTTTGCTATTGAGGTGTGTGCTGTCATCATGCCAAGATCTAAAGAGTTCTGTAAGGCCTTCAGAAAAAAGGTTGTGGATGCCTATGAGTCTGACAAGGGATTTAAAAAGACCTCCAAATACATCATTCCACTGTAAGGAAAATCATCTACAAATTGCGCAGATTTCAAAAGATTGCCAGTTTGTCCAGGACTGGCCGTCCCAGCAAATTCAGCCCAAGAGCAGAATAGGATGCAGTGTTAGGGTTAATTCAGCCCAAGAGCAGACCGTCTGATGCAAAAAGAAGTCTCCTAGAACCCCAAAATTTCATCACAGGATCTGCTAGTAAGCTTCTACAATCAGAAAGAGATTGCACAAATTTGACCTGCATGAGAGGCGTGCCAGGAAAAAGCCTTTGCAAGACTACAGTTTGCCAATGAGCATATAGGCAAAGACCAGGCCTTTTGGAATAATGGGCTCTGGACAGACGAATCAAAAATAGAGTTGTTTTGCCACAGTAACAGCAGACATGTTTGGCACTGAGCAAAGACAACTTTTCAGGAGAAGCACCTCATACCAACTGTGAAGCATGGTGGTGGAAATGTTATGGTTAGGGGTTGCTTCGCTGCCTCAGGGACTGGACAGCTTGCATTCAACTATGAATTCTGCATCATATCAAAGAGTGCTTGAAGATAATGTGAGGCCATCTGTGTGAAAGTTTGAAGTTGAACCGAAAGTGGACCTTTCAACAGGATAATGATCCTAAGCACACTAGCAAATACACCAAGGAATGGCTCAAAAAGAAGAAATGGAGGGTTATGGAATTGCCTAGTCAAAGCCTGCATTTGAATCCCATTGAAATGTTGGGGGGGGGATTTGAAACGGGCAGAACATGCAAGAAAACCCTCAAACATCTTGCAACTGAAAGAATATTGCATGGAAGAGTGGTCAAAGATTCCAGCAAGCCGATGTCAGAGACCGGTGGACAATTACGCAAAACACCTACAAGGTGTACTTACTTTTTCCACAGAAGAATATCACATCTGTTGATATTTCCGTTGAATAAATGATTGAAAAAGCTGATTTTCCTTGTGGTTTTTTTCAAGTATATCAACTACATTAATAGTTTCAAAGATGATCAAATGTTTGCTCGTCCAAAGATGTCAAAAAAAAACAACAATTTCCATGGGGTGTACTTATTTTTTCACATGACTACATAAAAACACACTTACATTTTAATAGTGAATTATTACAGACTTTAAGACAACAGCATTTTATACATGCTCATTATCAAACTCGTATAAATCGAATATTCATATTTGATATATTTCAGATGAAAAAAATGGTTATTATTCATGTGTTCAGGGGTCATTTAAGAAGTGTAGGGCAGAACAAGAAGAAAACATAGCTACATGACATACTGCACACCTACACATATAAAACACAACACACACTGTGTGCTCTCGTGTAGCTGATCCATGGGGAATGCCTCCGCTCTCTCCTCCTCGTCCTCCTCCTCCTCCTCCTCCTCCATACTTTACCACTGGCATCTAGTTTAACCAGCCTGTTTCTCAGTAATGGAGGTTCAAACCATTCTCTAAAGATATGACTGGCATATTATACTCAGAGCATATTATATTCAGAGTGCGATTACGCCTGAATAATTCCTGATACAAGTTCAGACCAACGTGTTAGGAAAATCTGATAAAATTAGGACAGGAATCAGATTTACATATGTGGATTAGGATGCAGGTCAGGAAATATAATATTATAACCTTATAACATTTACAGAAAAGAGCATGTGGGCTGAGAATATTAAAGAATAGATATATCCTGACTGGACTGAAAATAGCGATTTAAACTGAAGTTAAAATAAGACTGGCTGTCAGGCAGACAGAGAGGCCAAGAGGAATGTGATCGCTTAATTAGTCCAGTACTTCTGCTGGTTGGTGTAGAGACACATGAGGGCATTACATCTGCTGTCTGGTCCTGCCTTTAAATATATCCTTCATAGTGCCCACAGCATCAGTGTAAAACCTGTGGGTTTGTGGGGCTACATATACTTACATTAATACATCATAGGAGTGTATTTTAGCAAAGAGGTTCATACTCGTCACACTACCTGTATGTGATATGCTTGTGTTGCCACTTCTGTCCTGTGAGAGCGTAGCGTCGTTTCCGTACGCTGAATCTGGAGGCGCCGCCAAGCTGGTCTGGTACACCACAGCGAGGCTTTTTCATCCAGCTACAGCACAAACAGAGAGAGATAAAGAGAGAAATAGACCTGGATTACTCTCTCAGCACCACTGTCATGACATCATGCTGTCCGCACCCAAGGCATCAACAGATACGCATAATTTAAAAAAAATTAAAAAATCATCAAAACAAACAACAACAACAAAAAAACCCCAAAACAAAACACAACAGCATGGAGAGCATTTTTCAGTTTCCACACACAGTGAACAGGGTATAACACTCCCAGGTTTCTGTGAAATATGAAAGTCGTTCAGAAAGCAAGTGCTAAAGCAAAACGAGTACTACACATCTAAGCCATTCCTCTGACAGAGAAAATGACAGAGAGAAAGCTTTCTACTGCATTATATGCTATTTCTCTCTCTCTCTTTCTCTTTCTCTCTGTGAAGGAGGATTACTCGGTATCTGAGATACCACTGAAAGACATTTCATTGCATTTTAGGCATGACCTAGCTCAAAGCTTAGAGGAACCTCACATACTAGTGTGTGTTTGTGTTTGTGTGTGTGTATGTGTGTGATAAATGACAAAAATTTACAAAAATAGTGACACTGTGATGCATCGTGCTTAAATACTGGTCTGCATTCATTTGGTCAAAATAATGCGTTCTTTAACCAGACCGAGGCCACGATTTATAAACCCATCCACAGAGAACATACCGAGAACCCAGTCAGGATGCTCCCAGAACACAAAAATATACTACAGCCAGTAAAAACGCTCATATAAATATTGTGCGCTTCTGAGATATTAGTATCTTATCCAGTACTGTGATAATGATTCTAAACAGTATATTGCGTATGTAAATATGTGTATATAGGTGTATAGTATATAGGTGTATGTATAGCGTGTGTATGCATGTTGATAAGGACCTCACTCTCATTCAGATTCTGTCCTTGAGAGTTTCCTCGGCTAAACAGTATGTGCAGTAATGTGTTAGTGAGACAGATGGAGAGGGAGAGGTAGAGAGAGAGAGAGAGAAAAAAAAAGAATATATTAGCAGGACTATTTGCTAAAATGGTTGCACACCTGTCACTTCATATACAGATGTGAGATTTGCTAATTACCAATGAATGGTCGTAGTATGCACACGCGCACACACACACACACACACACTCGAACAAGCAATAATCACACAATAGAAGAACTGGTGCCTCACCTTATTGTGTTAGCGCTACGTCATTACATAGAAGCAAAAGGAAACAAAAGGACACACAACAATTAAGATATTAGAGATGCAAAAGGTGTTAGCTGTTGAAACATCACATTGTGCAGAGTGCTGATTAGATTCAGCACATCACGTGTGCTGCAGGACCAAAATATTTCAGTTGAACAATTTAGGCCTCGTGGCATCAAGCACACTAAGGGAGGCAGAGTAGGTCATATACAGACAGAGGAAGGAAGTAGTAATTTCCAGCTAACAGCTTTGATAGACTATGAGAGCCTGAAGGCACTTTATTTAAATGAAATCATGTGACTTAAGCCATGCCCTTGGCAATCAAATTCCTCTGCATAAGCACCCTAATCTGGAGCAGCATGAGGCAGTGGGTGAGGAGAGTGGCTGGAGATTGGCATTGACTTGGGTGGCATGGTTCTGGTGTAGACTCTTAAAGAGTTACTCACTCTATGGTGTTCTTGTCGAGCGCACCGGTAACGTTGAGGCCGTAGAGCCGCTGCATGGCAGCGATAGCAGACTGCATACTCTGAGCTGAGCGCAGGACTGACATTCTAGGGTCTGTGGGGGGGAGGTAGCCGTACCGCTGCAGCCATGCCTGGAGGACACAAGAGATACATGACAAAGGTCAACCAAGGGTCAACTAGAAGTCAGTAGCAGTTATCTGGGAGAGCAAGTACTGCATAATGGACCATAAACCTAAACACTAGACCAGATGATCAATGCTGGGAATGTGTCTTGTTGCACAATGCTTGACTGCAGCGATTATTTTAATCTCTGTGATTGGTAGACCTAACATAGCTTTTTGAATACTGAGCCCCCAAATCCTGAAGACGCTGTTACAAAGCCAGGAAGAGTGGCCCTACACACACAGCAAGAACATTCCTTCAGCCATCACAGCACAAAAGAGAGAAGAAAAAAAAAACCAAAGACATGACTTGAAGAAATAAATATTTAGGAACAAACCAGAAATACTGGCCGCATTAAATGAAAAATACATCCAGAACAACTTGCATATCCATATTTATAATTAATATGCGATATTCTGTGGTGTCCAAGATTAATTTAATAAAGAAATTCAGAATATTGAATACCTTTCACTGGAATATTGGTCTATTTTTCTTCTGGTTAATGGTTTCTGATATTACCCACGATGCTTTTCGACGACAGATAGTGGTGATAGTGGGTCTTAGCCCTTGCTTCACCTCTACTTAAAGCAATGCTTTAGTCCTTAAGTCTGTCCCGCTCTCTCACCTGCTCACTCATACACTCTGCCCAAACAGAAGTACCAAAGCTTCAACTCTGGTGGTAATACCACTGTCCTCCATCAACACCATCATGCTTAATATCTCACAGATCACTAACTAGCTGAGCCGAGGAGGAGGAGGAAGAAGAAGAGGAGGACAAGGAAGAAGACATGCCCAGTGTTTCTGGAATAGGCTCCTCCATGGTTCCACCATGACCCAGTCCATACAAGATTTCGCAGAGTTTGTTTTTGTCGCGGAAAACTACTTGAATTGGCGAAACTGCAATTGCACAAAATGATTTCGCACGGCAGTGATGTTTGTTGGTAAAATGAGACCTTTTAGCTGTACTCATGTTCGATGCACGTGAATCGAAGAGGGATTTGACTGAATGCGCGTTGTGATGACGTCACGTGATGCATCTCGGCCCACATCTGCAGAAAATCTGCTGTGATTTTGAAAAATTGCAAGCTCCTCCGAATATTGTGGAGTTCGCTTGATTTTGCGTTCAATTTCTGTGATCGCAAAATCCTGGATATCCCTGATCAGGATAAATAATAATAATAATAATAATAATAATAATAATAATAATAATAATAATAATAATGTAATAAACATATAATATAATTACTTTTTTGTAATGCAGTTATACCGATACCATCATGGCTTATGAGATTCAGCATAAGTGTTATGTGTTGCTTATGCATGGCATATAGAAAGATTTATCTGTACAGCATTCACAGTTATCAACAGTTCATTGTGTAATTGATATTTTCCAGAATATAGTAAATGAATACAGTGAGGGGCGAGAGATACGGTGTGTGCGGTGGCAAACAGACTTCCTGCCTTCTTTATCACTGAAGTTCTTCTACTTACTAGACTCTTAGCAATATGAAAAGAAAGTGTTTGTGTCCACTAGCAGACGTTTGTTTGTAACGTAACACAGTGCATCACCTTACACGTAACTGCATATCCCTTCCGACAAAAAACAAACTCAGTAAAGCAAGATATAGCTGCCTCTGTTAATTATTTTCCATTTCTTCCTGCCCTTCTGCTTGTCTTTCCTATTAATAAAACAACAATGACACACTAACATACAGCGGGCCATCTGGCATTATGCATCACCTTCACACCAAGTCACATCCAGATACTTAGATGCAAACGCAATGCAGTTTCCCAGCTTGGACACTAATATTGGACACTGAATGTCAGCTTTAGCTGCTACTTGTGTTACCTTAGAAAGTATTTATATAAACAACATCATCATTTCACCTGAACCAGAAGAAAATATTCAGGCTGGGTCCTGGATGTGAAAGACTCATGATATCTTCTCATCCTTCTGCCTCTCTTTCTCTTTGTCTGCCTTTACTCGGAGTTCTTGGGTTTGCAGTGTGTGCTTGGCCTTTTCTTCACTGCTCAGAGCTGGTGGCAGCACAGAAAGATACTAACCTGCACTCTGCTTGGTCTTCATTACAACAGCAGACATTACAAGGGAAAAGCACTGTTGTTAAACTCTTAACAATTTACTGACCCACTGTCTGTAGGACACACAAAATGTTCACACAAGGCTGAATTATTCATATCTGTGAGCGGGGAATCAAAAACATGTCTTGTATTTGCTGTACTATCAAACTTGGTTCACCTTCAGTGGCTGGGTGTGTGACAGCGTGAGGGATTATACACTACGTAAAATGGAAGTAATGGGTATGAGCAAAATGATTGTACAAAGCCACTAAAGACTGTTTGGGTTCAGGATAAAGGCATATTTCTTTCCCTCAGTGTGCAATCCTGTCTTGCTCACACTGATGCAATCTACCAGTGTCTAGACATTTTGTTGCTTAATTATTCTGTTGGTTTGGGTGTTTCTGGAACACTTTCTAAAATAAAATAAAATGAAATTTAAGTGGTTTAAACGTTTTTTTTTTTTTTTCTGCATTGCTGCACTTAACTACTAAGCACTGTCTTAAGTGTTTTAAAGCACATGAGATGTCCTTTAAAACTGTAGTAAACACAAGTCCGATCAAGAGCTGTTGCCTTAAAGCCCCATTACAGCGGCCCTTTTACTGTTCTCATTGCCCGAGTTCCAACACCATCCCTGCGTCCCAAATGGCATACTATCCGTACTACATAGTACCCCGAGATTAGAATTAGTGTGTCCCAAATGGTATGTTGAAATGGGTATCCCAGAGGTACCCGGATGGTCTACTATTTCCAGTAGATTTCCGAAGTGTGGATCTGTGGACACTTTTCCAGCTAATATTTCCCACAACTCCTCGCGTTAACGGGGGAGGAGTTTTGTGACGCTCTGCTTCGCCAAATTCAAGGATGCATTTTAGAGAGGTGTAAATGATATTGCGGAAATATAAATCAAGGGAATGATGAATGAAATGATAAAGTATAAATTCTAGAAGGAATAATGGAAGAAGAAAGGATGAAATGCAACGAGGAGTTTGTTTATGGTGATGGTGTTCGGGCAACAACGTTCTCTTCCGTTACGCGTGCTAGTATGTCCCAAGTCCCAGTATGCGCATACTTTTGAGCGTGTATTAAAAGAGTATGTACTTTTTATTCACAAAAAGAGTACATACTTTTTGTACATAGTATAAGTATGCCAGTTGGAACGCAGGGGATGTGTGGCACTGGTCACTGGGTGCCCTGACATAAACGCTGGTGAGGGGGAGGTCACCCAGGGAAAATTAAATTTTTTTAAAAATTTATGTTATTTATTTGCTGGTAGACACTATATAGAGCTTTGTATTTAGATGCTGTGTTTGTGTTGCTTCTTTTATGCCTTCGTTTTCTGTCTGCTTGTGTTTGAATGCAAAGTGATGGAGCGCTAAAAGTTAAAAGTTAAAAGCTCACCACTGAAGCATTATACCTGGTGCCACTTTAATAAATGCTCATTTTAAACTTGACATGTGGAAAGCTGCTTCTCACACGCTACATTTATTTAACCGTTCTCTCTGGTTTCTCACTTACAGTGTATCGGGAAACCTCCGACCACTACGTGGCCACTAAAACTATATGTTTACTAGTCTTCATTTTCTGTGATCATTCCTTTGTGCTGGATAGATGTGCACGGACCTGCATTTTGACAGCATGGGTATGAATAAGCCCTGCTCCCTGGATGAGCTGACGCCAAAAAGGAATCCAGAGTGGCTTAAATCTTAAATCTTCTCCTGTAGGTCCCAGGATGGAGTACGTGTGTGGTAGTGAAGACAAGAGGCCTGGTTTATACTTCTGCAACAGCAAATCTACGAGCATGTCAGGGTGTCGTGCACACATCCTCGCATATGTTTCTGCTTTGATACTCGTCAGTCCCTCCAGGATTTTGTGATCGCAGAAATGAACACAGAACGCCGCAATTTTCGGAGGAGCTTGCGATTTTTCCAAAATTACCACAGATTTTCTGCAGATTTGGGCCAAGATGCATCATGTGACATCATCACGACGTGCATTCAGCCAAAGCCCTCGTGCATCAAACACGAGTACAGCTAAAAGGTCTCATTTACCAACAATCATCACTGCGACAAACAATTTTGTGCAATTGCGATTTTTCCACACAAAAAACTCAAAGTCGCGGCACAATTTTTTTTTGAAAAGTGTTGCCGCAAAATCAAGCATTTTTGGCCGCAACGATCAAAAAAACACCCTGTACAGACTGACTTGCATGAGTATCGTCACATACCATAATTTACGGGAAACAGAAAGTGAAAAAGAGCAATCTTGGAGGCAAAACCAAGCAAGGACTTCATGTTTTACCGTAGGAATAACAAGGAGAAAATGGCACGGACATAACTCAGTTTTGCAGGGGAAAAGAAAAGGAAGAAATGGCCAGGAAGTAAAGTGATGGGGCAACTAGCAGTTGAATCAAAGAACGGTGGCACAGTTCATTTTTGCCTGTCACTGTGTAAAGTTATTTGTTATTTGGTTCCATATACTCATTCCCACTCATAGTTCCTGAGCCCGTCTGTGATATTTGTTGAGTACGGGCTTCAAGTGTTCGATTTGATCATAAAAGAACAGGGCCAGTGTTTTTGCCATTCTATTTGGAAGCTTTTAAGACCATCAAGCAAAATGCTTTAAGCTCATTCTGGCACTCATACACAGTAAAGCATTGCATGGATGCGTTTTATGCACACAGACATCTGATTTGTCGTCAAATGGGTGTTTTTGCATACAATCTGTCGCTAGGGTGTGCAGATTGCATTGGCCCGGTCCCACTGGTGACTGGCACATGGTAACTGGCAGTAAATTGGCAGACAGGAACACCCGCTAGTGACCAGCGTAGAACATTTTGAGTGATGCAGGGTAAAAATAAATAAATAAATAAATAAATAAATAAATAAATAAATAAATAAAAAACAGCTCAGGATAAGAGAGCGAGAGAATGTTTCAGAGACATGGAGAGAGAGAGAGAGATGGGGAACTGATGGATGATTTGGCTCTTCGACAGACCCCAGGGTCACCCCTATCCACTTCACCGCCATCTCTCTTGTACGCTCATTCACTATGTGATGTATGGCTTTCTTTGATCCTCCTCGTAAGGAAGTTAAGTTGCACTGAACAGGTCAATACTGTTTAACGCTCGGCTGTCTATCATTCAGAGCTACTGTAATTCACGCTTTGGCTACACACAGCGTTTATCCATACCTTTTTAAATCCCCCTTAAACTGGCATGCATAGCAGAGGGAAGTACAAAGAGCCTGTGAAAAACTGAGTTGGAATAAAACCACATCGTGAAAGCCAACCGCCATATGTTAAGGTCAAATGACGCTATGTACGTCTTATGATATAAAAAAGCACTGATTGGGTAACTGAACGCAGCAGTGAACTTCCTGCTCAGTGAACTTGTGTGAACTTGCAGATATGATCCAGCTCACAGCTTAGATCAGTTCACTAACAGGCCAAAAGAGAAGTAATTAGCTCAGCGGAAACATCAAAGCAGAACCTTTAATGCTGCAAGAGCGCTTCATTAGCTACGAGACACACCATCGGATCGGTGATGTGGCCATGGCAACGTAAGACAACTGTTGTCACTGGAAACAGGAAGCACTTTGCTGGTGGCTGTCCCCCCCCCCCCTCCCCCCCTATTCCTTGAGTTATCCGAATGAGATTAAAAGGTGCTATATAGTACGCTGTGTAAGCATTTTAACTGATGCATGGAAATGATGAGGGGAGGTTTGGGGGGGGAGGGGGGGGGGATTAAATTAAAGACAGTCATGAGAGCTATGTATGAGCTCTGATCTCCAAGGTCAGATTTTTTACCTTGCATTAATTTATACTCTCTTCATCTGCATTCTGTATGCATTGCAGTTTAATCTCATTTATCCTGAGCACCACATCACATCCGTCATGGTAACGAAATACGTGCATTGTAGCTGGTAAAGAAAAACATGCACATGTATTTAGCATTCCTAACCATTTTGCACAGAATCATGACTGCAGATAAAAGACGCCAACATTATTATTATTATTATACTTTGTGACAAGTATTCTCAAGTTAGAGCAGATGTAATTTTCAGGCTTTCTGATGCTACTTTATATGTAATTTAAGACCTGCGTGCAGTGAGATCACACACCACATAAAAGTCACATAACAATTGTGTTACTGGTTCTTGCATTTGAGGAATAAAATGCAGGAACTAGTAACGCCCTTACGAAAGTTTTACGGTGCAGCTTGTCTGTTGGCAGACGCGGGTTTTAATCAGACAGAATATTTGCTGTTTTAGGCTACGTTCAATTTAATCTGGATAAATTTGAATCTTTTTCTCTACATTTTGGCCTTTAATCCACGCCGAGGCAGGGTTTTTGTCCAGCGAAAGCCGAGCTTCGTGAAAACGCTCTCCCAAGTGGATAAATTTGAAAATAGAGATGCACCGATTGCAATTTTTTTGGCCGATTCCGATTTCCGATTTTTTTGTGAGTGTGACCTGCCGATACCGATTTTCTTTCCAAGAACTATAATCGACAGCGTATACAAACAAAAATCTACTTTTCGTCAATGCAAAATTTGATTTTCATAATAAAAGAATGATTAAACATTACAATTTCCCCCAAACTGCACTAAGTTACAGGATCTTCTCTCACTTAAACAACTCTCAAAATAAAGTGACTGGAAAGAGGTAGAAATAACAATTAACTGAAAACGAGTTGCTTTATAGAACAAAACAGATATCATTTTCCACTGTGTTTATGAATTGACCTTTTTCTCTTTTTTACTCGTCTCTCAAAAGTCCAAAGATTACAAGCCTATGAACAAAACTGAAGTGTACAATACTCTTCCAAATATGAATAGGTGCAGTGGCTAATAATTAAATCACAAGTGTAACAAGTAGAATGAGTTACTGCCCCTTTAAGGCGGAACGCTCTCTCTTACTCCCTCACTGATGATTGGGGAGTCTGTAGACGGAGCGCGAGCTGTGATCATCGCATGTATGCATGTAAAGCCTGGTTATATTTCTGTTGCTCTTTGCCCTGTTTTATTTATGTTCAGTAACGCAGTTGTTAGTGGAGTGTTTTGCAAACTGCCCCATGTGTGCGGGGGATCGACAACGCCGATAATAAACCACTGTGAAATATCAGATACGTGAGTTTTGCTTACACCTGCCTACAACCATTCAGGCAAGCTGAAAGGCCTCTCTGTGTAAAACGTTACACAAGGCACCTTTTCTTTGTTGCCAACATATGAATACTTGAGCATTAATGGCAAGTTTTTCTTCACAAACAGAAGCATCTCTGCCTCGTCACCTGATAATCGGTTTCTCCTTTCGTCTATCACATGTCCAGCCAAGATAAACAAGCGATTACTTTCAACACTTGTACATGGAGCAGAGAGGTATAGGGGCTCGGGCCAAGTGGAGCAAGCACAGGGAAACCATCTTTGTTGATCCTCCAGTAGGTCAATGGGTTGTCGCGTTTTTGCCTACGACATGTTTACATGCGGCTGTGGGCGTGGCTGTGACGTTATCGCCTGTGCCGCCGGCAACAACACGGACCGGCTCGGAATCGGAAAGACGTGAGACTGACCGGCCGGTCACCGGTCCGGGCCGAGCATGAGGAAAATCGGCCGATTCCGGTCCCCGGCCGGTCGATCGGTGCATCTCTATTTGAAAACACCATGAATATATTCAAAAACAAATCATGTATTTTTAGTCATGTGACCCATTCAACTCAACTTTATAGTCTTGGATTACTCGCAGCAGCAACTCCACGGGTGCGTCTCAGTCAGCTCCCTAGTTCAGCAGTTAGGGCGCTTGTCGGGGAGTCGGCCATTTTAAGGGCTGTCTCAATTGCAAAATCCTTCAAGTGCACTGGAACTTTGGCTCCCTAAAAAAAAATCCCATAATGCACCGCAAAAACCAGTTAGCATCAGTGTTCCCTTATGGGAAATGACTTCATGTTTTCTGAAGCCTCTCAGCTCGAAAAAAAAAATAGGGGATGAACTCTATAATCCCAACCTCTATAAATGCATGTAGCTTGTTATTATTGTGTAGCTCTGAAATGAATACTTACGTTTGCGATTTTTAACTTTATTTCTTCTATACACAGCTTGTTTGAGTCTAACGACTTTTAAGTGTTTAATTATTTATTTATTTTTTTTTAAAAAGCCACTAGCTTGTGTATGATCTTGCTTGAAGTGCCATGACAGAAATGTGTGTGATTAAGCTAACAAATTTATATGACATATTGAACTTAAACATTTCTATGTTTTTAATTTTTAGTGATGGTTTACAACATGTTTATGTACTCGTGTCACCTGAAACTGAGTTATCAGTGTAGTGAGCCAGGGTCCTTTCAGTGCCCGAACTCGTGTACACCGTATACTGATTCACGACATGAGGAACAAGGGAGCTGATTGAGACATAGCCCACTTCTTCGTCCGTCCGTTTAAAAAACTCGGTGCTTTTCCCCGACATTTTAGACCTATCCGGATTAATGTGGACATAGCCTCACAGACACTTTTTCTAAATTTTAATTTCCCCATATCGACCGGTCTCTGAGTGTACAATCTCAATCTCAACAGCAGGTAACTAACATTAGCCTCAAGTTCCACACAA